>OU342634.1:6907465-7244164 GCA_910589415.1 Malachius bipustulatus
AGTCCACTAAGAAGAAACCATATCAGGCATACTTATTAAATTTTGATAGGTCGATGATAGGTTTTTGACAAAATTTAATCGTACAGTTTTTTGGTGCTTTTGTTCATTTGACAATAATTATTATTCATTAATATATTAATAATATTCTATTACTTGTTTTCAGATATTCGACTCCTAGTTTTCCCACAGAATTAATTGGAGATGGATAAATCCTGTCTTCTATTTGGCTCCAAACGGTAAAATTTATACGTTTATTTTATTGATAAAAAATAATTTTAAGTCATCACTTAAGATATGGATGGAATATCTAAAAACGAGTAAGATATTGAATAATAAAAATAGAAAAAGAGGTACAAGAGGCGTATAATACTCCTTGAAATTTTAATAATCTATTTATCGAGCTTCACCCTTTAAACCTGAATCACCGCCTAGATAGCTCCTTTTCTGAACAGTCAGCAGGAAAATGGAATACAAAGAAGGTTAGACTTCTTTCAGTCGATTCCATGGACAAAGATAAAACGAGAAAACACTGAGCTGGAAATAAAAGTTAAGCGCAACTGTAACAAACGTATTATAATTTTGTCACTATCAAAATGATTACAACTAATTAAAATTATTAATGATTATAATTAAAATTAGGATTTTAACATTAAAGAAAATCCAGCATTCAAACTTAATACACTTTCGTAGTAACAGAAACCACAAAATAAATTTTATTTCTCAATAAGTCAGGAAATTCTTACTTGGGAAAATTTTAAAAGCGTTACTACTCTTGCCAATTTGCAAATGATTTAGTGAGTAAAATGTTAAAAACTTACTTTATTACTTTAAACTTACTTTACTTGATTAACATAGAATAAAACAACAAATATGCCATATTATGATATAATGAACGTAAAAAACTAAAACTATTAAGGTACCATATTATGAGTTTTTTCTGATAAATAATGTTATCATAACTGCAAGACAGTTTTAATCAATTTCATTATTTCTGTAGGTATTCATAGTTCAACATAAACTTGCTAAGTATTCTAAATTTGGAACAGACAGCTTAGAATAATTTTTTAGCAAAAGTAGCCAATAAGTGTCTTCGTCAGTCTTGCTTTTGAAGTATGATCTCCACACTTGAGACAATGAATATTGTTCATGCGGGTGTCCTTAAACGTGTCCACACTTCCTTTCTGTTTGCAACTCCTCACAAACAGCCACCGGTATCACAACAACCATGTAAGCGAGGCGAGGAGTATAATCATCTTGGATTAGATTATCTCACACATAGAGAAATTTTTGATTTGCTTTCTTGGATTTCAATGTCAAAAATGAACAAAGACCTTTTCAATTTCCATGAGTGTAGATACCTCCCAATTCCGAAATATTTAAATAAACTGGATCGATCTCTGTGAAACCCTAAAATAAGAAAAAATAATTTAGGAACTGTATTTATTTATTTAACATTTATTAATGTACAGTGTCCGCTAAAAAGTTCATACCTACCATAATGAGAAGACTATTAAGGTACAATAATTGATTAACTTACTTTTAATCCTACAAACGTCATCTCCATCGTAAAAAAGCCAGGTTTCTTCGCAAAACAGCCAACGACTTCAAATATATCCCTCCAATCAGGTCCAGTAATATTAGTGGCGGTGAAGGATGTAAAATCTACATGAGAACCAGTGAGCAAGAATAATAACCGTCCATCATGCTTCAAATCCATAAGCCACCGGATTGAGTTATCGCTGCGTTTGTAATAATATTTGCTGGGATTTTCCTTAATAGCAGTAAAAAATTCACCATGGCCAGTCTTGAAATGGTCCCGACCGTACATGTATGTCAAGCCATTTAAAATTTTAGGCGAGACTGCTTACGAGAATGTCCCTTCACCTATTTCATCGATTCAAGTTACAGCCCTGGCGAAGATCAAAGTTGTTGCCATGTTGAAATAATTGGCCGAGATAGTTACGCATTAGGTGTGTAAGGCCAGTTCCATGTTGACATGGGATTGTTTACGAATCAATCTGATACATGCCAATGTTGAGTTGGGTAAAATATTTGAGAATACCTTGTTCGTCTAGCGTACTAGTACCATGACGTGTTTGCAAAATTGTTCCATTAGGGTTGATTCTCAGATGTTAGAGTACTTTAGCACCAATTTTGTACCTGGCTATGATGCTATCCAAATCAAATCAAATACAAAAATAATCCGTAAATTTGGGTGTCTTATACTTATCACCCTGTTTAAACTTGTTTGTTGTTGAATGGAATAAGCGGACAAAATTAGCGGTCTTTTTTGAAACATTTCTCATGTTCACGACACAAGTATCTGGCATGAGACAAGTTACCCTCATAGCGACCAGGGATGAAAATATCGTCAGGTAGGTACAAGATGGAATGTAGGAATAGTAATGCCACTGGATCTGTTGTAATCGTTGGTAGGTAAAGTAATCAATCCTTAGAGAATGAAGTTTTTTGAATAATTCTTTTCAACCAACTTCATTCACAGCACCGCTACCTTTTTGGTAAAATTAGGAAATTCAAAATCCAATTTTGGGCATATGCGTGTTAATGTTGCGTGATTGAATCGAATTTTAAGACTCGGTAACTTGCTAATCTTTTGACACAGAATAATAAAACAATTCTATTCTGTGCTTTTGATGCACAGCGGTTTTTTTTTTGTTAATTTACGAATTAATAAATTTATTATGAAGTAATAAAACTGGAATCTAATGCCCGTATTCACAAACGATAATTTCCTAAATAATTACGTAATCAATTATCCCCATCTCATTCTATTGCAAAAAAACTGCATATCTCTATCTCACTCATTTAATTAATTACGTAATTATTTAGGAAATTATCGTTTGTGAATACGAGCATAACACTAATACTGTAACACTAAAAAAATTTGACAACAGCAAAAGCCAAAAACTTATTAATGTGAATCACTTTAATTTCAAATGAAATAACGTCATTGTCACATATGTCACTGTCAAAATTATAGGCGCGTTCGTGTAGTTTCGTTGCTTTAAACCGCTAATTTCTGGCAACACTGAATCACACAGGTATCATGTAACCACATGTTACTAAGCAGAACGCAAGGAAATCGTTATGTCAAATTAATTTAATTAATCAAATTAATTAATGAAATTCAGTGTTGACAAATGTAAAAATTCAAAAAAGCACTAAGAAATGTTAAAAAAGTTAATAACTGCACTGTTACGAAAATTAAATGAAATAAGACTTTGCGAAAGTCTTTAAAAATGTTAACCGTAACTGCAAAAGGAAATAGAAGTTCAATAATATGCATATTTGTGACCCAGAATTTCCGATTTTGATGACCTCGTGTGGCACCGTGAAGACGTTTAGAGCATTATTGTATTAAGATTTTTTACTCAAAATAGTCCAAGGAAGGTCGCCACGTATAGCTCATAGCTGGATACCCTGTATAATGACCTAATTATTATTGATGTTATAGGCAATGTGTAGAATGCAGGGATCCTATACAATACCTAGGCAATGTATACAATTCCGGGATCGTTCAGGCAATGTATGAAATGATTTTAATTTCTTAAACTATTTCATACTTTACCTAGGTAATGTATACAATGCCTAGGCATTGTATAGAATGCCCGTTGAACCATGGGCAATGTATGAAATAGAGTTTTTAAACAATTAAGTAGGTACATGTTTTACAAATTGGTCAGGTCAGGTCATTTACTTTGACTGTCCCTTTAGATAATGATATCAACAATTAGGAAAGCGTTATCGGCGTACCTAACTGCATAGGTACTGGAAGTACCTATACCTGTTGTAATAACTGGTGCCTACCTACCGAGCTACCTACTTATTTAACAAAAAATAAATAAATAAATAAACTTGACTACCTTATACCTATACGAATATGAATTATTGGAGGGCAAATTAAGTTTAGCCCTTAGTAGTAGGGTGCACGTTTCGTTGCCTATTGTCGTTCATTATACACATCGCCTGATGCGCCTCTGGTATTCTATACAATACCTAGGCAATGTATGAAATAAAAATGGTATTTCACACATTGCCTGGACGTTTTAGGCAATGTATACAATCCGTAGGTAGGTAGGTCTTAATGAGTATAAAGCAAATCAATAGCCTGTCGTATTGGAGTCGGGTTTTAACTCATCGTCCTGACAGTTGTCAAGTCTGGAGCGCCCGAGAACCCAAATAAAGAGTTTCTCGACTCAGGCAGCAACACACATCCAACCAGACTACCAAAAGCACGGACGGCCGTTTCGGTCTCATTAGACCTCGTCAGCGTACTATATTGGAGAGTCCGGAAGGATATGAACCGCTGCATTAATCGAAAACCCTATATGGAATCTCATTCAACCGGTTACCAGTGACCTCGAGACAGAGCGACATCTATCAAGAGAAACCACAGGCTCCCAGCCAAACAAAACTCCAGTGTGTATTATGGGTTGCAGACACTCCAGGGGCTACGAGACTGACATCAGAAATGCATATTAAAAAGCCGAAGTATACTCAAAAGTCACAACAAACCGTAGGTAGGTAGGTCTTAATGAGTATAAAGCAAATCAATAGCCTGTCGTATTGGAGTCGGGTTTTAACTCATCGTCCTGACAGTTGTCAAGTCTGGAGCGCCCGAGAACCCAAATAAAGAGTTTCTCGACTCAGGCAGCAACACACATCCAACCAGACTACCAAAAGCACGGACGGCCGTTTCGGTCTCATTAGACCTCGTCAGCGTACTATATTGGAGAGTCCGGAAGGATATGAACCGCTGCATTAATCGAAAACCCTATATGGAATCTCATTCAACCGGTTACCAGTGACCTCGAGACAGAGCGACATCTATCAAGAGAAACCACAGGCTCCCAGCCAAACAAAACTCCAGTGTGTATTATGGGTTGCAGACACTCCAGGGGCTACGAGACTGACATCAGAAATGCATATTAAAAAGCCGAAGTATACTCAAAAGTCACAACAAACCGTAGGTAGGTAGGTCTTAATGAGTATAAAGCAAATCAATAGCCTGTCGTATTGGAGTCGGGTTTTAACCCATCGTCCTGACAGTTGTCAAGTCTGGAGCGCCCGAGAACCCAAATAAAGAGTTTCTCGACTCAGGTAGCAGCACACATCCAACCAGACTACCAAAAGCACGGACGGCCGTTTCGGTCTCATTAGACCTCGTCGCGTACTATATTGGAGAGTCCGGAAGGATATGATACACACTGGAGTTTTGTTTGGCTGGGAGCCTGTGGTTTCTCTTGATAGATGTCGCTCTGTCTCGAGGTCACTGGTAACCGGTTGAATGAGATTCCATATAGGGTTTTCGATTCATGCAGCGGTTCATATCCTTCCGGACTCTATCCTTCCGCACTATATTAATTATCGCAGCCCTACTTTAGGAGTAGTAAAATAATAAATAATCAATGAATTTATTATTTTAGGATCATAGTGCATAAAGACTTTTTCCTTTAAAAAAAAAATTTGCAACCGATCCATCCAAAAATACATAGGGTGTTCCATTAAAAAAATTACATTTTTTTGAATATCTCAGAAACGCGATGTTCAATTGTTTTTCTGTTTTCGCCATTTTATTCAGGAGAAAAAATACTACTAGTTTGCTAATTTAACCGACTTTCTAGGTCAAATAATAACGAAGTTAGCAATAGTGCCGACTTAATACAAAACACGGTGTATACAACACCGGATTATATACATTGCCTATAACATTGATATTGTCCTAACAGCGAAGAAACAATAAATTTACCATGGTTAACCTGCGCATTAAAAGTACTGGCTAAATTCGCTCACTAGGTCAGACCTAATTATTATTGTTCCTACTACCTGCACTCTCTAACCTTAAAAAGTTCCCAAATCAAATCAATAATCACGATATTATTGCAATTATTATTTCAAAGAATAAATAATTATATTAATAATAATTGTTTTTGCTGACCAGCAGTCTAGTTGTCTGTTCTAGTCAACATGGGAAGCTGGGAGACTGTCGAGCAGCGGTAAGATAAATCAGCAGTTGAAAGTAACTTGCTAGCGGTCAACAAACTGTCACTCAATTGGAAAGAGACGCTTTACATGAACTTTGATAGTTAATAATTGAATAGCTTTGGGAAATTGGATAAACATATCGATTACATCCCAAGCAGCATTTTTTGTCTTGACTTCATATCAACGACTATCGCCCGAACTTAGAGTTTTTTTTTGCCACTGCACGGTTATGGGAACGGAATTAGAACAGTTCTATAACGAAAATGGGGAACAATTTTCAGGCGAAGGATATGTTGTAGCGACAAAACTGCGAATAATGGTACCAAGTTCCGCTATTTAAATGGAAACTTCCTTTTTATCTCACACGCTGTCGACTGTACCGTTTTGTCCTGCAACTACGAAATCTCGCTGCCCATTTTTACTGATTCAAACAAAATTAATAGAAGTTAGTTAATATTACAGAGTCGGCATCAGAATAATCTTTGGCTTATTTAGTGATTATCAGTGAGTTGAAAATTGAAACCATGATAACTTTATCGTGAATTGCGATGGTCCGAGGTCGAAAAAAAAAACTTTGACTAAGTGAACAATTTTTCCAAAAAATATTACAAGAAGTTATCAAAATGAATATTCGGATTACACATGACACATTATGAGTTGTTTTAACATAAGAAAACCTACTTTTATGAATAAAAAATAAATAAACTAAAATTTTTATCAAAACTGTTACTTGTACGTTGAAATTTTACATTTCAGTAATGGCGTTTCATGTTACGCGACTTAATAAAATGGCGTCAATGGCAGAAAATCACCTGAAAGTAAAATTGGCCTCGAACTGGATATTTAAAGTACCTATTCATCACTACAGTGTCAGTGACAAATACTGAAAATATTCCCTCTAAACTGATTGTTATCGCAAAGTAGAAAATGCACATATGAATTTTATTACTCTGCCGTAGGGACTACGGTATATCAACTTAGTGGTACCTGACAGTTCTATCTGGAACTATAATCAACCAGATCAGATTGAGTAAGTTACCCAACGAGTTTAGTTAAGTCAATATTAAATCGATGCATAAAATAACATAACTGATTTGAGACGCATGTCCATAATCTGTCAAGTTCAATTTGCGCTAAACAGCCCCAAACACATCCCAGATTATAACGTCAGTCCTTTCTTATTACAGCTGATCTGACTGTGAAGTAAATGCAGATGTGAGCACTGTAAGTCTGTTCTATACCTTTTAATAATGAAATGACTATCCAAGTTATCGATACTTTATTGCCCTTTATTAAGAGTAATTGGAACCTTAAATGACGTAAAACAAGAAGTGGTGAAAATTATTTTGTAGCGTTTTATTTTTCATCGGTAGCCAGAACGTTACTTATATTGTTACTTTGAACATCAACAACTACTTTTAAGTTTAAGAAACTCTGAAGTAAATATTAGGCAACCTGCGAAGATATTGCAACTATCCTAACATTACTTTTTCGAGGATCCAATGATTTTGAGGTAAGTTTATTACTGACGATGTTTTGTAGACTTTGAAAGGTGTTATAAGAAGAAACATAACTATGTAGTATCGATATGGTCGTATAAATAACAACACACAGTTACCTACCTTAAAAGTCTAAATTCAGGTAAGTTTCGTGTCATAAATAATTTAGTCTTATACAGGATGTCCCATAATATGTGGGCAATCTCCCGGATTTGGGTAAATAAGAAGGGCGACGTAAGCAGTGTCACTAATTATAGGCCTATATCTATACTGTGCAACTTCGCAAAGGTTTATGAGTCTATCTTGTTCAAGAGAATCTATTCCTTGACAAAGTCTCGATTCACACAGTTCCAGCACGGATTCATGGACAGGCGTTCCACGGTGACAAACTTGTCTTGCTTCTCACAATATGTCTCTGAGTCCATTGACTCGCGAAAACAGGTTGATGCTATTTACCTGGACTTTATGAAGGCATTTGACCAGATTGATCACTCTATATTGCTGCTTAAGCTATCCTCTTTTGGTTTTGACAGGTCACTGTTGAGGCTCTTTCAGTCATACTTGGCTGGTAGAGAGCAGTATGTTAGGTACCGGGGTGTTAGCTCTGGGATGATCAGTCCCACATCCGGAGTCCCTCAGGACTCCAACCTGGGGCCTCTGCTGTTCTTATTTTTTATTAATGATATTGTTGAGGTTATTAGTTGCGAAAAGTTATTGTTTGCTGATGATCTAAAGCTATTTAGGATTGTGGAATCGTTTGCGGACTGTCGGGAGCTGCAGCGTGATATATGTTCTGTTAGCGAGTGGTGTTCTAAGAACCGTCTGTTTCTTAATGTGCCGAAGTGCTCGGTGGTGAGCTACACCAGATCTCTAAATATCATTACTTTTGATTACATGGTGGGCGACTCATATATTGAGCGGCTTGAGAAGGTTAGAGACTTGGGCGTCCTATTCGATAGCAGGCTATCTTTTTTAGCACACATTGATGCTGTGGTTGCGAGAGCTTTTAAGGCATATGGTTTTATTTGCAGAAGTTGCAGGGGTTTCTCAAATGTACAATCATTATGCATTCTGTTTTATTCTCTAGTGAGATCTATTATTGAGTATGCTAGCATAATCTGGTATCCTATTTACCAAGTACATATTACTCGTATAGAGTCCGTACAGCGATCATTTTTGAAATACCTATGTTATCGGTTGGATGGTCGGTATCCTCCGAGAGGTTATGATAATAATCTGTTGCTGGCTAGATTTGGTTTTACTTCTCTGTATGTGAGGCGGGTTACTGGGGGAATTAAGTTTCTGTTTAACTTGCTTAATAACTCCATAGATTGTAGCTTTTTACTTAGCAGGGTTAATTTCCTGGTGCCTCGTCCATGTGCCCGATTTAGCTGTGCTTTTTATTGTTCATCCAGTAGAACAAATGCATTGGTGAGGTCACCGATCAATGTTATATGTGAGCTTTTCAATGCAATATCTGCTATGTGTGATATTAATGCTGATACTTTTGGCGTAATATTGGCCTGCATTGTTGCAAAGTATAATACCTAACTAGATCTTAATGTACTCTTCTCTGCTGTAAATGTAAAATGTATATCATGCTTTTGTTCCTGTAAATGGGTGTAAACCTGCTGGAATATATTATTAAATAAATAAAATAAATAAATAAATAAATATCGTAAAAATAAATGAAAAATAGCTATAAAATTAATTCCTCAGAGACACCCCTACAAAGATATTAGCTGTTGAAGTTGAGGGTTGAAAATCAATTTATTGCAATAACATTTTTTATTTCTTGACCGATTTTGATAATTTTTGGTTTTATTTTGTATTATTTTTGACTGTTTAGAATAGTGTTTCATAATCTTTGGTAGCACATACATAGACCTCGGGATGGCATAACCCCCTCATTCACTTGAAAGAAAATAATTAAAATAATAATTTTACAGTATTTAAGGTTAATTTTCTTTTTGTTTGATATTTTTACATAAAAAATGCATGCTTATTTATTTCGATAGAGAGAACCGTTATCGAGATAAACGTCCTTCTAAATAGGTGATGCGCCGCAGGAACTTTCCAAATATCAAGTAAATTTTTACAATATGGCTGACCTTTGACAGTAAATTGAGCAGGAAACAAAAGAACAGCTCTCAAGAAGAGTATTTTATAATAAATGTTCAAAATAATCACTCCCTTCTCGAATGCAAGAAGGATTGCTTCTGGAAGGTATCCGACTCGATGGAAACGTTCCAAGGTGATACCCGTCTTCAAAAAAGGCGACAAAACTGAGATCTGCAACTACAGGCAAATTTGTATAGCACCCAACTTTGGGAAGGCTTTCGAGGAACTTCTATACAGAGTGTTATACCCGCACGTTAGATTTCTTATCTCTTCGGCTCAGCACGGTTTCATGAAAGGTCGGTCCACTATTACCAACCTGTTTACTTTCTCCCAATACGTCTCAGAGATTATCGACTGTCGTTCCCAGGTTGATGTAGCATATATGGATTTTTCTAGGGCCTTCGATAGAGTAAACCATGACTTGCTTCTTTTAAAACTTTCAAATTTCGGTTTTTCTGATGCCCTTGTTAACTTTTTCACAAATTATTTATCCGACCGATCTCAGTATGTTTCGTATTACGGCACTAACTCTCCCGATCATTCGGTCGAGTCTAGTGTTTTTCAAGGCTCTAAATTAGGTCCGCTATTCTTCAATTTATTTATTAATGACATCGTCGATGGTCTTGAGGTCAATCATCTTCCCTATGCAGACGATTTAAAAATTTACTGTGAAGTGAAGTCGCTTGAAGATTGCCAGCGGCTCCAGCGCTCCCTTGACCGTCTCAACACATGGTGCAGTAATAACCAATTACCATTAAACACTTCTAAGTGCTATGTTATGTCCTACAGCCTTAAGTGTAATATGCTCCAAGCGTCATACTCAATTGGGGACCACTCTCTCCAGAGGATCTCTGAATTCAAAGACCTTGGTATAATATTTACTCCCAAACTCTCTTTCAATAGACATATTGAAAATACTTGCTCCTCTGCGTTTAGGGCACTAGGTTACATTATTCGTAATACTTGGGATTTTAGAAATGTTACTACCCTCGCAACTCTATTTCGTGCTTTCATTCTACCCAAGCTGGAATACGGTTCGATTATCTGGTCGCCTGTATATAGATGTCAAGTTAGTGATCTGGAGAGAGTACACCGACGTTTCTTGAAGTTTCTTCATTTTAAATTCACAGGTACTTATCCTCCTGTAGGCTTCCCGCACTCTAAACTTCTTGCTGAGTTTAACTTCAACAGTCTTGAAGCGAGATGTACGTACACCGCTGTGCGTTTCCTTTGGGGTTTATTGAATGGACGCATTGACTCTCCTGATATCCTTTCCCAGATTTCTTTCCATACTCCCCAAGTTACACTTAGGCAACAACAACTTCTGCGAGTTCAAACCGCAAGGACAAATACTCTTTTGTTTTCTCCTTTAAATCGCATGTGTGACATTGCTAATAGGGTTGATGGAAACCTTGATCTGTTTTCGTGTAGCGAACTTCAACTTAGACGATTTTTACTGGCGGCGTCTAGTTCTTCTAGTCCTTAGGTTGCCTTTACTTTTATTTATTTCTTTTTTTTTTGTTGTTTCTTTTTCTTTTAACTTACCACATTGACCTGATGTAGCCTGCCTCACCAGCTGGTGTTCGAGTAGTCACAAGTAGTCGTTCTGCTTTTTTTTAATATTGTAAACTCTTAATTACATTTCTTATTTCATATTGTAGTAAGTTTATATTAATTTGTGTACTTTTCCCCATCCGATATAAGCCATTGGCTTGTTGATGGGAGTATTAAATAAATAAATAAATAAATGCATGTCAGTGCACGTTGAAGACAGGATTGCTGAGCACGCCGTAACATTTCTTGATGTGCCCTGATACCATTTGAGTGATACACAATCCTCTCTCGTATTTCTTCGATTGTCTCCACTCCTCTCTCGTAGGTCTTCGATTGTCTCCACTTGGTGTTGCATAAACAAGATTCTTTAGATGTCCCCACAAAAAGAAATCTAGTGGATTAAAATCTGGTGATCGTGGAGGCCACGGAATAGGTCCACCACGGCCTACTCCCTTGTTTGGGAAAACGTAATAATTCAAATGTTCTCTTACTTGAAGACGTAAGTGTGGAGGCGCACCATCATGCATAAATAGCATATTCAATCGGGTTTGAATATCAATGTCTTTTAAAGCTAAAGGTAGCCAGGTTCCATACTCGGGTAGCACCGTGACGTCGTGAGGACGTGATTTTTTAGTCGCTAATTACGTCATAACTCCACTTAATATGACGTCCAGGTGACGTAAAACTGACGACATTATGTCACAGTCGAATGATGTCACAACATGACGTCCAATGGACACCGAAATTGACGTCCAATGGACACCGAAATTGACGTCTAATGGACACTGAAATTGACGTCCAAATGACGAAAAAATTACCAATTAAAATTGGGTTTATAATGAAAAACTTTAATTGAAATAAAAATTATCTATTAAATATAAGAGGGAATTTTTTTATAAAAGTATAATTTTTATACTTATTCTAAACCTATTAAAGTTAAAAAAAGAAACATTTCACCTATTTAGTTTAACAACATAAGATTCGAAATCCATAACAATTGACAAAAATTATAAAAAAATTTAAAAAATTCATAATCAAGACCAAATTTTATTGAAATAAGTAACAAATACAATGAGACTATTTTATTCAGTCAATATTATTACAATAAATACAATATTTTATTCAGTTAAAAACTTTTAGGAAAGTTAACCTATTTTGAAAAACTGAATTCTAAATATGCCAACAAGATCACAAGTTTCAGGACTTAGAACTCTAAGAGAGAGACCATGATTCTGGGAGATTAACAAACAAAAAGTTTCCAGTCTCTAGGATTGTACAGAGATCAGCAATATTTCATAATTAAATTTAAGTACTTTTTAAAAACTGTTGATAATAATTATTATACTTCCAAGCCTTAACTTCTCATAGGGTATGTATTAAAAGCATACAAATTAATTTATCATTTCAGGGAATAACCATACATTTTTGTAGTACATCATTATTAACTGGCCATATTTTCGCAGATTGTGTTAACTCCCCAACGACATAAATATCTAAACTTTGTGATTCATAAGGGTATGAATAAAAATTATTATAAACAGTGAAGTGTTTACCTAAAACAAAGACATGCTGGGAGGCGTCTACAATAATGTTTTCAATTTGAATAACAGCAGTGTTACTGCAATCAGTAACAACTCTGCAATAACTATCAGCTTTAGCATGGGAATGTATATCGAAAGTAAACCTTTCACACTGTAATTTTTAAAATATTTGCAAGGATGGCTAACATTGGTTAACGATGAACCTGTGTAATGAAAATTTTATTCTAACATTGGCACTAGCTTCTTAAGACTGACATATTCTTTCAATTCTTTCAATCTTCGAACTATTTGTTGTAAGGGCTGATTTGGCGACTTAATTAAACTTTTTAAGTAACCTAAATAATTTTCAAATGGGAAAACCGAAAATGAATCCAAAGGACCGTATTTTGCAACATCATTAGATAAATGACATAGTATGTGTACATTGTATATTAAAAACTCTACCATATAAGTTTTTACAGTGATTGACAAAAATATTTAGCAGTTCACCTGGCAAAATGTGCCCAAACTTTGAAATATGTATTTCGGAAATAAGAATTGAAATTGCATAATGAAATAATAAGAAATGTTCATAAATTTCTATATCAACCATTTCTTTTAGAACTACCGGGCCAAAGTATAATAGGAAGGATCTTAACTTTGTTGCTTTACATACGAGGTATTGATTCTAGGCCATCGGGAGAGCAGTCATGGCCAAAAACGGCCGCGCGAAAATGAAATAGAGCCGGAGGCGATTAAACGGGACAAGAAAGAGCCTGCTGAGGATCAGAAGCCGGCTGAGGATCAAGCCGTCGAAAGGCGGAAAGGGCGGCGACTGTTGTCGCGTAAGTTAGATGAATAATACATAATTCTATAATTTATGATAATATGGATAAGTAAAATACCTTATAAAATTAAATAATAATAAAAAATCATTAACTTTGTTTTCCGCAATTGCAAGTAACAGTTTTAATGAAAATATACTATTTTGCAACAAAAATAGGAGCCTAATATGTATGGAACATTTTTTGATGATACTGAAAAACTTCGCTCATTTCAGATACGAGGTATTGATTCTAGGCCATCTAGAGAGCAGTCGTGGCCAAAAGCGGCCGCGCGAAGATGAAATAGAGCCGGAGGCGATTAAACGGGCCAAGAAAAAGCCTGCTTCGGATCAGGAGACGGCTGAGGATCAGAAGCCGACTGAGAAACAGCATGTGGTTATTACAGCGTTCGGAACCCAAAACTTCTTTCACCCTGTACCGGTCGTTTCCCATAACATGAATGACAGTGAATGGCCCTTTGTATTTTTCTCTCTCACCATCGCTAGTGAAGCTTGTAACTTTGACCAGCACCTGATCCCCAACCTGGTATTTGGGGGCTCGGGACCTCTTTTGATTGAAGCGTTCATTTTGACGCTTCCTGTTTACCTCTAGCCTTTCGGACACCTGCTCTCTTAACTTGGTGACATCGATCAGTGGTGGTTCATGTACAGTTTTAATGTATTTGTCACCAGTCGTTGCCAGTTGGATACCAAACATTATTTCACCTGGGGTGGTTTGTGTTGACTTATTTACTGTACTGTTTATTCCAAGCTGAATTTTGAAAAAGAGAAAACTTTACCAGTATCTGTTATAATCCTTCTGGGATATCCAAAGATCGTAGTTAATTTATCCAATTCTTGTATTACGGGCTTACTTTTAGTGTACGTTCACCATTACACCATTTCAAGTAGGTATTTATTAAAATTTTCAGTCTTGATGAGTAGTCCTACGTGATCTATATGCAATGTGTGAAAAGGGCGAGCGAATTTTTGAATGGAGAATAGAAAACCTGATTTCTTTCCAGTTGGGATTTTATTGTACTGACATCCTAAGCAAGACTTAATAATTTTTTTCAAAGTTTCGCATGTGTGGAAACCAATACCGCTCCTGTAGCCTGTGCAACGTTATATCTAATGAACAGTGACCTATATCGTCGTGATTCAATTGTGTTATTTGGAATCGGCAATTCTTGGGTACGGCCCAGCGTCTTCCGAATTCTGTTAATCGAAATATTTTTCCAAGACGTATGTCATAATGTTGGAAAATATATTTGTTATGTTATATCACTTTTTCAGTTTTATTTAAATCATCATGATAAGATTGATGAAGTGGGCTGCGACTCAACGCGTCAACATGACTCATCTGTTTTCCCGGTCGATGTTCGATATCGAAAGTGAATTCTTGGAGACTCAATACCCACCTAGCAGTTCGTGGTACAATTTCTTTTTTATTTATTGTATTGCGCACGGCACTGCAATCTGTGCGAATTATGAAGTGTATACCTAATAAATAGTGTCTGAAATTTTCTAGCGAAACTATAACAGCCAGCAGTTCTAATTCAAATGAATGGTATTTCTTTTCGCTCTTTTTGTTGTTTTCCGACTTTAAACTCGACCGGTCTCACCCTTGTCTATTACCTGCATGAGTATGCTACCCATCCCGTCACGGCTAGCATCCGTATACAGGATGGTTTTCAGTTCCGGGTTAAATAAAATTAAGAGCGGTTTATTTGATATTATTTCCTTAAGCGTGTCCACAATTTTTGTATCTTGTTCAGTCCATAGCCAAGGGGATTTAATGCTCTGAAATCAACACATAAACGTTTCTGGTCTTTTTTTTCTCTACTAATAACATTGGACTTGCGATGGCGATGAACTTTCTTGGATTATTTTGGCATCCAGAAGATCTTGAATAAGCTCTCTAACAATTTTTCGTTCATGTTCCGAGAGTCTATAGGGTCTTCTTGATATCGGATTGGAGTTAGTTAGTTCGATCGTCATTGGAGAACAATTAGCCGCTCCTAGTAATTTACAAGGGGCGCTCGCAATGCAATCCTGATACTCGTTTAATAATTTGTCAACGAATTCCGACCTATTACTACCTGCGTATCTACAAGTGACTCATGAACAGCATAGAGGGTACAGCTAAGAGCGACGTTGCCATTGGTTACCGTCGTCTCAATGAACTGGTCAACGACGACTCCTTTACCAACGAAACCACACAATTTTATTGGAGTCTCTAGCAACTTTGGTGACCATCCAATATTTTCCACGAGGCCGTTTTCGATTAGCGAACAATCCCTGTCAAAATCAATAGTATGTTTTGATGAAACTTGTCTTTGCCTGAAATTGTTTAATAATTTAACATCTCTCTTAGGGAGTTCACTAGTTCTGGCGATGTTTTGTTTTAAGCAGACTGCCTGAACGTGACCGGGACGCTTACAAGAATTACAAATTGCATCGCGCATAAAACAGTCGGCCCTCTTATGGCCTAGTTTTCTACAAGAGAAACAATTTCCGGGGAGACTTTTTGGGGTCCTTTGGGTATGAACGTTAGTTACTTTATTGAATTGCCTTTTTTTGTAATTATTATCTTTCGTGGAATTAAAATGATTATTTTGGGTTATTTTTTTATCACAATTTTTTTGTAAAACTGATCTCTCAGATAACCGGCTGGAGCATGTACATCGGGTATATTTGCTGCCCTGACAGATGATGTGATTGTTTCATCATTTATTGCCCCTACTGTAAGAGATATTTTATCGCTATCTGAAAAATTGGCTTTTAATTTATCTATTCTGGCTAAATGATTAAAGTAAAATGAGTATAATGATTCATCTTCCCTGGGGGTGTGTTTAGCAACATCCATAAAATTAAATAATCAGCGTAGTGGGTCATTGTATACTCAAAATTCAATAAAACAATAATATGATTTGGTCAATGAGTATATATTATATTGAAATGAAGATCTTGTCGACCGGTTTCGGGCTACTAGCCCATCTTCAGGACAACTAAAAGTGAAGTACAAAGGTGTTGTAACAATATATACATGAATATTAAGTAAAACATAAAGTCAAAATTATTTTTCAACTCACTTGTCAGTTTTTACAAATTCGGCAGTTGGAGTAAAAATACATATTCATCCTAATGGTAAAAACAATCACAAACAGGCTCTGGGATGTAAGATGGAAAAAAGAAGCACTGTAGACCACCAGGGTAATTACCACATTTGAAAATTCGAACTATTTCAATCACATAATTAAAAAATACAATAAAACGAAAATAATTTAAAACTTCACTCTGACGTGAAGTGGCGTTGCAAAATACCCTTTTGTCATCCAACTGAAAGTTGGGATGACCGGGAATAAATATAAAATTAGAACATTAGAAAATTTGTTAAAAAGGAGGACTTGCTTGATGAGCTCATCCTCCTGAAATGGTGAATTGTAAAAAGTTCCCATAAAATTGACATAAAATGGCGCATTTGGGCAGTTACCTTCTTTTTTTCTTTTCCCTTTCTTAGGTGTTCGCGATTTTTGAATGACTTCTCTATGATAAGTATCAGCAGCCGCCACTGTTTCTTAACTAACTTACCAACTTATATTAATCATCAAAATTGACATGTTGTCCCAAAAACCGATGTAAACGTTCTTTTTCTGGCCAATTACTGTAATTTACAAAAATATCAGAGATTGTATTACTTTCGACTTCAAAAAGTCCATTATTTAATGTTGCAGTTGCCAACAATAAATTTTGTGAATTGAGAATCTCAGCCCTAGTATTTTTAAAAAGAATTGAATTTCCAGCACTAATAATACATGAAGCACTTGGCAGGCTTCTATTCATATTACTCGAATAATAAACATTTTTAATATCAACAGTACCTCCATCAAAATTGTTGCATTTGATATTAACAATTTTTGTAGCTATCTCTTTATTTCCGTTTCCTACTTTTATGTTAACTGGATTTTTGAGAGTACCACTTTTATAAAAATAAGAATCATTATTTATTAAGTGATTAGTAGAACCACTATCCAAAATCCAAACTATTTTACCTTGTTTCGCATCACTTGAATTGATCTCAATATTAAAGGATTTAATAGTCGATATGTCATCTCCTACTTCAGTGTTTAAATTTTCTCCTCCGCTTGGGTAATGACTTCCACGTTGATAATAAGCTCCATGTTGACAATAACCTCCAGGTTGATAATAATAACCTCTACTTCCTTGACCTCTAAAATTTGTTCTCGCATTACGATAAAAATTAGCTCTATTTTTACAATATTGTGCAATGTGGCCTTTTTCCCTACACGAACAACATACTTATCTTGGTTAGGAAAATTTGAAATCTCAGCTTTTTTTTAGCTCTTCTTATTAAATTTTTTTTCTCGAATATAATCCACCGTTCTTTCCTTTTCGGGCCATTTCTTAAATAAGTCAATTGTTTCGGTGAAATGGTCTAGACTTTCTGATAGGGTGATAATTAACAAAGTTAACTATTTTTCTGTAAACATTAGCACCAGTATTTTTAAAGTCCCTTTATTAAACGTTCAAAAGTATCGAAGAATTTTTCAGGATCTTTATTTTCATCAAATCTAAGTCTGCTTAATTTTCTTTCAATCAAATCTTGTCTGAGTTCACTTTTCTGCAAATATAAGCTATCCAACTTATTCATCATTTGCTTCGCAGTCTGGTACTCCATTATCAGATCAACCTCCACAGCCGACGCTATTAATAATTTTGCTTTAGTTTGTATTTTATTCCAATCAGCTTCATTTACAGAAGTTGGTCTTTCATCACGTTAAATTACTTCCTTGCAGTTTTTCATTTCCAGTAACAATACAAATTTGAAATAAAAATAAAATAAAAGGCACGGTGGGTTCGGCTTGCGCCATAGGATACACCCCAGACAGCTATAATGCATGCCAAAAATGAGTGCAGTGCCTCCCGGTGTGCATGGAGTAGGTAAAGCCCCTACTAGGCGTTGCTAGACAAAAGATGAATGACATGTTGTCAGACAACATGCCATCCATTAATGTTGTGCTGTGAGCAGAGGCGGAAATTGTAGACACGTGTTTCGTCCTGTTTGGGACTCTTCAGTACAATGTATCTACCAACACACAGCACAGTTTAGATCACGGATCCCGTGAGCAGAATGCAATGAAATAAAAATAAAATAAAAGGCACGGTGGGTTCGGCTTGCGCCATAGGATACACCCCAGACAGCTATAATGCATGCCAAAAATGAGTGCAGTGCCTCCCGGTGTGCATGAAGTAGGTAAAGCCCCTACTAGGCGTTGCTAGACAAAAGATGAATGACATGTTGTCAGACAACATGCCATCCATTAATGTTGTGCTGTGAGCAGAGGCGGAAATTGTAGACACGTGTTTCGTCCTGTTTGGGACTCTTCAGTACAATGTATCTACCAACACACAGCACAGTTTAGATCACGGATCCCGTGAGCAGAATGCAATGAAATAAAAATAAAATAAAAGGCACGGTGGGTTCGGCTTGCGCCATAGGATACACCCAAGACAGCTATAATGCATGCCAAAAATGAGTGCAGTGCCTCCCGGTGTGCATGAAGTAGGTAAAGCCCCTACTAGGCGTTGCTAGACAAAAGATGAATGACATGTTGTCAGACAACATGCCATCCATTAATGTTGTGCTGTGAGCAGAGGCGGAAATTGTAGACACGTGTTTCGTCCTGTTTGGGACTCTTCAGTACAATGTATCTACCAACACACAGCACAGTTTAGATCACGGATCCCGTGAGCAGAATGCAATGAAATAAAAATAAAATAAAAGGCACGGTGGGTTCGGCTTGCGCCATAGGATACACCCCAGACAGCTATAATGCATGCCAAAAATGAGTGCAGTGCCTCCCGGTGTGCATGAAGTAGGTAAAGCCCCTACTAGGCGTTGCTAGACAAAAGATGAATGACATGTTGTCAGACAACATGCCATCCATTAATGTTGTGCTGTGAGCAGAGGCGGAAATTGTAGACACGTGTTTCGTCCTGTTTGGGACTCTTCAGTACAATGTATCTACCAACACACAGCACAGTTTAGATCACGGATCCCGTGAGCAGAATGCAATGAAATAAAAATAAAATAAAAGGCACGGTGGGTTCGGCTTGCGCCATAGGATACACCCCAGACAGCTATAATGCATGCCAAAAATGAGTGCAGTGCCTCCCGGTGTGCATGAAGTAGGTAAAGCCCCTACTAGGCGTTGCTAGACAAAAGATGAATGACATGTTGTCAGACAACATGCCATCCATTAATGTTGTGCTGTGAGCAGAGGCGGAAATTGTAGACACGTGTTTCGTCCTGTTTGGGACTCTTCAGTACAATGTATCTACCAACACACAGCACAGTTTAGATCACGGATCCCGTGAGCAGAATGCAATGAAATAAAAATAAAATAAAAGGCACGGTGGGTTCGGCTTGCGCCATAGGATACACCCCAGACAGCTATAATGCATGCCAAAAATGAGTGCAGTGCCTCCCGGTGTGCATGAAGTAGGTAAAGCCCCTACTAGGCGTTGCTAGACAAAAGATGAATGACATGTTGTCAGACAACATGCCATCCATTAATGTTGTGCTGTGAGCAGAGGCGGAAATTGTAGACACGTGTTTCGTCCTGTTTGGGACTCTTCAGTACAATGTATCTACCAACACACAGCACAGTTTAGATCACGGATCCCGTGAGCAGAATGCAATGAAATAAAAATAAAATAAAAGGCACGGTGGGTTCGGCTTGCGCCATAGGATACACCCCAGACAGCTATAATGCATGCCAAAAATGAGTGCAGTGCCTCCCGGTGTGCATGAAGTAGGTAAAGCCCCTACTAGGCGTTGCTAGACAAAAGATGAATGACATGTTGTCAGACAACATGCCATCCATTAATGTTGTGCTGTGAGCAGAGGCGGAAATTGTAGACACGTGTTTCGTCCTGTTTGGGACTCTTCAGTACAATGTATCTACCAACACACAGCACAGTTTAGATCACGGATCCCGTGAGCAGAATGCAATGAAATAAAAATAAAATAAAAGGCACGGTGGGTTCGGCTTGCGCCATAGGATACACCCCAGACAGCCATAATGCATGCCAAAAATGAGTGCAGTGCCTCCCGGTGTGCATGAAGTAGGTAAAGCCCCTACTAGGCGTTGCTAGACAAAAGATGAATGACATGTTGTCAGACAACATGCCATCCATTAATGTTGTGCTGTGAGCAGAGGCGGAAATTGTAGACACGTGTTTCGTCCTGTTTGGGACTCTTCAGTACAATGTATCTACCAACACACAGCACAGTTTAGATCACGGATCCCGTGAGCAGAATGCAATGAAATAAAAATAAAATAAAAGGCACGGTGGGTTCGGCTTGCGCCATAGGATACACCCCAGACAGCTATAATGCATGCCAAAAATGAGTGCAGTGCCTCCCGGTGTGCATGAAGTAGGTAAAGCCCCTACTAGGCGTTGCTAATGGATGGCATGTTGTCTGACAACATGTCATTCATCTTTTGTCTAGCAACGCCTAGTAGGGGCTTTACCTACTTCATGCACACCGGGAGGCACTGCACTCATTTTTGGCATGCATTATAGCTGTCTGGGGTGTATCCTATGGCGCAAGCCGAACCCACCGTGCCTTTTATTTTATTTTTATTTCATTGCATTCTGCTCACGGGATCCGTGATCTAAACTGTGCTGTGTGTTGGTAGATACATTGTACTGAAGAGTCCCAAACAGGACGAAACACGTGTCTACAATTTCCGCCTCTGCTCACAGCACAACATTAATGGATGGCATGTTGTCTGACAACATGTCATTCATCTTTTGTCTAGCAACGCCTAGTAGGGGCTTTACCTACTTCATGCACACCGGAAGGCACTGCACTCATTTTTGGCATGCATTATAGCTGTCTGGGGTGTATCCTATGGCGCAAGCCGAACCCACCGTGCCTTTTATTTTATTTTTATTTCATTGCATTCTGCTCACGGGATCCGTGATCTAAACTGTGCTGTGTGTTGGTAGATACATTGTACTGAAGAGTCCCAAACAGGACGAAACACGTGTCTACAATTTCCGCCTCTGCTCACAGCACAACATTAATGGATGGCATGTTGTCTGACAACATGTCATTCATCTTTTGTCTAGCAACGCCTAGTAGGGGCTTTACCTACTTCATGCACACCGGGAGGCACTGCACTCATTTTTGGCATGCATTATAGCTGTCTGGGGTGTATCCTATGGCGCAAGCCGAACCCACCGTGCCTTTTATTTTATTTTTATTTCATTGCATTCTGCTCACGGGATCCGTGATCTAAACTGTGCTGTGTGTTGGTAGATACATTGTACTGAAGAGTCCCAAACAGGACGGAACACGTGTCTACAATTTCCGCCTCTGCTCACAGCACAACATTAATGGATGGCATGTTGTCTGACAACATGTCATTCATCTTTTGTCTAGCAACGCCTAGTAGGGGCTTTACCTACTTCATGCACACCGGGAGGCACTGCACTCATTTTTGGCATGCATTATAGCTGTCTGGGGTGTATCCTATGGCGCAAGCCGAACCCACCGTGCCTTTTATTTTATTTTTATTTCATTGCATTCTGCTCACGGGATCCGTGATCTAAACTGTGCTGTGTGTTGGTAGATACATTGTACTGAAGAGTCCCAAACAGGACGAAACACGTGTCTACAATTTCCGCCTCTGCTCACAGCACAACATTAATGGATGGCATGTTGTCTGACAACATGTCATTCATCTTTTGTCTAGCAACGCCTAGTAGGGGCTTTACCTACTTCATGCACACCGGGAGGCACTGCACTCATTTTTGGCATGCATTATAGCTGTCTGGGGTGTATCCTATGGCGCAAGCCGAACCCACCGTGCCTTTTATTTTATTTTTATTTCATTGCATTCTGCTCACGGGATCCGTGATCTAAACTGTGCTGTGTGTTGGTAGATACATTGTACTGAAGAGTCCCAAACAGGACGAAACACGTGTCTACAATTTCCGCCTCTGCTCACAGCACAACATTAATGGATGGCATGTTGTCTGACAACATGTCATTCATCTTTTGTCTAGCAACGCCTAGTAGGGGCTTTACCTACTTCATGCACACCGGGAGGCACTGCACTCATTTTTGGCATGCATTATAGCTGTCTGGGGTGTATCCTATGGCGCAAGCCGAACCCACCGTGCCTTTTATTTTATTTTTATTTCATTGCATTCTGCTCACGGGATCCGTGATCTAAACTGTGCTGTGTGTTGGTAGATACATTGTACTGAAGAGTCCCAAACAGGACGAAACACGTGTCTACAATTTCCGCCTCTGCTCACAGCACAACATTAATGGATGGCATGTTGTCTGACAACATGTCATTCATCTTTTGTCTAGCAACGCCTAGTAGGGGCTTTACCTACTTCATGCACACCGGGAGGCACTGCACTCATTTTTGGCATGCATTATAGCTGTCTGGGGTGTATCCTATGGCGCAAGCCGAACCCACCGTGCCTTTTATTTTATTTTTATTTCATTGCATTCTGCTCACGGGATCCGTGATCTAAACTGTGCTGTGTGTTGGTAGATACATTGTACTGAAGAGTCCCAAACAGGACGAAACACGTGTCTACAATTTCCGCCTCTGCTCACAGCACAACATTAATGGATGGCATGTTGTCTGACAACATGTCATTCATCTTTTGTCTAGCAACGCCTAGTAGGGGCTTTACCTACTTCATGCACACCGGGAGGCACTGCACTCATTTTTGGCATGCATTATAGCTGTCTGGGGTGTATCCTATGGCGCAAGCCGAACCCACCGTGCCTTTTATTTTATTTTTATTTCATTGCATTCTGCTCACGGGATCCGTGATCTAAACTGTGCTGTGTGTTGGTAGATACATTGTACTGAAGAGTCCCAAACAGGACGAAACACGTGTCTACAATTTCCGCCTCTGCTCACAGCACAACATTAATGGATGGCATGTTGTCTGACAACATGTCATTCATCTTTTGTCTAGCAACGCCTAGTAGGGGCTTTACCTACTTCATGCACACCGGGAGGCACTGCACTCATTTTTGGCATGCATTATAGCTGTCTGGGGTGTATCCTATGGCGCAAGCCGAACCCACCGTGCCTTTTATTTTATTTTTATTTCATTGCATTCTGCTCACGGGATCCGTGATCTAAACTGTGCTGTGTGTTGGTAGATACATTGTACTGAAGAGTCCCAAACAGGACGAAACACGTGTCTACAATTTCCGCCTCTGCTCACAGCACAACATTAATGGATGGCATGTTGTCTGACAACATGTCATTCATCTTTTGTCTAGCAACGCCTAGTAGGGGCTTTACCTACTTCATGCACACCGGGAGGCACTGCACTCATTTTTGGCATGCATTATAGCTGTCTGGGGTGTATCCTATGGCGCAAGCCGAACCCACCGTGCCTTTTATTTTATTTTTATTTCATTGCATTCTGCTCACGGGATCCGTGATCTAAACTGTGCTGTGTGTTGGTAGATACATTGTACTGAAGAGTCCCAAACAGGACGAAACACGTGTCTACAATTTCCGCCTCTGCTCACAGCACAACATTAATGGATGGCATGTTGTCTGACAACATGTCATTCATCTTTTGTCCAATACAAATTTGTATCGCCATATGTCATGAGGTTCGGTTGCACCCGATTTAAAAATAGGCATTGTTATGTGTGTATCCATTTTTTTTTTACTTTGCTATCCAGCCTCAAATATTTGTCAGTTTGCATTTTTCTTTAAATTTGCTATCCAGCCTCAAATATTTGCCAATTTGCCTTTCTATTTAATCAATTCAAGTGAGTGAGATAATTTTGTTAGCTTACAGGTTCCCCACGTTTTCTATCCAGATTCAATAAATCACTTCTTGAAATTTTTCCACTCATGAAATCACTAAACTATGCTCTGCTACCATCTTGAAATAATTGGCATACACACAATAATGTTAAACATAATGTTTTAATTTCTCAATATAATCAAATATAATTATTTATTACAATTTATTATTGAATGTCTTACCCAAAACCAATGTAGCGTCCCAATATTCTTCTGGGCTGTTTAGAAGTAGAGGATTTTATCGTTTATGCCGCAATAATGAAATCTGAATATTATTGTGGATTGTCAGAAGGAAGTGACATTTCTATTTTTTACATTTCCTTGATTGACGCAATTTAATTGTTTGAATATAAAAATTTCAAATGGAAGCAATCAGGAATCATTTGGGAATAAAAGAAAATCAAAGTTTATTGATAGAAAAACAAAAAAGTTAGTTGAGGGACTTGTCAGAAAAGAGTCTTTAAAAAAAAATCATAATTAAAAACTGTAATTTTGGACTGAAAAACCCAAAGTGTTTATTTGAATGTTCCCAGAAGAGGATTGAATACAAACCTTCCTAAAATTTCATTTCATGGATTAAGCGGAACTAAGCATTTTGGTGAGCTATTTCTTAATGTCTGAGTACTAAATTAATAGTGGCATTTTTATGCATTATAGGGTTTTATTTTTTACTTTTACTTCTTGGAGTTTACCTATTATTTATACTGACTCCTGACAACGAGTCTGTTGGAGAGTTTGGATTTTTGGTTGGATTGTTTTTGGTTGGATTGTTTTAAAACTCAAAAATGGATCTCAGTGAAGCAGGGAGGTGATCACGATAACGATAGCAGATAGAAGGTTTAAGTCAGCAGAGATAAGGTACTGAACTTTCCTTTTTGAGTAAAAAACTTGATAAGAAGAATTCATCAGTTCCATGTACGTAGAACGGCTCCATTCTTAGTAATTATTATTATTTTCGACTGAGTCTCTACTTTGTGTATTTTGGAGTTGTAATCCGAAGTTTAAATGTAAAATAATAGTTTTTTTTTATAATAATCATTAATAGTTTATAATAATTTATTCTGTTGGGATTTAAACCCAAACTGAGGCGTAATGTACACTGGATAGATCTATCAAGGTAGAAAGCCAAATTTTAGTTAAGTAATTGAAAAGTTAACTCAGTTTGTACTTTTTAGAATTTCTTTATCTTTTTATAATATTTAAATGAATTTATTTGACTACAACTTCAGTTGAATTAACATTCTATTTTTTGAAAAGTGATGTTTATAACTGAGAATACTTTATAATTTAATTCAGATTGAAACTTATTTTGGATATTTTATTTACGATCTGCTTTGCTTTGTTGGGGACTTAGGGTTAATTTTATTGCAGTTTTCATTTGAATTGAAGTATTTATTTAATGCTTTGTGTCTATTTTTAATACAATTCCTGTTAATAATCTTCTTATTTTTTTTATTTGAGTTTTTATGGTGATGAAGTGTCTTCTTCTTTTTTTTTAAATAATCACAACGTAGGGGGGGGAGAATTGACACTGTTACGGTTCTATAAAGTTTTTAGATAATTTTTCTGACATAAGAACATCAACCGCACTGGTCTTTATAAATTTTATAAGATCGGAAGCGACCTACTGCATGATCACCCGATATTGTTGTTAATCTGCAGAGGTGACGTGAGAGTAGAAGATTGTACGTGCTCTCCGAATTTTGTTATAAGTATTTAGGACGGAGAGGGCGACAAATTTTGGTGCCGTAGTGACCAGGATCGAATTATTTAAAAGTCTTTGTAAGGCTTTTTGCTTTTGTGTGGTTTTCTGTTTTGGTGTGTTAGTCTCCTGGGAAAGTTTTGGAATTTAGATTTATTAGATGAAAGTTTTCTTTTGCTAGTGTACCTATAGAAGTGTGTGACCTTAGTAGTGTCCCGTTTAGTGTAGGTTCTTGGTGTTAATTGAAACTGTTACTAGGAAATTTAGAGTTTTATTGTGAATTAATCGGCAACCATAGATTCAAAGGCTAAGATGACTAATTTATGTGCGTTCTCCTTTGAGGTGATGGACCTCAAAGTTAATGAGGTTAAGTATGAGATTTTAATAAGAGGACAAACTCCGAGGAATAACTGCAATATTAGACGTGCTCAATTGAGATCCTTACTGAAACAGATTCCTGTTGGTGTAACCGTTTCTCCTTTAGAATTTCAAGAAGATTTTGACTTGGCATCGGAATCTCTAGTTGATTTGTTCGAGGTAGTGCAGAACTCACAAATTATAGAAACTTCTTCACATTTAGAACGTCGAATACGATCCAGAATAGTACATTTAGAGGGAAGGATAAGACGATTGAGAGTTGTTTCTGAAGATCAGGAATCCCTGAAGGCAGAATTATTAAGTGATTTGACTTTGTTGAAAGGTGAGTTAGAAGTTAAGATTGCTCAACGTTCATCCTTGTCAAACCAAACCTGCCAAGGAAAAGAATTGAGTAAGTCTCAAATGGAGGTATCTAATCCTGGAGATAGATTAGAGATGCCAACCACCAGCACTATGTCTGAGATTTCTTATTTTCCATGTAAGTCAGTAAGTGAGCTTTCCATTAGTGCAATAAGCCCTCCTTCGGCATTGAGTAAAGTATCAGCATGTTCTTCACTAGTTAGTGTTCCTAATAACCCATTCTCTTTTTCTTCTACCAATCCGTTTTTACAAGATGAAGATCATATGTCGTCAGTTTCACGACAAGTACAACTGGTGGATGAGACTTTGAATGAATCGAATCCTTTTATTGACCAAATTGTTACCCCTTTGGTATCCAAGCCAATTTCACAGTCGGTGATACCAAATAGAACTTATGTCCCTGTGTATAAGTGGGGTATACAATTTTCAGGAAGAGAGAAGGGGATAGAAATTGTTAAGTTTTTGGAGAGGGTGAATGAACTTAGTGTTGCGAGAGGAGTTTCTTTGGAGGAAGTATACAGTTGTGCTGTGGATTTGTTTAAGGAACCTGCTTTGTCTTGGTATAGAGGTATAAGAGATCAGCTGAACTCTTGGCAGGATTTAGAGTGTCGTATTAGGACAACATATATTCCTCCTAATTACGACGAGGAACTGTTGTTAGAGGTTAAATCTCTTAAGCAAAGAACTGAGGAAAGTGTGATTAACTATATCTCCAAGCTGAGAATGAAGTTTTCTCATTTGATTGTACCAGTCCCAATTGGGGAACAATTGAAAATAGTCAGGCGGAACTTACTGCCAGAGTTGAATGCCAGACTATGTCTAGTTGATATTTATACGTACGAGCATTTGGAAACATTATGTCGACAGATTGAAAGAAATTCATTTCTGACACCTGTTGTTGAGTCCAGACCTAAACCATCAAGGAGGATTGAAGCAGCTCCTGTACATTTTAATAGAAGACCAGAAACTCAGGCGGTGCCTAGTAGATCATTAGTTAGGAGTGAACCACCAGTTAACTTTCCAAATATGAGTCGAACCTGCTATAATTGCGGACAGCTAGGTCATATGGCCATTTCTTGTTTAAAACCAAGGAGAGTTTATTGTTATTCTTGTAGATATCCTGAGGTTACAAGGAATACTTGCCCCAGGTGTGGTCCGCGTTTGCTTATGTCCTCTAGTAATGAAAGTTTACCAAAAAACGACAGCCCGAGGGATTCTCAGGGTGCGTTTTCCCTCGAGCCGCAAAGCCGCCCATTCCAAAGGCCAAACACCATTTCCAAGGAGGAATAGCGTTAGACCATGTTGTTTTGAGTTCTAGTGATGCCACTCGTTCTTTTTCCTTAAGTGGACCATCACAAATTAATCCAGTTTTTAAGACAAGGAAGAATGACAATCGTCCATTTGTTTCAGTAAATATTGACGGTTGGCAAGTTCTAGCTCTGTTGGATACTGGTGCTAATTTATGTATTTTAGGTAAAGGAATGAACCCTATTTGGGAAAGATTAGATCCAAAAGTGATTTCAAAAGAGAAGGTTCATAGAGTAACTGTGGCCGATGGACAGTCTCAAGAGGTTGTTGGTACAGTCATATTACCAATTGTTTTTGAGGACAGAGAGTTCAACGTTGAATTCACGATTATTCCATCAATCTCACATTCAGTCATTTTGGGATCTGATTTCTGTAAAAAGGTAAACATTCAATTAGATTTTAGGAAGTGGTCGTTCGAAATTGATGAAGTCTCCAAGACTACTACAAATCCTCAAGCAGTGTTGGAAGAACTTTCGACGGAACAAACAGTAGTCTTAAGTGAAGTAATTAGAAGATTTGAGTTGTTAGCATCAAAGACCCCCGGTAAGACGAATATGATTGAGCATTTTATCGATACTGGAGAAGCCCGTCCAGTCAAGCAGAGACAGTATCCACTATCTCCTGCTATAACTCGTTTTCTGAGAGAAGAAATTGATTCTATGTTAAAAGATGGAATTATAGAACCGAGCAACTCTGCTTGGTCATCACCAGTATTGATGGTACCTAAGTCAGATGGCACATACCGCATGTGTTTTGACGGTCGCAAATTAAATGAACTTACTGTAAAAGATTCTTACCCACTTCCGAGGGTTGAAAACATTATTGACAAGGTAGCTGGTTCAAGATATTTATCATCGATAGATTTGACAAAAGCTTTCTGGAATATCCCGATGGAGGAGTCTTCAAAACTCAAAACAGCTTTCCAAGTTCCTGGAAAAGGATTATTCCATTTTAAAGTAATGCCTTTTGGACTCTGCAATGCAGCGCAAACACAACAAAGACTTATGGATAGACTTTTTCAAGACTTCAAATTTGAGAGCAGAGTTTTTACTTATTTAGACGATATTATTGTTGTGTCAGAGTGTTTCAATGAACATATGGAGTTATTATTAGAGGTGGTAGGAAAATTGGCCGAAGCTGGTTTAAGGATTAATATTGATAAGTGCAAATTTTGTCGGGATTCACTGTCTTTTTTGGGGTATGTGGTAGATCATGTAGGTCTGAGGACTGATCCAGAGAAGGTCAAAGCCATTTTACAGGTAGCCTCACCTAAGAATACCACTGAGGTTCGAAGAGTCATAGGTATCCTTCAATGGTATAGGCGCTTTATTAAAGACTTTTCAACAATCTCCGAACCCATTACTTCATTAATAAAAGGACGAAAGAAGGCGACTCCTATTTTTTGGACGGAAAAGGCAGAACAAGCGTTTCAGGAACTGAAATCTCGTTTGGTTTCAGCACCTATTTTGGTGAGCCCTAACCCTGAAGAACCATTTTTTATTCAGACCGACGCTAGCGATGTGGGTATTGGTGCAGTGCTGTACCAACTAAGAGATGGTTTTGAACATCCAATAGCTTATGCATCCAAGAAATTGAGCAAAGCCGAAAAAAAATATACGGTCACTGCAAGAGAGTGTTTAGCTGTGGTTTTTGGCATAGAGAAGTTCAGGTGTTATGTGGAGGGTACAAAGTTCACGGTGGTAACTGACCATGCAAGTCTGCAGTGGTTGTACCGCATTAAAGACCCTATGGGAAGAATTGCTCGTTGGACGGTAAGGTTGAGTGGTTTTAAGTTCGATGTAGTTCACCGCCCTGGTAAGGATATGGTTATGGCAGACTTCTTATCCCGAAATGTTTCAATTATTGATAAGAAAAGTTTTGTATTTGATGAGTGGTATTTGAGAATGTTGACTAAGGTGGAGCAAAAACCTGAAGATTTTCCTGACTTTCGAGTGGAAGGAGGTTTGCTGTATAAACATCTTCAACCTAGACATGATATCCAGACTAACCAGTGCGATTGGAAGTTAGTCGTTCCAACGGAAAATCGAAGGCAAGTTCTCTCAGAGATGCATGACCGACCAATTTCAGCCCATTTGGGAATATATAAAACTTTGCATCGAATACTTGAGCATTATTATTGGCCCGGAGTAAAAGAGTCAGTGAGGAGATATGTCAGTGCTTGTAAGGTCTGTAGTGCGCATAAGGTGCCTAATCAATTTCCTGCAGGAATGATGGGAAAGAAAAGAGACGTGAGTTTCCCTTTTCAGATGCTGTCGTTAGATTTGATGGGACCATTCCCTCGCTCAAAGTCAGGGAATACACAGTTACTAGTTGTTACGGATGCATTCTCCAAGTTTATTTTAGTTCATCCCATGCCTAAGGCCACCGCTACTAAAGTTGTCAAATTTTTAGAGACCCAGGTTTTCCTTTTGTTCGGAATTCCGCAAGTACTTATTTGTGATAATGGAGTACAATTCACATCTCGAGAGTTTGGGACTTTGATGCGCAAGTACCATGTACAGAAAGTCTGGTATAATGCCCGCTATCATCCCCAATCAAATATGACAGAAAGGGTAAATAGAGTTTTGAAAACAGCAATATCTTCATACATTTCTGATCAGGGACACCAAACTTGGGATGTTCACGTGTATGAGATAGCACAAGCAATAAGGACAGCGATTCACGAGACGACAGGACACCCTCCATGTTTCTTAGTATTTGGAAGGAATGTTCCGATAGATGGCACATATTATGGAGAATACAATCTTAGTTCCTTCGACCCAGTAGAAATTTCTGGAAAGTTGAAATGGCAGACAGAATTAGAGAAGGTACCCAAACTGTATCCTGCCATCCAGAAGAAAGTCCAGCTGGCCTATGAGAGAAATGCTAAACGATATAATTTGAGACACCGTAAAGTGAACTATCAGATAGGTGATAAAGTCTGGAAAAGGACATTTTATCTATCGGACAAGGAGAACAAGTTCTCGAAGAAGTTAGCTCCTAGATATACTCCTGCCATAGTTAAGCGTATTTTGGGTTCTGGCGTTGTTGTAGAGCTAACTAATTTAGAAGGAGTTTCGGTAGGGAACTTCCATGTGTCGGATTTAAAACCTTATTATAGTCAGGAAGATGTTGATGAGTAATAAGTTATGGACTCTTCTGTTTCCCTTCGACATCCTGTAAATATGAAAGTTTTGTCAAGGAGAGGAGAACGTAAGTCCCAATAAAGTTTGAACAGTTGAGTCAAATAGACTCGGTAGTCTAGAACTTTTAGCTCCGCTGTTCCAAAGCACTGTATATTTAGTTTATTATGAGTAGTTGCTTAATTTAGTTTTGGGCATTAGACGACAATAATCCTGTGGTATTCCACAATTATTATGATCGAAGCCAAGGATGTTGCTAGTAATTCGTTATATTCGTTTCGCAAACCGAGATCAAGGATGTTTCATCGGATTGGGGGAGTTTTAGTTTTGAAAAAAGGATTTTGATAATCTTTTTTTTTTCGAATAGCTCGGAAATGAGTAACAGGTAGAAGTGAAATAGGTATTTATTATTTATTGTAACTCACGTAATTGTCTTCTCAATTTAGTGGTTTAGGTGTGAAGAGTGTGTATTCTGTATTTTGTTCTCTCATTACGATGAGGCTATTGTAATGGCTATAGATTCATTTTGGAGATTTTTTTTGTACAGACAGTATGTTTTGGGAGTTGGCCATTCCCTAACTATTGCTGATCTTTAGTTTTGTATGGTTAATTTAACGCCAGTCGAGACAAAGAAAGTAGTCGGTCTTGACTGATATTTTTTTTATGTACGAATCTAAGCGGTTTTGTCTTTGGGTTGTCACTAGTTTTGGTTATAAAAATATGAACCTAGATTCTCACCGCTGCTTCGTTTTGTGGATTTTTTTTTTATGTGTATGTTTATTGAAGTTTTGTTTCATGAAATACTGGATCGAAAAACTCATCCAAGAAAATATAGGAGATAACTTTGCGTTTATGATGGGGATATACCTTTAAATGAATTTGATTCCCGTATAAAAGCAGTTAACCTTCTTGATGTGATGATTGAGAGAGAATAAAATATAGAATACAATTTGTTGAAGTGTGTTGGAAGCGAACATTCTAAGATTTTGTGTGAGTGCACAACAGACTGTGTCCCATCTCGTCGATTACGATAGGGAAGGTCGATACAAGTTTTTCTTTTGTACGGAAATGGTTTATGAATTGTGTGTAATTATCAAAGCTTAACTTCGTTTATTTATTTAATTTGTGTGATAATAGGAGTACTGCATACGTATTGCTTGGGACGAGAGGCGCTAGGAAAGTAATTTTTCTTGTCCCAACATATATTCCATGGATTCATTTTGGAGAGAGTTATGCTGTAATTTTGATCAATTACATATGGGCTATGTGGTTACACATAGGTATCCAACAAGACCAGATAACTCTGTTTTGTTTTTCATGCTTTTGTTTATATAAAAAAAAAAAAAGAGAAATTATTATAATTTTTTTTTTTTTTTTTTTTTGCACCAAAGAGGGGTATGTAGCGTCCCAATATTCTTCTGGGCTGTTTAGAAGTAGAGGATTTTATCGTTTATGCCGCAATAATGAAATCTGAATATTATTGTGGATTGTCAGAAGGAAGTGACATTTCTATTTTTTACATTTCCTTGATTGACGCAATTTAATTGTTTGAATATAAAAATTTCAAATGGAAGCAATCAGGAATCATTTGGGAATAAAAGAAAATCAAAGTTTATTGATAGAAAAACAAAAAAGTTAGTTGAGGGACTTGTCAGAAAAGAGTCTTTAAAAAAAAATCATAATTAAAAACTGTAATTTTGGACTGAAAAACCCAAAGTGTTTATTTGAATGTTCCCAGAAGAGGATTGAATACAAACCTTCCTAAAATTTCATTTCATGGATTAAGCGGAACTAAGCATTTTGGTGAGCTATTTCTTAATGTCTGAGTACTAAATTAATAGTGGCATTTTTATGCATTATAGGGTTTTATTTTTTACTTTTACTTCTTGGAGTTTACCTATTATTTATACTGACTCCTGACAACGAGTCTGTTGGAGAGTTTGGATTTTTGGTTGGATTGTTTTTGGTTGGATTGTTTTAAAACTCAAAAATGGATCTCAGTGAAGCAGGGAGGTGATCACGATAACGATAGCAGATAGAAGGTTTAAGTCAGCAGAGATAAGGTACTGAACTTTCCTTTTTGAGTAAAAAACTTGATAAGAAGAATTCATCAGTTCCATGTACGTAGAACGGCTCCATTCTTAGTAATTATTATTATTTTCGACTGAGTCTCTACTTTGTGTATTTTGGAGTTGTAATCCGAAGTTTAAATGTAAAATAATAGTTTTTTTTTATAATAATCATTAATAGTTTATAATAATTTATTCTGTTGGGATTTAAACCCAAACTGAGGCGTAATGTACACTGGATAGATCTATCAAGGTAGAAAGCCAAATTTTAGTTAAGTAATTGAAAAGTTAACTCAGTTTGTACTTTTTAGAATTTCTTTATCTTTTTATAATATTTAAATGAATTTATTTGACTACAACTTCAGTTGAATTAACATTCTATTTTTTGAAAAGTGATGTTTATAACTGAGAATACTTTATAATTTAATTCAGATTGAAACTTATTTTGGATATTTTATTTACGATCTGCTTTGCTTTGTTGGGGACTTAGGGTTAATTTTATTGCAGTTTTCATTTGAATTGAAGTATTTATTTAATGCTTTGTGTCTATTTTTAATACAATTCCTGTTAATAATCTTCTTATTTTTTTTATTTGAGTTTTTATGGTGATGAAGTGTCTTCTTCTTTTTTTTTAAATAATCACAACGTAGGGGGGGGAGAATTGACACTGTTACGGTTCTATAAAGTTTTTAGATAATTTTTCTGACATAAGAACATCAACCGCACTGGTCTTTATAAATTTTATAAGATCGGAAGCGACCTACTGCATGATCACCCGATATTGTTGTTAATCTGCAGAGGTGACGTGAGAGTAGAAGATTGTACGTGCTCTCCGAATTTTGTTATAAGTATTTAGGACGGAGAGGGCGACACCAAAATCATCATCTCTCTATCTAACTCCCTCTCTACGTCACCCGTAAGTACAGTGACCTTATACAGCGACTATACATACATCAGGTGACCATCTCAAACTCAATAAATACTAATGAAATCTTTTTATAAATAACTCGGGAAGATTCCTTTCTTCATTTGAAAGCCCACCAGTGCCTTCGGTCGTCGCAGCGCCTTCGTTCGTCGCAGCGCCTTCGTTCGTCGCAGCGCCTTCGTTCGTCGATTCATCAGCTATTTCTATCTTTTATTTGGAATGTTCCATTTTCGACCCCAAAAATTATCCCATACATAATATCTCATTATAATCTCATACATAATATAATGACTTGCCACCTCCGTTGTCGCTTTATCTTGTCCTACCCGCTAGCAGGGGGGGGGGGGATCACTGTTATTCTAAATTCAAAATGGCAATTTTATGAATAAAATTACTTTTTTCTTTAATAACTCAGTCATTTAAAAAAAATTTGGTAAAAGTGAGACTAGAATTAATTTCCTACAACTTACATTTTATCTCTAAATTACACTTTTATCTCTCTGATCGATATTTTACAAATTAAACCTGAAAAATATTTGATAAATAGTCGTCTTCATTATGGGTAAGATCGAAAGTTTCTACTATTTGGGTTTCGAGTCCATTGCCACCATTGTCACCAACAATAAACATATTCTGATCTATTGTTAGTTGTCGAGGGGTCGCTTCCACTGATATAAACGGTATGGTACACATACTTAGCCTGACGAAAAGCCGAGATAATGTATTTATATGTGTAGCATAATACCACTCGTCAGGTTTGGACTGGCTAGGTCGGCGATTGCCGAGGGCCCCACAGGGACCTCAAGGAAACCCACCCAAGGATGCTCTAACCAAAACGTCAGAAGCACTAACAACCCGCAGCAATCAATGTACAAATTTATCGTTAATCTCATACGTAATATAATGACTTGCCACCTCCGTTGTCGCTTTATCTTGTCCTACCCGCTAGCAGGGGGGATCACTGTTAATCTAAATTCAATGATGCTGAGAATGAATCGATAAATAATAATAATAATAATAATAATCAATAACTCCAACATTAACAAAAAGCTGTCGTATAGATTTTGGGAAAACGGCCTTCTCTTTCCTGAAACCGAAGGCTTTCTTCTTGCCATCCAGGACCAAGTAATTGCCACCAATAACTACAGAAAACACATATTAAAAGATGCAACAATAGTCAGTGACGCATGTAGAAAATGCCAACAATTATCACATCACCTCTGGTTGCAATCTCCTTGCAGGAACTGCATATACTGACACAACACAGTAGCAAAAATAATACACCAAGCCATTGGACTCCACTACAATTTTCATGCAGACTCTCAACCCTACTACAAATACACACCGCAAACAGTAGTGGAAAATCAGGATCACAAATTATATTGGGACCTCACCATCCAAACTGATAAAACAATCATGCACAATAGGCCAGATATCACGCTTGTAAATAAAAAAGAACACGTAACATTCATCATTGACATCGCAGTTCCATCAGACTCCAACATAAATAAATACGTAGAAAAGAAAACTAATCATCAACCATTAGCCAGAGAAGTTGAAAGGATATGGAACCAGAAGTCAGTTTACATCTTACCCTTTATAATATCAGTAACTGGAATCACGCTGCACACATTCACACAACATCTCACACAACTCCAGCTGCCACACTACATACATACACAGGCCCAAAAAGCAACGATACTTCAAACATGCAACATCACTCGAAACTTCTTAAATCAAAGGTAATGAAATCTGTGTAAACTTGGCCTGAGCCCGTCTACATGGATAATCTCACCAGCAATGGTGCTAAGGATGCTGAGAATGAATCGAATAATAATAATAATAAATCTCTTTATTAACATCCTCTTCAATTTACATAAAAATTAAATCAACTTAATTTTGGGGGATATTCAGTTCGTATATTAGTTTTAGAAAGTTAATTAGGTTTAGATAATTAACATACGTCTGCTCTTCCACCTAACCCCTGAGATTGCAAAATTACTTATATAAGAAATTAACTGAAAAATAAAATAAAACAAAATAAGAACTATACAAAATAATCATAACGATAAACAGAAATGACTATGACTTTGCAACATGAGCACTGTTTCTACTACCACTCCACTGATGACTGAGTATTGTGGCCATTGGTACATCAAAGATCACAGACACTGCACTAAGTATTTGTCATTGTGCAGAGAAATAATGTTCAAATAGTATCCTTCTCAGTTTATTTGATGAAAAAAAGCAATAATCGTAATGGTATATCATTGATGAAGCCAGCAATGTTGTATGACAATGATCGTTTAAACAACTGAGTGTAATGCCCAGGCAACGTTAATTACTTATGCCTCAAATTCAATGAATGTATATCTACCCTATATCAATTTCACATAAAACATAACTGAATGCATACCTCTACGATTCTTCATGTTAAGCCATCTAACGATTCCAAGTGTATGACCAATTGATTGATGTTTGCGAATCCCAAAAATAAGTCTGAGACAAGAATTATTGTTTAGCTTTTGTAAATCCCAAACAGTCTTGACATGCAACGAATAAATCCTTTCCTTCCTCTGTGTTTTCGGTACCAGCATCGTCAGTTGGTCGGTCATTTGATTTTTTTTGGTCTTCTTACTGGACGTACTACTTTGAATTGATTGTTCAAGACATAATTTCCCTGCCTCCGTATTTCATTTGATAAGTCTTTTCTTTTTGGGTTTCTTAAATCCATTGCTAACATTTTTCTAACTGCGCCTTCTTGTTGATGATTGCGTGTTAAATGTCAAGGAAAGTGTGTGACCTGTTGAAAACAATAGGGACATGCAGACTTTTTTGTCCATGGCCTATTATTTTGAAAATACTCTATATTTTCATGTTTCTGTGAAATAATAATCATTACTTACTTCTACTATTTTAGCAAATTTTACAATAATACCATAAATATTATTAACATTTACTAAAACATGTTCTTCTTTTTTTGATTTGTCATTTTTTTAACCGTGATTAGGGTATTGTAGTGTATCATGTTTGACGGCACCAAAATCTAAATAATTAAATCCTGGTCGCTGGTACCAAATCTGTGATGTATCCTGGTCAACCTCTTAAGATAGAGGTTCTGCGTCATGTGCATCAAATTCTGTAATGTGGCCCCCAGACTGAATGGTTTTGAAAAAGAAGAACCTCTTTGACGTTTGAAATGTGAACTTGTCTGTCATGAATGACTCTGTTTAAATTCCCGCTCTGAATGTTTGGTTTGAATTTGAGGTTATCCCGCCCTGACGTCTTGGATGTTTGAATTTAAGATTATCCCGCCCCGATTTCAAATAAAATGGTCAACATTACTTACCGTGTGATTTTACCTGTCTTCGTGATTTTACCTGGGCTCGTGATCTTCTGTTTTCATCTTAGGTGGACCTGTTGTTGTGTGCGTAGTAACCTTACTTTGTTCGTTCGTAGCAAAACGCTACGAAAATACTTTGAGCCAGTCACTTATTGAGAGATAGGAGATTTCATTTAAAAAACAGAGTTTCCCTCTTAAAAATGAATGAATCGGTTTATTGACTTATTTGAATTATTTGACCATTATTGAATCTTTTCACCCCACGCGACTGACCCCGCCCGCAGAGTTCCGCCTGAACAAGTTTATAGTCAGAGTAAAAAAAGAACCCCGTGAAAAGAAAAAAACCTCTGACTGTGCAAAGTGAATTAAATACAACGAAACGACGACATGTTAGAAACAAGCATTTGTTTGGAAGTTTAGGGCTGAGAACTAAATCTCTTATATTATGGTAACATGTCATTTTAACGTTAGTCTTCGCGAACCGTTTAGTACCTGTAAAGAAAAAGACATAGCAAAACACATATAAATATGCCCTTTGTGGTGGAGAAGCCTGATCGACTTAGTACTCCCCACTGCAGACAAATACCAAGAAAAATATCAACTTCGATTAAATAAATAAAATCGATTCCAAAGGACATCTAACGGTAAAATGAGACATCACCTATACAACAGATTGAAGCGTCGTTGTCTAACGTTGCGATTCGTGAGTTTCCAACATATCATATCGTCGTTTCATTTGCGATTTTACATAAAAATACAAATGACACAACACATAAAATCGTCACCGTTTTTGGTGTAAAATTGATAAACAAATCTGTTATATTCAGGAATACAACATTTTATCTTTCTATTTCAAGGACTCATACCTCCTGAAAAGAAAACAAGACACAAAAATGTATATAAAACACAAAAACACATAAAACGACCTCAATAAAAAGCAATGCTTAAAAACAAATAAATAGATCAGGCGAATAAATCAATGGCAGCAAATAAATAAATAGATCGGGCAAGTAAATCAGTAGCAGCAAATAAATAAATAGTTTAGAGTCCAGGAAATATGAAATCCAAAATGAGGTCAAACATATTATATAACAGAGCGTTATCGAACCGTAAAAGGACAGTCATCGATAACAATTTGGAAATAAATTCAATTCATCAATACCATAGTGCATAAATAAATAATCAAATTAATTATGAAATATTAAAGAAACAAACACGGTTATAAGTTTGAAATAACACTCGGGTTTACGAACGTAATGCCGTTCAAAATTATGACATGACCTGAAAACAAAATATCGTTTACAGCTCAGATAATCTTATCATTAGCGTGATATTTCTTATTAAAACACTTAGGAGTTCCCATTAGAAAAGTTTATTCAGATCAAACCAATACAATACAGTAGGTAGGTACCCCGGAACTGAATCCGGCCCGACCGCGGCAGAGTGCCCGTATTTTACTGCTCCGGCGTTATCGCATTCCCCCGATAAGCAAAATAACAATTCTTCATAAATTAAGGTAAAATACATCACACTCTCCCCGCTCTAATTACATAACATACGCGCCCGAACTCAAGTGCAACCTGGATACCGAATTATAACACCCATACAAACTTAATCCCTACATTTGCATCAACTTAATAATTAAATAAATTCAGTACTACAATATTAAATAAATACCTACATCATTACAAAATTTAATAAGAAAAATTATACTAAAATTAATAACTTCATTTAACAACTCAAAGACTTAAATCCGGTAGGTGTCTGGTCTTTTAACATTTCTTATACCCTTTCTAATCGCTAAAGGCGGAGACGCCTCCCTAGGCTCCAGATTGACCAAATAAACCTCCTGACTAGGTATCTCCTGCGATGTCTGCGGACAGTTTGCATATTTAACAATCTGGTTTAAATGTCTTTTCCATTTTTTATTCAATATAAGTATATTCACAATGTAACTTCTGGGACCTATTTTCTTATCAATTACCCCCTTTATCCACAATGGTTTATTTTGATTTCTGTAATCTTTGACTGCTACTACTTCACCTATATGGAACCCTTCGTTTCTTTTTCCTGAATTTCTTATCTGCCTTTCTTGTACTATTTTCACCTTATTTCTGACTTGCATTTTTACCCTTTCCCTTTCCTTATCTCTTTCATTTTCCCCACCTTCTGGCTTGATTAGGTCTAGAACACTTCGAATATTCCTACCTAAAAATAATTTAGCAGGAGAGATTCCTGTTGTACAGTGTGGGGTAATTCTATAACTCAATAAAAAATTGTTAAGAACTTTATTTACATCTGTTATCTTACTTTTACCTAATTGCTTATATAAAGAATTTTTTATTGTTTTTACAGCATTTTCTGCTGCACCGTTTGTAGCCGGATGGTATGTAGGCGTAGGTATAAATTTTATACCATTTTTAGTTAAAAAATTCTGAAATTCCGCAGATAAAAAATTCCTGGCATTATCTGATACCAAGGAATTTGGAATGCCAAACCTACCAAAAATGCTTCTTAGAATACTTATTGTTGTCGAAGACGTTATTGAAGACGTTATATAAGCTTCAAGCCATTTACTGTGAGCATCAATTAACACAAATATATATTTATTCCCCAGTAAGGGTCCCATATAGTCATTATGAACTCGCTGGAAACACTCAGTTGGAAATTCCCATGGTATCAATCTAGCCTTTGGAGGATTATTTCTAACTAACATACAGTTTTCGCAAGCTCCTATATACTTTTCGATCTGTTCATTTAATTTAGGCCACCAAATATATGATCGTGCTAGCGCTTTTGTTTTAAAGATACCGAGGTGTGTACTATGGAGTTGGGCTAACATTCTATTTTGTAACTTTTCTGGTATGACTACTTTATGTCCTAACAGCAAACAACCATTAACTATGCTAAAATTATCTTTATATTGAACAAAACATTTTACAATCATAGGCAATTTTCTACTTTCAGGCCAACCAGTATTTACGTATCTACAAACTAATTTCAGAGCTTTATCATTACTAGTTTCTTTACCAATTTCCACGGCATCTAATGGAAAATCATTATTATCTGCAACAAACCCAAAATACGAATAGCCCTCAGTTTCCAACTCCGGTAAGGGCTCACTCAATGGCAATCTGGAAAGACTATCTGCTAAATTTTTGCCCGAAGGGACATATTCAATATCATAGCAAAATCTTGATAAAGCTATAGCCCACCTTTGTAATCGATGTGCGGCTAACAACGGTATACTCTTTTTAGGCCCGAATAACGCAACCAATGGTGCGTGGTCCGTAACCAATGTAAATTTCTTGTGGAATAAATATTGGTAAAATTTCCTGAGCCCGAAAACAATTGCCAGTGCTTCCTTTTCTACCTGACTATAACCTCGTTGACTTTTATTGAGTGTCTGAGATGCGAAAGCGATTGGTCGATCATCATTTTTATTAAATGAATGCAATAACACAGCACCTACCCCATAGGATGAACTATCTACTACTAATTTTAATGGCAAGTCTGGATTGAAATGAACTAAAATTTTAGAAGACATTAATACCCTTTTAATTTCATTAAAAGCATCATCGCATTGCTTTGACCAAACAAATTTAACATCTTTTTTTAATAATTCATACAAGGGATGCAAAACCATTGCGCCTCGCGGCAAAAACTTATGATAATAATTTATTAAACCCAAGAATGCTTTCAATGATGTTACATCATGTGGTACAGGTGCATTTTGTATTGCTAACAACTTATCTTGGCATGGATGTAATCCATGTTGATCAATTTCGTAACCTAAATATGTAATAGTCTTCATGAAAAATCTACACTTTTGCAAATTTATTGTCAATCCATAGCTCTCTAGTCTCTCCAGTACCTTACATAATCTACTTAAATGTTCTTGCCTACTGCTTCCCGTAATTAATATGTCATCTAAAAAACATACAGTTCCCTCTAAACCTAGTAATACTTTTTCCATAATCTGTTGGAAACATGCGGGTGCATTTGCTATTCCATATGGAAGACGATTAAAAGTAAATAAGCCTTTATGTGTTGAAATTGTAGTCAGTGATCTAGAATCTGGATCTAATTCAATTTGTGTATAAGCCTGTGAAAGATCCAATTTTGAAAATTCTAATCCCCCTTGCAGTTTTGAAAATAACTCCTCTATCCGTGGTAGCGGATATTTATCAATACATAAACACTGGTTAAGCGTTACCTTATAGTCTCCACAGATACGTATCGTTCCGTCTGGCTTCATAATAGAAACTATGGGTGTCCCCCAATCACTAAACCTTACATGACTTAAAATACCTGCATTCAACAATCGCTCCAACTCCAATTCCACTTTTGATTTCAGCGCAAATGGTATCACCCTAGGCTTACAAAACTTCGGTGTAGTTCCATCTTCTACTTTTAAGGAAAGTTGTCCTCCGTTAAATCGTCCTAAGGAAGACGAAAATACTTTAGAATATTTCTCAGCTAAATATCCAACTACCTGATTATTTGACCTGCATTTCAATTTATCATACCCGTTCTTATTATTATCAGCACTTTCCTCATCTTTGAAAATAAACAAATTATTTAAATGCAAGTCAAACAATCTATAAAAATCTCTTCCCAATAACGGTGGGCCCCCCTTTTCAATTACATACAATTTTATTTCATTCGATTCTTGCTTATACGTTACGTTTACCTCAATATAACCTAACGGTAAAATAATTTGACCCGTATAACAGATTAATCGTTTAGTACAAGGATGAATTTTGTAATTTTTAAAATATTTATCTTTAAATTTTTTACTAATGCAACTTACTGAGCTACCGGTATCTAATTCAAAATTTAAATCAATTTGTTCAATATTATGTAATGAAGTCGTGTTACCCCGACTCCATCTATTTTATTTTTTTCCTATTTTTCTATTCTTTTCAATAAATAAAGATCATTCCAACGACATAGGTAGATAGGTAGGACCACCCCGTTTAAGTTATTATTAATTCAGTTAAGTTTTTACGAATAGGACAGAAATAGGGTTTGGTAGGTAGGTACCTTGAATCAGCGAAGTACTAATAATTTTCATGATTTCATTTAATTCCATTAATTTTTTATGCACAGGCTGATTTTTAAAGTAACTAAATCGAGGCAGTTGGCTTCAAATTCAAGCAAGTTATCGACCACTATCGCATTATAAAAACGCCGAAATGCACCGGGCCGCAGATAGCAGTTTAAATTAACCTTTTTTACAGAGAAAATGTTCTCGAAAATTTCTATCTCACCAGGAACCGATAGTGGTCGCTATATAAACCGGGGCCGTGATTTGAAAAATGAATTAGGTATTCTGATCTCCGATCGTGAAGAAGTGCGTTAGGTAGTCAGCCGCCTCAGTTTACCGGGAAGTCCGCGTGCAATAATTATAGTTATTTTAATTTTTATCCTTTTTACCGGGAAGTACCTGTGGTCGTTGTTAGTAGTGCGTCTGAATTAATAGAAGATCTCTATCTAGACCCGTTGCCGAAGAATAGCCAAAGGTAGGTGCTGTTGCAATTTATATTTCTGCTGCGGTCGATATTTTTTCTCCTCTCACTCCCATCGCTCCAGCCTTCATCAGAACCGTCTCCTCCTTCCGTTGTTGGTAACAAAGGCTTCGCTCCTAGTTCACGGTCCATCGCCTGGCATAGCAAGGGTGGATCAGTGCGCCGGGAGTGGTGTCTGGTGCCAGCGGAACAACGGGTTCCTCCGATAACCCCCACCTTCTCCGTTGTGGGTAACAAAGGCCTCGCTCTTAGTTCACGGTCCATCGCCTGGCATAGCAAGGGTGGATCAGTGCGCCGGGAGTGGTGTCTGGTACCCGCGGAACAACGGGCTCCTTCAATACCCCTTCATCTCTCCGTTGTGGGCAACAAAGGCTTCGCTCCTAGTACACGGTCCATCGCCTGGCATAGCAAGGGTGGATCAGTGGGCTGGGGGTGGCGTCTGGTGCTCGCGGAACAGCGTATCCCGCCAAAATTGTGCCGATTCCCCTCCGAATGCGTAGTTGAGATCACCGTGGCCGCACTACTCACATAACCGCCGAGAACAGCCCGCCTAGTTATTCCTTTTTTGTCAAAACCGATCCAGGCCGTTTTTAACCGCCCGTTCGTCATTCCGACGTGTATACCTACCTACTTATTAGTCGCAACCACCCCTCACGTACCGCTGTGCCCCGTGACCGATTTGTTATTATTTATTTATTCATACCGATTCATTATTATTGCTCATTGTGTACCTACTCCGATAAATTAATAATAAAAATTGTTAAGTTGAATTCTGTGGTGTTAATGTTCATCCGTTCTGCATTAATTAATTAAGTATCCTGTAAACCGATAATCACTCGCTACAGCTTGGCTCCTCGGAGGTGTCAATGCTTTCGGAAAGCGATTAAAGCCCGCTTTGCCGAACACAGTTATTTTAGGGTGGTAACCTCAACCGACCCCTGGCACTTTCCGTTTCTCCACAGAGCTACCCCTGGGACAAGGGTACTATAGCAGTACCATTGTAATTACGACTCAGGTAAGTGGGAAGATTTGGCGAGAACATCTTCCCAAGGGAGTAAACCCTCAGTAAAAATCTGGCGCCCGAGGAATCCGTCCGATCTCCAGGCGATTCCGGACCAGCGAAACGCCACGGACGACTCTCAGGCGGAGTCGTAGTTACAATTAACTTTAACATAAACCGGTTTATCAACATTTGTACTTATCTTAAATAGATAATCGGATGAAATATCCCGTTCCTGCTCCTCTTCTGCCGCCTGGTACTGTTGAGCGCCCCTATTTCCGCACATTATCATAAGGTGCCCCCTACGGTGGCAGCGATTACAGGTGTAATTCCTGTAAGCACATATGCCTCCATGCTGCTTTCCACACACTTGACAAATTTCTCTAGGATTTCTCGTACCCGATGTCCATTGTCGCCATTGTCGCCCCATTCTGCTTCCACCATTTGAACCACTGCTACCTCCTCCTACCGTATCCTCGCCAATCCTTCTTGGTTGCCCATATGTCCTAAAACTGTCCCCATCTCCATGTTGTATCATTGTTGTCTTCTTACCCCTTTGGAATACGGTTGAAGTCTTGAACAACGACGACGGCTCCCTTTTCACTAGCGTCTCATTTGAAGACATTCTCGCCGATGTTTCCCTACAGTTTGCGATTTCTACCGCCTTTTCCATCGTTAATGATATTTTTTCTTCGAATAATCTCTCCATTATTTTTCGATCGTAAAGTCCCATGATAAACTTATCGCGACAAACCACTTCTAATTCTGCTCCGAAGTTGCACTCCGCAGCTAACGTTTTCACTCTCACGTTCCATGAATTTACGCTTTCTTCCGAATTTTGTTCTGCTGCATAAAATTTTTGTCGAAATGGGAAAACACTCAACGATGGTTTGAAGTACGTTGAAAATAAATCAGTTAGCTGCTTGTACGTCTTATCTTCAGGTTGTGTTGGAATGCACAGACTACTAAGTATATGTAGTGTATTTTCATCACATGCATTTAAAAGCAAGGCCTTTTTTATTTCATCAGACGTTACTGAATTTAATTTAAAATATTGTTCTAATCGACAACGAAACACTGTCCAATCACTATCGATTTGAAAATTTGGCAAGTAACCCATAGCCACCATATTTCCACTCTTATTTTCATCTTCCGGCATTTTAACGATTAATTCTTTCCTTCTTCACTGTTATTTTCTAAGTTTACCTATCCATACGACCACCTTAATGCGTGAGTAGGTACGTCTCGTCGCCACTGTGATATTTCTTACTAAAACACTTAGGAGTTCCCATTAGAAAAGTTTATTCAGATCAAACCAATACAATACAGTAGGTAGGTACCCCGGAACTGAATCCGGCCCGACCGCGGCAGAGTGCCCGTATTTTACTGCTCCGGCGTTATCGCATTCCCCCGATAAGCAAAATAACAATTCTTCATAAATTAAGGTAAAATACATCACAATTAGCCTCCGTACCCCAAACACACAAAAACATAAATAAACAGTGGGGAAAATAATATGTCTAATCGAACGTCTAGTTCTTTCTAGCACGCCAACAGACCTTAAGTAGGAAGGGTAAAATAGGTTACAGACACTATTGATGAAAACAATTGAACCGTCACCGATAAGGTGAACCAAAATCACGGTGTAAGATATAGTTATTTAACTTTACCATATTTTATATTTTTTATTTATTTTATATAAACCATATTTTAACTTTTTATGTACTATCCTATGGTGTAGAAACATTTGTACTTTCTTTGATTTTTTTATTTGGCGACAAGTGGAGAAATCTCAGAATTTTTCAAATTTTTTATCACCCTGTATAAACATTTCATATACATCATAGGATTGTACATGAAAAGTTAAAATAGGGACATGTAAGCCGTTTTTCTCTATCTTTAGCCGTTTTCGTTGTACAGGGCCTTGAACTTGAAAAATGACGATTTTCACTTGTTTATAACTCAAAAACTTCTGAATTTAAACACCAACTGTAAAAGCCAATCTTATTTTCTCTTCTCAGACAATCTGAAAATGCAATAACATAGGAGCTTTCCATTTAAAAAAAACATAACTTTGATATGTCACTGTCACATGGGACACTCTTTATACTCCAAAATAATTTTAAATTATGACCATTGTGATTCTGTACTTGAATTTTCAATTTTTTTTTTTTAAGTCCATCGTTTGGCCTACAGAGACCGCTTCGAATAAGCTGGGACACCCTGTATAGGTTGTCCCATTTAAAATAGGATAGTTGATGGCAACTTCCGGTATAACCGGAAATGACGAGGAGTTGTGAATATTTTAGTTCAGCTCGTCAAAACCGAAATTATACACGTGCAAATTTTTACTCTCTGTACACTGAGAGTTGTCCGTTGTCATGCCACACTGATTCTGACTAAACAATTTCATTTAATTCGATTTGATTCGTACACTTATTTCTAAGTCGAACCAGATGTGGTATCGCAGTTCGTGTCAGTGGCGTGTGTTGAGGAATAATGAATATCCTACAAATATATTATTTCGACAAGTTATTGACGAAGTAGAGCCTTGCAACTTTTTGATAACAAATATTATATAATGCAAGTAAATAAGAATCATAATAATTATTGTTATCATCATGATAGAAATATCATGTCACCTACCTGCTGGTTGCCGTTTAAAAGAAAGAATAACACCTCCGTTTTCTTATTTGCAAGTAAAATATTCCAGCAATTTTACCACAAGACCACGTACTAGGGAGTTCAATCGTTTCCCAGGCAAAGCAAGGAAGTACATTTTTAGGCATTCGAGCAATTATAATAAGTTACTCATAGTTTATCACAGGACACAGGTAATTCTGCTAACTTCGTATTAAAAACGTTTCAAATCACAAGACAAACCTATTTTTAAGTATATAAAGTATATTTACCGCTACACTGACACTACTGATAGTAACGACGACAATCTTATCGTAATATCGTATCAATCTAAGCGTATCAAGACGCGAGTCGGTACTTCCTTCTCACTCTCGCTCATCTTTTTAGAATTGCTGACGATTCAAACGTATTTCTGAGAATACGTCCCATTTTAACTCGATTGACTATGCAATGCAATAGAAGGAGCAAGAAACATAACGAGATGATGTATCCTTAGTTCTCACAACAGACAACTCTCAGTGTACAGACTTTAGACTTCTACTCCCGGGACTTCTCCATATAAAAATGCCCTAAGGTTCTCGCGCCTCACCCTGTATAATAATAATAATAAAATGTAAAATAATAGACGCGATTATATTCGCTGTGGTGTGAGATCTCCTTTCAATTCCGCTACGAATTTCGCAGCGGAATTTCCGTTACGAATCCGCTACGAATAATTCGCGTCGGTTTGGGGGATCCTTAATTGTCTTGTAACGAATTCCGAGGCATTCGTAGTTAGTTATTATTTATTTTAATTAATCGAGGGGTTTTATCAGAAGGATACAGTTTTTACAGAGGTGATTAGCAGGTTATCTCGCCAGCACCGGCTATATAAGCAGACCCAGCGGACAAGCAGGTCAGATGATTCCGAGGAACTGACTCGAGAACCACTCTCCCTCCTGGTGCACTGAGCTAGGAGGTCTCCAACCCCCCCCCCCCCTAACGGGAGGCATGTATAGAGTGCACTCCGTCACATCCATCCAGCCGGTAGCGGTAGGTCAATGAATTGAGTTGAACCTGACTGTAATACGGCAACGGGAGATCGATGAGAGTGAATTGAGCTCCAGTCGACTGCCAGCCACATCAGGGTGACAACCGGGACTGTAGTGAGGTCCCGGGCGGGCCCTTTCAGACGGCGCCTGGCCTGCATTGAGGGCCAGACACCGTAAGCGTCGGGATTGCAACGTACTGAGTTGTCGATCCCACGTCATTACTAATACCCACCTCGGCATTCCGGGAGTGGGTTTCTGTTTTCAGATTGGTGCGTCATCGAAGGATAGTTTCCAAAACTCGCCCCGACGCGTATTTCAGAGGCCACGGCCGTGACAGATACGATACGCGACGGGCGATGGCAATAGAGTGACTGCCGTTGCGATTGCGAAGCCGGAGGTAAACCGTCCGGGCGACCAATTTATTTATTTATTTATTTATTTATTATCAATAATTTCCAACAGGTCTTCACCCATTTATAGGAAAAATTAAATACATGAGATACATGTGTAAAAAAAGAACATTTATACAGTATACATTGTTACAATTTCAGATAGGCAGTCATCAGCCGCCATTGAATACCTGCGCAACACACTCCGATATTTGTGAAAAGCTATCAGCATGAATGTCACAGGAGTGAGCTAATCTGTTGAAGAGCTGGCACATCATAGAGATGGGTGATCTTACCAGTATATTAGTGCGTCCACTCATGCAGTAAAATGGTTGAGTTTGTCGCGAATTCAGACGAGGTACCATAAAATCAATTTTACTGAGTAAGTAAGTGCAATCATTCAAATTGTTAAGCAAACCATACAGGAATCGCAACATCCCAGCAACCCGTCTGACATGCAAAGAGGTAAAGTTAAATCTGGTTAATAAAATATTATGGTCAAACCCTCTCGGAGGATACTGACCATCTAGACGGAAACTTAAAAACTTCAAAAAAGAGCGCTGCACAGATTCCAGACGGCTGATGTGAACCTGATATATGGGAAACCAAATAACGCTACAATATTCAAGTATTGGCCTCACTAAGGAATAAAAAAGAATACATAGGGGGCGTGTAGTAGAGAAACCACCGCAGTTTCTGTAAATGAAACCGTAAGTTCTAAATGCTCGAGGAACGATCGCATCTATATGTGAGGTAAAATAGAACTTGGAGTCAAACAAGACACCCAAGTCCCCAATTACGTCCAAACGCTGTATATCACCGTTACAGACCGTATATTGAAAAATTACATTTTTTTCACGTCTCGAATAGCTCACAACCGCACACTTAAACACGTTCAAGTACAATTTATTTCTATTGCACCACTCAGCGATGACATTTAAGTTACACTGAAGTCTAACACAATCTGCAACAGAGTTGATAGTTGAGAAGAGCTTAGGGTCGTCGGCAAACAGCAAACTTTCACAGTCTAACCCATCAACTATATCATTTATATATAATAAAAATAGAAGGGGTCCCAGATTCGAGCCCTGAGGAACTCCAGATCCAGGTTCAATGGCTTTCGAGATTGCACACTTATATCTGACGCGCTGCTTCCTGTTGGCTAGGTAGGACTGGATAGGTGTTTGCAATGAGTTAGAGAAACCGAAAGAAGACAACTTAAGCATCAATATAGAGTGATCCAGCTGATCAAAAGCTTTTTGGAAGTCGAGATATATAGCATCGACTTGACTACGGGAGTCAATAGCTTCAGAAACATACTGGGAAAAACTTGCCAAGTTGGTCACTGTAGAACGTTTCTCCATGTTACACGGGTTACACGGGATTTTGTGGCATGGTAAATATGCTTATATAATATTGACTCAAAAACCTTTGAAAAATTACACAACAATGATATGGGTCTATAGTTAGTGACCTCGTCGGTGCTGCCTTTTTTAAAGATGGGACATATAAAAGCATCCTTCCAAATATCTGGAAAGACGGATTTACCAATAATTAAATTGAAGAGGATGGACAGTGGCTTCACAAAAATGCGGGCACAGTCCTTTAGCAGAAAGCTTGGAATGTTATCAACACCCGTACTGAACGAATTCTTCGATTTTTTCAATGCCATGAAAATTTCATCGTCAGAAATTAAAGTTACATTAACAGAGTTACACCAGTGATGACAGTCAGAAACAGGTGCACGATGTCGTACAGGATCGGCTTTCACGTACACACTACCAAAGTACTCCGCAAAGCCATTCACAATAAGATCGGGAGTAGAGAGCTCCAGATCATTGAACTTCATCAATCCAGGGATTCTGGTGCTACCTCTCTTGTTTCGCGTAAATTCCCAAAACTTCTTAGGGTCTCTAATAATGAGAGATTCGATGTTTGTTAAGTAGGCCTCATAAGCTTTTCTGGTTAAATTTTTGCTGATAGTGCGATGGGTCTTAAACAATTGATAAAAGTAAGGATTTTTATACCTCCTATATTTCCTGAGTGCCGCATGCTTCAAGCGTAAAGAGGAAATGACCTCGCGGTCAAACCAGGGAGGAAATCGCCGTCTAGAATATGACCTAGTTTTTGGAACTGACATTTCAAAGATATTGTACAAAGTGTTACAGAAAATAGCACAGGCCTTGTTAACATCGTGCTCACCTCGAAGATCCTCCCAATCAGCTTCACCTAGTAAACTGTAAAGTAGGGGATAATTTGCTTTTTTAAAATTGAAACTAGACTTAGTGTTTTGATTTGTTACAAAATTAGTCTGATGCCCGCCAACGACCCCAAACGCAATCTCAATAGTTGGATGATGATCGTCCTCGTCCACAAGAGGCTGAAGTGATCTCTCCACACTACAATTTATATTAGAAAAAACCAGATCCAGGATGCGATCAAATTTATTAGGAATGCAGTTGTGTTGCATGAAGTTATTAAATTCTTTAAAATTATTTATATTACGAGTAATACTGCTCCCTGAATCTGTAGCTAGGTTGGGTACATTGAAATCACCGACAATAATGACCCTGCTACCATGAACAGCCTCAACATTATTAAGCAGCTCAAGGAACAGTTCATAATCACGGACAGATGTTGAGGGCGGGATATAAACTACGAAGGTACAAAATGATCCAATAGTTTCTGCTGAAATCCTAACTCCGACGATATCAATATACGGTAAGACAGAATAAATATCACTAAAATCAATTTGCACACATTTGAAGCGATCTCGAACCGCCAGTAGCACGCCACCCCCCCTAGATGAGGACACATGAGCGAAATCTCTATCTCTCCTAAATACAGTGTAACGAAGTCGCGTATTTTCGACTTCGTTTTTTCATTAGGTAACATTCAAGAAATTTAAATTCAATCGAAATGCAATAGTTAATTATCAAAGTCATATTATCCCAATCAAGTTTCATGAAATAATCTGTTTTCCGTTCTTTTCATAGTAGGTAATAATAATGAAAATGTAATTTTTATGAAAATCCGAACAGTAATTTTATTATTATAATTTTAATAAATAGCATGAATCCGCGAGCCGGCAACACGAATTTTATTTTCATGAAAGTTTTGAGATTTTTTATACACGGAGTTGAAATTTATTGCCAACTGAATCGGTGCAGTTAGCGACCGTTTTCTCGTAGCCTTTCCAGAATAATCTAACGAACGGTTCGGAAAAAAGTGGCGTGCCCGTTTTTGCTTTTTGATAGCGGGTACAAGCAGATAGGAAGGGTATAAATATGGGTGCATGGATTGTTAGCGTCCTCTTTGATTTTCCGTCGTTTTACGCGGTGCTTCTCTTTGATTTTCCGTCGGTTTACGCGGTGCAGCTCTTTCATTTTTCCGTCGTGAACTACGTTAGTGCTATTGGGGTGCCGTTCATAGAAACCGCCTACCGACGTCTTCCGTACTAGCCGTAGCTAACCGTGCCGACGCGAACTAGAGAAAGTCTCGATTTCCAGAATTTTGAAAGTAAAGCCGCGATAATAGAGTCAGACCAGTTGATTTGATCTGTTTGATTGAATTTTTGCCGCCACATACTCGTGCCAACCAGTCCCCTACGTCATCAATACCCCGATATAAAGGTAGGTGTCTTGATTTAAACTATATTCATTTTTGGTACCGCCGATTCAACCCTCCTATGCCTCCCACACATTAACTGCCTCGATACACACCACGTAAATTTCCCCCTATTCTCCGAAGGCCATATAGCAGCGAGGTCGCTAGCATTTCTAGCTGTAGGGTAAGCGGTGTAAGTGACCTCCCCTCGTGGCTGGGTAACCGGTGAATCAATTTTAACTTGTACCTAGTACCTTTCCTGAAAGCGCCCGTCATCTCCTGGAACCCCGCCTCGACGTTTAAGCGATATCAAATAGAGCCGCCGACCAGTTTTGATAGATAGGTACAGTTGGGTAATTTTTGACCGTCCTCTCACGGGCCAAGTCCGAGTTATTGCATTTAAATTTGGTATTAATTGGTTGTCCTCCCAGGACACAGTGCCGCCTCACGGTGATCTTCATTCGGGTGTTTATTTTGTAAATATATTTTCCCGTAGGTAGCTGTATGATTTTGTATATATTGATTTTTTTTATTTTGAAGTTGAATTAGGTCTAGTTTGGTATTTGTAAATATTTTTCCGTAGGTAGGTAGGTACTTTATTTCATTTTATAAATTTAAATTTTTTTTTAATAGGTTGTATTAATTAAAGAAATAGGTTTGCTTTTTGTACACGTTACGTACATGAATTTTTCTGTAAAATTTAACTTAGAATTTTCTTCCGTAGGTCACAAGAACCAGAAAAATAGTTTTGCTTTTTGTACACGTTACGTACATGAATTTTTCTGTAAAATTTAACTTAGAATTTTCTTCCGTAGGTCACAAGAACCAGAAAAATAGTTTTGCTTTTTGTACACGTTACGTACATGAATTTTTCTGTAAAATTTAACTTAGAATTTTCTTCCGTAGGTCACAAGAACCAGAAAAATAGTTTTGCTTTTTGTACACGTTACGTACATGAATTTTTCTGTAAAATTTAACTTAGAGTTTTCCTTCCATAGATCACAAGAACCGGAAAAATAGTTTTGCTTTTTGTACACGTCACGTACGTGGATTTTTCTGTAAAATTAAACTTAGAAATTTTTTTTTGTAGGTTGTAATAATCAGCAAAATAGTTTTGCTTTTTGTATACGTCACGTACGTGAATTTTTCCGTAAAATTAAACTTAGAATTTTTTGGTAGGTTGTAATAATCAGCAGAATAGTTTTACTTTTTGTACACGTCACGTACATGGATATTTTCATAAATTTATGATTATAAGAATTTCCAGTAAACAGTAATAATTGTGGTAATAAATTTTTGTTCCCCGTAACGGCATTTAATTTTGGTGGCAAAATTCTGTGGGTGTGATAGCGATTTATTTTATATCAATAAACAATAATTCAGGAAAATGTGGGTCTTTCTGTGTTTCCGAAATATTTCTCTCAATTGACCGAACGAGAGTCTTAAGTCAAACGAGAGTGAGGAAAAAGGTAAGGAACCCTCTCGCAGGAATTATAATAGCCAGTCGTATCAGCACCAGCACCGACACCACCGAGTAACATCATCCTCGCTTACATCACCGCTCCACGGGAAGGCACAAGGGACGTTCAGTAAGCGATTAAAGCCCGTTTTATTGAGCACGTCGTCTTCGGTGATAACTTCATCTGACCCCTGGCGTTTCCGTTTCTCCATTGAGCTGACCTTTAGGGACAAGGATACGATAAACGTATCATCTGTGCGTCTCAGGCAATTAGGAAATATTTAGCGAGAACATTTCCCCCAGGGAGTAAACCCTTACTAAAAATCTGGCGCCCGAGCAATCCGCCGAACTACATCTGCAGTCGATCCGAGAATTTCCCAGCGAGCCAGAGAACGTCACAGAAAAGCTGGCGCCCGAGCAGGGACCTGAAGATTCCGAAGACGTAGAGCAGGGACCTGAAGATTCCGAAGACGTAGAGCCGAGACCTGAAGAAGATTCCGATTGTTCACCGCCGTCGAGAGGGACCACTTCAAGAATTGTTTTCCGATAAATTGTTCCGTTTCATCCGCATAGTCTCGCCCGTATCCAGCCGCCGAGATGTCCGACCCGAAAGGAGACGACCAGCTAGGTGCTTGTGGACACACCGTCGAACCCGGTACCGAACCGGAACCGTTTCACGACCTGCTTAACTCCGAAGCCCCGGAAACCCGCACGTCATGGATATACCGACTGAAAAAGGACGAGTTGGACCGAGAGTTGGCGAAGTTGGGTCGCCCACACGAAGGGACCGTCGAAGAAAAACGTAAGCTGTTGTCGGGGTGGTTCAAGTCGCTCACGGGGTCCCGTCCGAACCCCCCAGCTAAGAGCGAGACCGCCGCCCCCGAGCACACCGCCCCTCCGGTATCGGCAACCGTCATGACGCCGACTGTGACGACTTGGACGGCTCCCAAGTTCGTGCCGGCATCAGCAGCGGCATATTCCCTCACTGGGACCACACCGGTCAGCCAACCGCCGCCGCCCCCGACCGTGCTTCCGCCGCCAGCCATGCAGACGTGCGTACCAGCCTCCACATCGACATACAACGTCACCGGAACCGTGCCATTCAGCCAGCCACCGCCGCCCCCGACCGTGCTGCCACCGCCCATCATGCAGTCATTCGTACCAGCCTCAGCAGCGGCATATCACCTCCCTGGGACCGCACCAGTCAGCCAGCCGCCGCCGTCCCCGACTGTGCTTTCTCCATCTGTCTCGCAGACGTTCGCCCCTCCTACTTCGACGTTCTTTACGCTCCCCCTTCACGTCCCCGCTGGTGGGCAAGCAGCCCGAAGCCGAGCCGAACCGATGGAACCACCGAATGTGACGTCATGGAACTTGCGATATGACGGCCGAGGCAGTCCCGCCGACTTCCTCGAAAGGCTGGAAGAATTACGAGAGATTTACGGGGTGAGTGAGACGCGCATGCTCCGTGCCATGCCCCTCCTGCTGGAGGGCGAATGCTTAGCTTGGTACCGGAATAATTCTATGTGGCTGACGACGTGGGTGGACTTCCTGGAGGCGTTCTGCAAGTACTTTCTGAAGAACGACTACCTCTTCGACTTGGAGGCTGAAATAAGCCGGAGAGTACAGGGGCGTGACGAAGACGTGCTCCAATACATAACATCAATGCAGACGCTTTGCAGACGTCACGGAGCGATCCAGCCGCACCGTCAAATCGACTGGATCAAGCGAAATCTTCGGCCGGAGATCAAGCAGCTGATCTGGGGCCGAAGCTACGACGACGTCCGTGCAATAATGGAGGATGCCAAGGCAGCACAGGACGTGCTGACCGAGCTACGCACCGCCCGCCGCCCCTCAGTCTCCGAGGGCAGACCCCCTTTTTCGTCCGAGGCCCCTTTCGCCTCCAACAGCCCTACGCCGCGACGAAGAGAAGGATGGCAACCGCGCAGGCAGCCGGACCGAGCACCCTCACCACCGTTGAGGGCCATCGAAGCAGGTAGCACCGCAGTCGCACCCGCTGACGCGAAGTCCGTCAGATTCACCGCACCCGTCCGAGACAGCTCCAGAATAGTTTGCTGGCGCTGCGGGGAACCCGGACATTACCGCAGCCAATGTACCGGACAACCGAAACTATTCTGTTCCCGTTGTGACCGACCAGGGGTGATGTCAAAAGACTGCGAATGTTCGCGTCCGGGAAACGAGACGCGGGGCGGGTAAACAAGCCGACCGAACAGATACCCGCCCCGAGTAACCGAACCCCCGTCGCCCCCATCGCCGCCGCCGCCACTGCCGCCCCCAGTACCGCCGCCGACACCGCCGCCGCCAACATCGCCGCCGCCCCCATCGCCGCCGCCTCCGACGCCGCCCCCAGTACCGCCGCCGCCAACAACCTTGACCCCGACACCAGGCCGTTCCTGAACGCGAGCATAGAGGGGAAGGAGTTCGAAGCACTTATAGACACGGGGGCGACCCGCTCGTTCATAAGTCAGAGGGTGTCGGAGCATTGTAGGGAGAGAGGTGTCCGTGTACGGCGTTACCACGGGACATCAGCGAGAGTCGCCGACGGAGCATCAGTACCGATCCGGGAAACATTCCTGATCGACGTTTTTGTCGGCCAGAACAAGCTTCAGGCAGCCTGCCTGGCTTTGCCGACGTTGCCAGTGGATCTAGTCTTGGGCATGGATTCACTGGGGTCCTTGGACTTCACGCTGGACATGCGCACGCGCGAGGCGTGTATCAGGGGACGTAGGTACCCTCTTCGTGTCCCGCTGGCGGCAACGAGACCCATCGATGGCCCGAACGGTCTGTCTCGCGACCAGCGGGGGAAGTGCAACAGCCCCCGACCTCCCCCGGCAGAGTCAGGATTAATTGAAGCGCCTGGCAGTCTCGTCCGTCCACCCCGGGAATACCACAGTCGCCGCGCTCGCTCGAACCGAAGCAGGAACCGGCCGACCGTCAAGAGCCCCGCACCGAGCGAGCCAGCCCGCGCTGCCAAGTCAGCGGTGGCCGATACGCGCTCCGGCGAAGAGCAGAATCGACCCCGACTACCGGTCGACGTGCCAGGGCCCAGCGAAGCATCGAACCGTCCGATCTGTAGCCTACGACACCGGAGAAAGTTCCCGCACCGGCTTGATACGACCGGGCGCGTCGCTACTGCGAAGCCTGCGCTCGGCGAATCGCCTGCAGTGAAGCGTAGCCGGCCGCACCATCACCGCTGCCGCCCGACCGAGAGCCAAGCACGACCAACGATGGATTGCGCTGCGCCGTGCGTAACCGTTACCATCGCAGAACCAAACGACGCGGCGCCTGGCGCCCCGGTGAAGCTGGCGCTAGCTGGAGGATTTTCCTCGCAACAGCGTTGCCAGCTTGGCGATTTTCCAAGGAACTTCGAGGTCGGGTACCGTAAAGGAGCATCCAAGAAGATGCCTGATGTTTTGTCCCGTTCTGCCACGGATACAGCGGGTACCGAGGGAGGGATCTGCGCTGCCGAGACCGCGGCGAGCGAGAAACCGGATCCTTGGTATACCAAGAAACGGGAAGCGGTTGAACGGAACCCGGATGCCTTCCCCGACTACAGGATCCGGGACGACCGTCTGCAACGCCGCATCCCCGACCTGAACCGGCCGTTCGAAGCAGGAACCGACTCTGAATGGAAACTGTGCGTGCCAGCCACGTTGCGCAACCGGATTTTGGAGGAGAATCACGACGCTCCCACCGCAGGACACATGGGGGTAGCCACGACGTGCGCGCGTCTCGCCGGCAGGTATTATTGGCCGGCGATGTTCCGAGACGCCGCCAAATACGTCAGGGGATGTCCACCTTGCCAGAGCTTCAAAACGTCGCAGCAAAGGACCCCCGGACCCATGCAGCCGCCCCTGATCCGCGGCCAGTGGGAGACAGTCGCTATAGGCCCATCGTACGTCGGACGACGCCGATACCGTCATCAGCGCCGAAATCGACATTCCAAATCCAGGAAGCCCATCGGCCCGGAACCGCTCCCAGACGTGAGCCTGTTCTCTGCCGGCACTGCGAAGATAGGGACCACTACCGGAGTACCAGCCCTGGAATCGTTGGATTGTTCTGCTCCCGCTGTGAACGCGCGGACCTACTTTCGCGCGATTGCCCCTGCGCGACCAGACCAGCAGCGCCCAGGCGCCTCAGAAGAGCCAAGGATGAGGCCAGGCGCCACAGGAGAGCCAAGGACGAGGTCAGGTCTTCCACGGGCGACTTGCCGCCTGTGCAGCAACGGGTCGCCACCAGCACGGCAGACGAGGCCATGCAATGCGACCCGTGCACACGACGAGCCACCCCGCGGCGCAGGATCTGCGGGCCAGCCTCCGGTACCGACGGTTTTACGTCGTACCGCGGAGGCCTCGACAGGCAGCGGCCCGTCGTCAACACGGCCCAGCGCGGGAGACGAAGAGGCAGCGTCATCGTTAGCGCGAGTACGCGCGTAAAGATCCAGACCGGAGAGGTAAGGCAATGTGATGTGTTCTGGGGGACGGATTTAATTTGCAATCATGTTTTTTTTAATATCGACCGTTGGTTGTGAGAGGCCGAGAAAGTTAGTTTTTTTTTTCTTGTTTTTCCCGGGTTAACGCGCTGATAAAAACCTACGGTTTTTATTTCCGAAGTAGAGGGGGTGTAACGAAGTCGCGTATTTTCGACTTCGTTTTTTCATTAGGTAACATTCAAGAAATTTAAATTCAATCGAAATGCAATAGTTAATTATCAAAGTCATATTATCCCAATCAAGTTTCATGAAATAATCTGTTTTCCGTTCTTTTCATAGTAGGTAATAATAATGAAAATGTAATTTTTATGAAAATCCGAACAGTAATTTTATTATTATAATTTTAATAAATAGCATGAATCCGCGAGCCGGCAACACGAATTTTATTTTCATGAAAGTTTTGAGATTTTTTATACACGGAGTTGAAATTTATTGCCAACTGAATCGGTGCAGTTAGCGACCGTTTTCTCGTAGCCTTTCCAGAATAATCTAACGAACGGTTCGGAAAAAAGTGGCGTGCCCGTTTTTGCTTTTTGATAGCGGGTACAAGCAGATAGGAAGGGTATAAATATGGGTGCATGGATTGTTAGCGTCCTCTTTGATTTTCCGTCGTTTTACGCGGTGCTTCTCTTTGATTTTCCGTCGGTTTACGCGGTGCAGCTCTTTCATTTTTCCGTCGTGAACTACGTTAGTGCTATTGGGGTGCCGTTCATAGAAACCGCCTACCGACGTCTTCCGTACTAGCCGTAGCTAACCGTGCCGACGCGAACTAGAGAAAGTCTCGATTTCCAGAATTTTGAAAGTAAAGCCGCGATAATAGAGTCAGACCAGTTGATTTGATCTGTTTGATTGAATTTTTGCCGCCACATACTCGTGCCAACCAGTCCCCTACGTCATCAATACCCCGATATAAAGGTAGGTGTCTTGATTTAAACTATATTCATTTTTGGTACCGCCGATTCAACCCTCCTATGCCTCCCACACATTAACTGCCTCGATACACACCACGTAAATTTCCCCCTATTCTCCGAAGGCCATATAGCAGCGAGGTCGCTAGCATTTCTAGCTGTAGGGTAAGCGGTGTAAGTGACCTCCCCTCGTGGCTGGGTAACCGGTGAATCAATTTTAACTTGTACCTAGTACCTTTCCTGAAAGCGCCCGTCATCTCCTGGAACCCCGCCTCGACGTTTAAGCGATATCAAATAGAGCCGCCGACCAGTTTTGATAGATAGGTACAGTTGGGTAATTTTTGACCGTCCTCTCACGGGCCAAGTCCGAGTTATTGCATTTAAATTTGGTATTAATTGGTTGTCCTCCCAGGACACAGTGCCGCCTCACGGTGATCTTCATTCGGGTGTTTATTTTGTAAATATATTTTCCCGTAGGTAGCTGTATGATTTTGTATATATTGATTTTTTTTATTTTGAAGTTGAATTAGGTCTAGTTTGGTATTTGTAAATATTTTTCCGTAGGTAGGTAGGTACTTTATTTCATTTTATAAATTTAAATTTTTTTTTAATAGGTTGTATTAATTAAAGAAATAGGTTTGCTTTTTGTACACGTTACGTACATGAATTTTTCTGTAAAATTTAACTTAGAATTTTCTTCCGTAGGTCACAAGAACCAGAAAAATAGTTTTGCTTTTTGTACACGTTACGTACATGAATTTTTCTGTAAAATTTAACTTAGAATTTTCTTCCGTAGGTCACAAGAACCAGAAAAATAGTTTTGCTTTTTGTACACGTTACGTACATGAATTTTTCTGTAAAATTTAACTTAGAATTTTCTTCCGTAGGTCACAAGAACCAGAAAAATAGTTTTGCTTTTTGTACACGTTACGTACATGAATTTTTCTGTAAAATTTAACTTAGAGTTTTCCTTCCATAGATCACAAGAACCGGAAAAATAGTTTTGCTTTTTGTACACGTCACGTACGTGGATTTTTCTGTAAAATTAAACTTAGAAATTTTTTTTTGTAGGTTGTAATAATCAGCAAAATAGTTTTGCTTTTTGTATACGTCACGTACGTGAATTTTTCCGTAAAATTAAACTTAGAATTTTTTGGTAGGTTGTAATAATCAGCAGAATAGTTTTACTTTTTGTACACGTCACGTACATGGATATTTTCATAAATTTATGATTATAAGAATTTCCAGTAAACAGTAATAATTGTGGTAATAAATTTTTGTTCCCCGTAACGGCATTTAATTTTGGTGGCAAAATTCTGTGGGTGTGATAGCGATTTATTTTATATCAATAAACAATAATTCAGGAAAATGTGGGTCTTTCTGTGTTTCCGAAATATTTCTCTCAATTGACCGAACGAGAGTCTTAAGTCAAACGAGAGTGAGGAAAAAGGTAAGGAACCCTCTCGCAGGAATTATAATAGCCAGTCGTATCAGCACCAGCACCGACACCACCGAGTAACATCATCCTCGCTTACATCACCGCTCCACGGGAAGGCACAAGGGACGTTCAGTAAGCGATTAAAGCCCGTTTTATTGAGCACGTCGTCTTCGGTGATAACTTCATCTGACCCCTGGCGTTTCCGTTTCTCCATTGAGCTGACCTTTAGGGACAAGGATACGATAAACGTATCATCTGTGCGTCTCAGGCAATTAGGAAATATTTAGCGAGAACATTTCCCCCAGGGAGTAAACCCTTACTAAAAATCTGGCGCCCGAGCAATCCGCCGAACTACATCTGCAGTCGATCCGAGAATTTCCCAGCGAGCCAGAGAACGTCACAACAGTATAACCGTCAGCAAATAGTTCTGAGTTACTTATTGCAGGACATAACCAAGTTTCGCTAAGAGCTATAATTTCACAATCACAAATAGAGACACCTGTATAAAAGGTGTCGGTCTTGGATCGCAGTCCCCGCACATTCTGATAGAGAAGATGTATAATTGTAGAGTGCAAAATGGGTGAAGTATTTAGTTTAAATGAAGGATCTTAGGAACACCATTCACATACCGAATCCTCAGTCCCTCCTCCCCGTTGGCAGTCCTCTCCATCATCTCGGCTTTCAAGCGCTTGTACGATTCCTGTTGCTTGGGTGTTTTATCGGTGGTAATGATAACAGAACTGAATCTATCATGATTCCTTAATTTATGACGATTGCGGATGACGCCGAGAACATGAGTTTCATCTCTTAGTCTAATCCTCACTGGTCGGGCTCGTGAACCTTCCTGCGGGCTGTATCGACCCAATATCTCCACTGTTCTCGGGGTCGACAACTCCCAAAACACTAATAATCTCCGTCCTCTCATCTCTAATACGCTGTTCCCTGGAGAAAGAACTTGGCAGTTCAGGTAAATTGAAGACAATCAAGTTATTGGCACGTTTTTGCCGTTCAAATACCTCTTGAGTGACCTCTTCAAAGATGTCGGAGTTCCTCTGGGATATACTAGATCTTATATCAGCCAGTTGAGAATCAAAATCGTCCTTGATCCTCCTCAAGGAACCAGCGAACTCCTGCTGCAAATTATTGATGAGAACCTTCATGTCCCTATAGCTTGACAAATTGCCATTACAGGAGTTGCACACAACTTTGAAAGACTTTGACTTCGCTCGAGTCATCTTCACCTCGCTCTCAGAAAGGCCCACGCAAGTGTGATGTAAGGATCCCTGACAAACATCACACTGTAGACTGCTAGGCTTCCCAACAAGGCCGCAATTAACACACTGGTTCATTTTAACTAGACGCCAACAGAAGAACAAACGCTGCAATAATGTAGACACACAAAATATGTAAAATCCACAGTACTCAGCCTCCTGGAACTCGCAGAAGTAATGTAGGCACAGAAATAAACAAATGTGCCAGGCCTCACGGCTATCAGGAAATGATATCGCACCACACAAAAAGTCTCCAAGCGAGATAGGCAGCAATTCACAATGACTGTCGTATTAATAACCTGGTATTTAATATATTCCCAATAGATAAACTTACTTATATGTGGAAGAAACAAATGATACAGATCACAGGTTGAGAAATATGCCTCAAGATGATGTAAAGCACTACAATTACTTCAGACAAAAACTCACTGAATTTACCGAAATACAGGAGCTGAAAATGTGCACAGGTACCTCACTTTCAATTCGGATAAATTCGCGGATAAATTAACGGAGGGGCGTGCTCTGACGCTAATATCTCCAACCAATCAAGCGGGCCGCCGAGGGAAGAAGCCGGCCCATATTGTTCAGGACGCAGCGATAATATTTAATCCATACAGTTATGTTTAAATATGTTTAATTGTAAATAAAGGTTTTTATAATTTTAACCGACTTGTCACGGGTAAAAGGGGGCAAATATCCATCCCTGTGTGATCATCTCTACCCAACCGAAAATCCCGTTACAGTCTCGAAGAAAAGAAACAATAAACACTTTTGAATTTAAACAGCTGATCTCTGCTGAAATCTCAGATGTGTTCGGCGTGGTCGTTGGAGATAGAGTGGGGTGAGTGAAGTTTCTTAAAAATGACCACGCCGTCTCATGTGTCAAGCTGAATACATCGAGTGACTGACAAAATTGACATTTCTGCTTTGAAAGCTTGACAGATAAAAATAAAAAATTGGGTGCGTTTCTCGAATCTAAGGTTACGATTTTAACATGCATGGTTGCTATATAGATTGGTTCTCTTCAGTATACACTTTCATTATCCAAATTTACGGAGCCATTAGTGCATTTATTTATATTCATGACAAACATTTGCTATTATACAGGTGTCCCAATATTCCATGAACATGGAGCAACCACAGATTACTGAGGTAAAAAAAAGTCGCTCGGACCAAAGTTATCTCTATACCAAAGTGCTTCGTTTGTCCGTTAGAGGGCTTCAAAGTCTTTTGAAAATTTTAGTTTTTTTGAAATAGCTCAAAGTCGGCTGATTCCAATTCGATGAAATTTGGTAGGTAAGTTTCTTATTAAAAGTACTAACTTCTGATGTACATGATAATTTGACGGAAACCCGGGAAGGGGTGAAACTACCCCTACAGTCCATTAAAATCGATCGTACTTGTTGATAGGGTAGCAGGAACGCTGTTCATGTTTTTTTGTTTGGAAGATACATCGTTTTAGCCCATTTTTTGTTTCTTACAAAAATCTGTATCTTTCCGAGGTGCTATGTGATAAAATAAATTACTCGATGATAACTAAATTTTTATTTCATTCTTTTAATTTGAAATCAAATTTTCAATAGTCAGGTGATTATTTGATCTAATCTCATAAAAGATGCTCGATGTGGGCGCCGGTTTGGACCCTAGAAAGTTCCATCCTGAGCAAAAAAATGATTTTAACTTTTCTTGGAACCTCGTCGTTTTGCAAACTGTTTACTGCGTTTGAAAAAAACCGTTTGCAAACACCTGAAAAAAAAACGAACCATACTAAACATCTTCTATGAGATTAGATCAAATAATCACCTGACAATTGAAAATTTGATTTCAAATTAAAAGAAGGAAATAAAAATTTGGTTAGGTGTCATCGACTAATTTATTTTATATAGATGATTTTACATATATAAAAAAGGGTACTTTAATCGCTATCAATAATTTTAAAAAATTGCCTAAGATTACTGACTTGGATAATTTTTTTTTTCTTTTATAAGATGCTGAAAGAAACATTTGGCAACAAACGGTTTTGATACCTTAACTATACCTACATTGTTAGATATTAGACGAAATCATCAAACACCAGCAGTTATCGTATTAAACGTTGCCAAATTTATTGTTCAATATTTTGCTTATATCTTTTAAAATGTAGCTCTGGATTTTTGTTTATTATTTTTCCCGTATTTTCTCTACTGAGTGTCCCCTACAATGTACTAAAGAGTTTATCCGTCATTTTCTTAACACCCTGTGTAGATGCCATAGTGAAACTGTAGGAGCCGCGGATGTAAATAATGTATTTATTTATTTGTAAATAATTCGAACCTTATTACATAGATAGCGGCAAATTTATTAAAATTTTAATGATTTTCCTAGATTTAACATCAGTTATCTTTATTATTATTATTATTATTATTACTTCTAGGGTAGGTTCAAAGCCCTTGTACTGAAGCTTGCGCTTATTGTACCCCTTTGGATAATTATCTCATCGGTCCCATCTCCCGAAAGTATTTCAGTATGAGTCCAATGGGTGCTTGTTAGGTGGTATGGGGTTTCCTCCCCCTCCCCGCATCTCCTGTAATCCGGGATTTTTCACTCCTATTATTGAGAGGTGTAATTAGTGGGCAGTGTCCTGTTAGAAGTCCAATTGCCCATCTCAGCTGGTGCTTACTCAGCTTTTTCAGTTACATCTTCTCTGCTCCCTCTGCCCTTTACCCACCCAGTCGCTTGAACAGCACCCCAGTTAGGCCTAGGTAAGGTCTGCATTAAAGTTGCACTATTTTCTCCCTTAGGTTTTTTTCCCATGAGGAAAATTAGTTGTTGGCCTTTTGTGTCAGGTTTTCTGTCCAAAAGGATCCACGTTTTATTATTGGGCAGTGTTCTGTTAGAAGTCCAACTGCCCATCTCAGCCTGTGTTTACTAAGCTTTTTCAGTTACATCTTTTCTGCTCCCTCTGCCCTTTACCCACCTAGTCGCTTGAACAGCACCCCAGTTAGGCCTAGGTAAGGTCTGCATTGAAGTTGCACTATTTTCTCCCTTAGGTTTTTTCCCATGAGGAAAATTAGTTATTGGCCTTTTGTGTCAGGTTTTCTGTCCAAAAGGATCCACGTTTTATTAGTGGGCAGTGTTCTGTTAGAAGTCCAATTGCCCATCTCAGCCGGTGTCTACTAAGCTTTTTCAGTTACATCTTCTCTGCTCCCTCTGCCCTTTACCCACCTAGTCGCTTGAACAGCACCCCAGTTAGGTTTAGGTAAGGTCTGCATTGAATTAGGTGTGTCTTGGTCCATATGGCCCACGAGTAATGGAGCTATTAAAGAAATACCATACGCAGAGCTCCATACGTATGGTAGGCATTTATTTTCGAAGGTGCGCCACTTCTTCGAGGTTGAATCCAGAAGGGACTGATCTACTATTCAGCCACGCATCCTTTTAGCCTGGGTTCCCGCCGTAGGATTTAGGTTTTTAAAGGTTGTCTCCTTTTGGTCCAGGCGTTAAAGCCTAGACCCCCGTATTCCTCTGTTCGCGAAATATAACCTCGACAACAGAGTTTTACGGTCTTTCGGAGAGTCCACGTTCGGACGTTCTCCGGCATCGTTATAACCCCTGTGCAGACCTTTAGTCACGACACGACAACTAGGTTGGGGGAGGTGGTCCGCGGCAGGGCTTTGAGCTACCAGTCTGGAATTTTACCTCCGACAAGCTTTATCATCACTGCTAACCTTACTCACTTACGCTCATTGTAAGGCCTTCCCCCTATCCGCCACCTGGGGACGCGCCCGATGGGTACTCAACCGCACGGGATCAGTTATCTTAATTATCCGCTTCCTATTCACTGTTTCCCATACTATACAGACCTTTTCGCCATTTTTTGAAATTTACATTGGAAGAAAAATAAAACTAATTAAAAAATTACCTGCTTCTCCTTCCTCTCCTTTCTCTACTTCCTCCAGCGTCCCAGGGACTCCAGCATATGATGAGGCCTGCTGTTGATAAAGTGGCGCTGCGGCTGCTCCCCCAGCCAATTGCGCCACAGCCACAGGCTGTAGCAAATTCGGAAAACTCGGCGGAAAATAAGCCTGCTGGAGGAGCGGAGGTTGGGGGTGAGGCATCAGTTGTTCGGGTTGAGTGACATGACTGACATGTGGTGAAGATATGTGTAGGGGAGAGAGGTGGAGGGGCAGCATGTTAGTTGCCTGCGGTGGTGGAGATAACTCCATCGAAATTTCTAAATTTCGATTGACGGCCTGTTGCCGCATTTGGGCCAATTCTTGTCTTAATGCCACTATTGTGGCCCATAGTTCGGCAACTTCTGCTGCCGAATCGATCTATTGGATAAAAATTTTGAATGTAATTCACTATAGATACTGTTAATGTTAGTCTTATGCAGAATAATTAAATTCCAATGAACAGTAAAAGTACACAAAACGCAATATAAAAATAAGCACTCGCAGTTTAAGAAAAGTTAACAATGTAGGTACCTATTTTTAATAGCTGATATTTATTAACTGGTTGTCGGCACAATTAGCTAGCAGGTGCATGAAGATGCGTATGTTCATGGTGGTAAAACCCAAGCGTTAATTGCCCGAAAGAAATGTTTTGATGTAGTTTTTTTCTCTCCCCCTTCATTAGAGTTGCTTGAAGCGCAAAATTATTACCAAAAAAAAAACTCCGAGCATTGGCCGCCATCTTAAATATTGTAGGTGCGAGTGTTTTTCCTCATTATCTCAGTAGTTTTTGAGTTTTTGGAAATAAAATACACCTACTTATTACATTGTTGAGAAATTTAATTCTCCACTACACTTGATATTGATATGAATTTTAGTGTATTTTTTAACAAAAAATACACTATTGAGGACGACATCACTTTTCGAAAATCACCCAAACTCATCAAATGTCCACCGATCATGACCATCAGATCACGAAAAAGTGGTTTTCCAAAATTCACCTGCCCACGATATATATATATATATATATATCTTTTTCAACGGGATGATTTGCGGTCTTATCCCCACTCTTATAATGGGTTAAAGAGGACTGCAAAACTGTTTATCTGAGACTGCAAATTGAACAATTTGGGACCGCAAAACATCTTCACCCCGGTAGGGGAAATCAAACGGTGATCTACAGTCACAACTAACTGAATATTTACATCGGATAATTTGAGACTTGGAATTGGGTATTTAAGACCGCGCTGTTGCCAATTCTGAAAATATTTTTACGATCGCGCAGAAAATTCAGGCACAGAAATTTTTTCAAAATTGATGTCGATTGAGATCTACGATGCAGCGCAAAGTGGATTTTCGGTTGATTTCAACCAATCGGATGATTTGAGACTTGGAATTAGGTATTTAAGACCGCGCTGTTGCCAATTCTGAAAATATTTTTACGGTCGCGCAGAAAATTCAGGCACAGAAAATTATTTCAAAATTGATGCCGATTGAGATCCACTATGCAGCGCAAAGTGGATTTTCGGTTGATTTGAAGTCATCGAGCAACTCGCGACATGAAATTAGGTATTTCAGACCGCACTGTTGCCAATTCTGTTAATATTTTTGCGATCGCGCCAAAGATCCTGTCGCAGAAAATTATTTCAAAATTGAAGCCGATTCAGATTCACGATGCAGCGCAAAGTGGTTTTTCGGTTGATTTGAAGTCATCGAGCAACTCGTGACATGAAATTAGGTATTTCAGACCGCACTGTTGCCAATTCTGAATTTTTTTCGATCGCGCAGAAGATCCTGTCACAGAAAAATATTTCAAAATTGATGCCAATTGAGATCCACGATGCAGCGCAAAGTGAATTTTCGGTTGATTTGAAGTCATCGAGCAACTCGCGACATGAAATTAGGTATTGAAGACCGCACTGTTGCCAATTCTGTTAAAATTTTTGCGATCGCGCCAAAGATCCTGTCGCAGAAAATTATTTCAAAATTGAAGCCGATTCAGATTCACGATGCAGCGCAAAGTGGATTTTCGGTTGATTTGAAGTCATCGAGCAACTCGCGACATGAAATTAGGTATTTAAGACCGCACTGTTGCCAATTCTGAATTTTTTTACGATCGCGCAGAAGATCCTGTCAGAAAAATATTTCAAAATTGATGCCAATTGAGATCCACGATGCAGCGCAAAGTGGATTTTCGGTTGATTTGAAGTCATCGAGCAACTCGCGACATGAAATTAGGTATTTAAGACCGCACTGTTGCCAATTCTGTTAATATTTTTGCGATCGCGCCGAGGATCCTGTCGCAGAAAATTATTTCAAAATTGAAGCCGATTCAGATTCACGATGCAGCGCAAAGTGGATTTTCGATTGATTTGAAGTCATCGAGCAACTCGCGACATGAAATTAGGTATTTAAGACCGCACTGTTGCCAATTCTGTTAATATTTTTGCGATCGCGCCAAAGATCCTGTCGCAGAAAATTATTTCAAAATTGAAGCCGATTCAGATTCACGATGCAGCCCAAAGTGGATTTTCGATTGATTTGAAGTCATCGAGCAACTCGCGACATGAAATTAGGTATTTAAGACCGCACTGTTGCCAATTGTGAATTTTTTTTACGATCGCGAGGAAGATTCTGTCACAGAAAATTATTTCAAAATTAATGCCGATTGAGATCCACGATGCAGCGCAAAGTGGATTTTTGGTTGATTTAAAGTCATCGAGCAACTCGCGACATGAAATTAGGTATTTCAGACCGCACTGTTGCCAATTCTGTTAATATTTTTGCGATCGCGCCAAAGATCCTGTCGCAGAAAATTATTTCAAAATTGAAGCCGATTCAGATTCACGATGCAGCCCAAAGTGGATTTTCGATTGATTTGAAGTCATCGAGCAACTCGCGACATGAAATTAGGTATTTAAGACTGCACTGTTGCCAATTCTGTTAATATTTTTGCGATCGCGCAGAAGATCCTGTCGCAGAAAATTATTTCAAAATTGCAGCCGATTCAGATTCACGATGCAGCGCAAAGTGGATTTTTGGTTGATTTAAAGTCATCGAGCAACTCGCGACATGAAATTAGGTATTTCAGACCGCACTGTTGCCAATTCTGTTAATATTTTTGCGATCGCGCCAAAGATCCTGTCGCAGAAAATTATTTCAAAATTGAAGCCGATTCAGATTCACGATGCAGCGCAAAGTGGATTTTCGGTTGATTTGAAGTCATCGAGCAACTCGTGACATGAAATTAGGTATTTCAGACCTATTGTTGCCAATTCTGAATTTTTTTACGATCGCGCAGAAGATCCTGTCACAGAAAATTATTTCAAAATTGATGCCGATTCACGTTCATGATGCAGCGCAAAGTGGATTTTCGATTGATTTGAAGTCATCGAGCAACTCGCGACATGAAATTAGGTATTTAAGACCGCACTGTTGCCAATTCTGAATTTTTTTTACGATCGCGCAGAAGATCCTGTCACAGAAAAATATTTCAAAATTGATGCCGATTGAGATCCACGATGCAGCGCAAAGTGGATTTTCGGTTGATTTGAAGTCATCGAGCAACTCGCGACATGAAATTAGGTATTTAAGACCGCACTGTTGCCAATTCTGTTAAAATTTTTGCGATCGCGCCAAAGATCCTGTCGCAGAAAATTATTTCAAAATTGAAGCCGATTCAGATTCACGATGCAGCGCAAAGTGGATTTTCGGTTGATTTGAAGTCATCGAGCAACTCGCGACATGAAATTAGGTATTTCAGACCGCACTGTTGCCAATTCTGAATTTTTTTACGATCGCGCAGAAGATCCTGTCACAGAAAATTATTTCAAAATTGATGCCGATTCACGTTCATGATGCAGCGCAAAGTGGATTTTCGATTGATTTGAAGTCATCGAGCAACTCGCGACATGAAATTAGGTATTTAAGACCGCACTGTTGCCAATTCTGAATTTTTTTTACGATCGCGCAGAAGATCCTGTCACAGAAAAATATTTCAAAATTGATGCCAATTGAGATCCACGATGCAGCGCAAAGTGAATTTTCGGTTGATTTGAAGTCATCGAGCAACTCGCGACATGAAATTAGGTATTGAAGACCGCACTGTTGCCAATTCTGTTAAAATTTTTGCGATCGCGCCAAAGATCCTGTCGCAGAAAATTATTTCAAAATTGAAGCCGATTCAGATTCACGATGCAGCGCAAAGTGGATTTTCGGTTGATTTGAAGTCATCGAGCAACTCGCGACATGAAATTAGGTATTTAAGACCGCACTGTTGCCAATTCTGAATTTTTTTACGATCGCGCAGAAGATCCTGTCAGAAAAATATTTCAAAATTGATGCCAATTGAGATCCACGATGCAGCGCAAAGTGGATTTTCGGTTGATTTGAAGTCATCGAGCAACTCGCGACATGAAATTAGGTATTTAAGACCGCACTGTTGCCAATTCTGTTAATATTTTTGCGATCGCGCCGAGGATCCTGTCGCAGAAAATTATTTCAAAATTGAAGCCGATTCAGATTCACGATGCAGCGCAAAGTGGATTTTCGATTGATTTGAAGTCATCGAGCAACTCGCGACATGAAATTAGGTATTTAAGACCGCACTGTTGCCAATTCTGTTAATATTTTTGCGATCGCGCCAAAGATCCTGTCGCAGAAAATTATTTCAAAATTGAAGCCGATTCAGATTCACGATGCAGCCCAAAGTGGATTTTCGATTGATTTGAAGTCATCGAGCAACTCGCGACATGAAATTAGGTATTTAAGACCGCACTGTTGCCAATTGTGAATTTTTTTTACGATCGCGAGGAAGATTCTGTCACAGAAAATTATTTCAAAATTAATGCCGATTGAGATCCACGATGCAGCGCAAAGTGGATTTTCGGTTGATTTGAAGTCATCGAGCAACTCGCGACATGAAATTAGGTATTTAAGACTGCACTGTTGCCAATTCTGTTAATATTTTTGCGATCGCGCAGAAGATCCTGTCGCAGAAAATTATTTCAAAATTGCAGCCGATTCAGATTCACGATGCAGCGCAAAGTGGATTTTTGGTTGATTTAAAGTCATCGAGCAACTCGCGACATGAAATTAGGTATTTCAGACCGCACTGTTGCCAATTCTGTTAATATTTTTACGATCGCGCAGAAGATCCTGTCACAGAAAATTATTTCAAAATTAATGCCGATTGAGATCCACGATGCAGCGCAAAGTGGATTTTCGGTTGATTTGAAGTCATCGAGCAACTCGCGACATGAAATTAGGTATTTAAGACTGCACTGTTGCCAATTCTGTTAATATTTTTGCGATCGCGCAGAAGATCCTGTCGCAGAAAATTATTTCAAAATTGCAGCCGATTCAGATTCACGATGCAGCGCAAAGTGGATTTTTGGTTGATTTAAAGTCATCGAGCAACTCGCGACATGAAATTAGGTATTTCAGACCGCACTGTTGCCAATTCTGTTAATATTTTTGCGATCGCGCCAAAGATCCTGTCGCAGAAAATTATTTCAAAATTGAAGCCGATTCAGATTCACGATGCAGCGCAAAGTGGATTTTCGGTTGATTTGAAGTCATCGAGCAACTCGTGACATGAAATTAGGTATTTCAGACCTATTGTTGCCAATTCTGTTAATATTTTTGCGATCGCGCCAAAGATCCTGTCGCAGAAAATTATTTCAAAATTGAAGCCGATTCAGATTCACGATGCAGCGCAAAGTTGATTTTCGGTTGATTTGAAGTCATCGAGCAACTCGCGACATGAAATTTGGTATTTCAGACCGCACTGTTGCCAATTCTGAATTTTTTTACGATCGCGCAGAAGATCCTGTCACAGAAAAATATTTCAAAATTGATGCCGATTGAGATCCACGATGCAGCGCAAAGTGGATTTTCGGTTGATTTGAAGTCATCGAGCAACTCGCGACATGAAATTAGGTACTTAAGACCGCACTGTTGCCAATTCTGTTAATATTTTTGCGATCGCGCCAAAGATCCTGTCGCAGAAAATTATTTCAAAATTGAAGCCGATTCAGATTCTGAATTTTTTTACGATCGCGAGGAAGATTCTGTCACAGAAAAATATTTCAAATTTGATGCCAATTGAGATCCACGATGCAGCGCAAAGTGGATTTTCGGTTGATTTGAAGTCATCGAGCAACTCGCGACATGAAATTAGGTATTTAAGACTGCACTGTTGCCAATTCTGTTGATATTTTTGCGATCGCGTCAAAGATCCTGTCGCAGAAAATTATTTAAAAATTGAAGCCGATTCAGATTCACGATGCAGCGCAAAGTGGATTTTCGGTTGATTTGAAGTCATCGAGCAACTCGCGACATGAAATTAGGTATTTAAGACTGCACTGTTGCCAATTCTGTTGATATTTTTGCGATCGCGTCAAAGATCCTGTCGCAGAAAATTATTTCAAAATTGAAGCCGATTCAGATTCACGATGCAGCGCAAAGTGGATTTTCGGTTGATTTGAAGTCATCGAGCAACTCGCGACATGAAATTAGGTATTTAAGACCGCACTGTTGCCAATTGTGAATTTTTTTTACGATCGCGAGGAAGATTCTGTCACAGAAAATTATTTCAAAATTAATGCCGATTGAGATCCACGATGGCAAAGTGGATTTTCGGTTGATTTGAAGTCATCGAGCAGCTCGCGACATGAAATTAGGTATTTAAGACTGCACTGTTGCCAATTCTGTTAATATTTTTGCGATCGCGCCAAAGATCCTGTCGCAGAAAATTATTTCAAAATTGAAGCCGATTCAGATTCACGATGCAGCGCAAAGTTGATTTTCGGTTGATTTGAAGTCATCGAGCAACTCGCGACATGAAATTTGGTATTTCAGACCGCACTGTTGCCAATTCTGAATTTTTTTACGATCGCGCAGAAGATCCTGTCACAGAAAAATATTTCAAAATTGATGCCAATTGAGATCCACGATGCAGCGCAAAGTGGATTTTCGGTTGATTTGAAGTCATCGAGCAACTCGCGACATGAAATTAGGTACTTAAGACCGCACTGTTGCCAATTCTGTTAATATTTTTGCGATCGCGCCAAAGATCCTGTCGCAGAAAATTATTTCAAAATTGAAGCCGATTCAGATTCTGAATTTTTTTACGATCGCGAGGAAGATTCTGTCACAGAAAAATATTTCAAATTTGATGCCAATTGAGATCCACGATGCAGCGCAAAGTGGATTTTCGGTTGATTTGAAGTCATCGAGCAACTCGCGACATGAAATTAGGTATTTAAGACTGCACTGTTGCCAATTCTGTTGATATTTTTGCGATCGCGTCAAAGATCCTGTCGCAGAAAATTATTTCAAAATTGAAGCCGATTCAGATTCACGATGCAGCGCAAAGTGGATTTTCGGTTGATTTGAAGTCATCGAGCAACTCGCGACATGAAATTAGGTATTTAAGACTGCACTGTTGCCAATTCTGTTGATATTTTTGCGATCGCGTCAAAGATCCTGTCGCAGAAAATTATTTCAAAATTGAAGCCGATTCAGATTCACGATGCAGCGCAAAGTGGATTTTCGGTTGATTTGAAGTCATCGAGCAACTCGCGACATGAAATTAGGTATTTCAGACCGCACTGTTGCCAATTCTGAATTTTTTTACGATCGCGCAGAAGATCCTGTCACAGAAAAATATTTCAAAATTGATGCCGATTGAGATCCACGATGCAGCGCAAAGTGGATTTTCGGTTGATTTGAAGTCATCGAGCAACTCGCGACATGAAATTAGGTATTTAAGACTGCACTGTTGCCAATGCTGTTAATATTTTTGCGATCGCGCCAAAGATCCTGTCGCAGAAAATTATTTCAAAATTGAAGCCGATTCAGATTCTGAATTTTTTTACGATCGCGAGGAAGATTCTGTCACAGAAAAATATTTCAAATTTGATGCCAATTGAGATCCACGATGCAGCGCAAAGTGGATTTTCGGTTGATTTGAAGTCATCGAGCAACTCGCGACATGAAATTAGGTATTTAAGACTGCACTGTTGCCAATTCTGTTGATATTTTTGCGATCGCGTCAAAGATCCTGTCGCAGAAAATTATTTCAAAATTGAAGCCGATTCAGATTCACGATGCAGCGCAAAGTGGATTTTCGATTGATTTGAAGTCATCGAGCAACTCGCGACATGAAATTAGGTATTTCAGACCGCACTGTTGCCAATTCTGAATTTTTTTACGATCGCGCAGAAGATCCTGTCACAGAAAAATATTTCAAAATTGATGCCAATTGAGATCCACGATGCAGCGCAAAGTGGATTTTCGGTTGATTTGAAGTCATCGAGCAACTCGCGACATGAAATTAGGTACTTAAGACCGCACTGTTGCCAATTCTGTTAATATTTTTGCGATCGCGCCAAAGATCCTGTCGCAGAAAATTATTTCAAAATTGAAGCCGATTCAGATTCTGAATTTTTTTACGATCGCGAGGAAGATTCTGTCACAGAAAAATATTTCAAATTTGATGCCAATTGAGATCCACGATGCAGCGCAAAGTGGATTTTCGGTTGATTTGAAGTCATCGAGCAACTCGCGACATGAAATTAGGTATTTAAGACTGCACTGTTGCCAATTCTGTTGATATTTTTGCGATCGCGTCAAAGATCCTGTCGCAGAAAATTATTTCAAAATTGAAGCCGATTCAGATTCACGATGCAGCGCAAAGTGGATTTTCGGTTGATTTGAAGTCATCGAGCAACTCGCGACATGAAATTAGGTATTTAAGACTGCACTGTTGCCAATTCTGTTGATATTTTTGCGATCGCGTCAAAGATCCTGTCGCAGAAAATTATTTCAAAATTGAAGCCGATTCAGATTCACGATGCAGCGCAAAGTGGATTTTCGGTTGATTTGAAGTCATCGAGCAACTCGCGACATGAAATTAGGTATTTCAGACCGCACTGTTGCCAATTCTGAATTTTTTTACGATCGCGCAGAAGATCCTGTCACAGAAAAATATTTCAAAATTGATGCCGATTGAGATCCACGATGCAGCGCAAAGTGGATTTTCGGTTGATTTGAAGTCATCGAGCAACTCGCGACATGAAATTAGGTATTTAAGACTGCACTGTTGCCAATGCTGTTAATATTTTTGCGATCGCGCCAAAGATCATCCTGTCGCAGAAAATTATTTCAAAATTGAAGCCGATTCAGATTCACGATGCAGCGCAAAGTGGATTTTCGATTGATTTAAAGTCATCGAGCAACTCGCGACATGAAATTAGGTATTTAAGACCGCACTGTTGCCAATTGTGAATTTTTTTTACGATCGCGAGGAAGATTCTGTCACAGAAAATTATTTCAAAATTAATGCCGATTGAGATCCACGATGCAGCGCAAAGTGGATTTTCGGTTGATTTGAAGTCATCGAGCAACTCGCGACATGAAAATAGGTATTTAAGACTGCACTGTTGCCAATTCTGTTAATATTTTTGCGATCGCGCAGAAGATCCTGTCGCAGAAAATTATTTCAAAATTGCAGCCGATTCAGATTCACGATGCAGCGCAAAGTGGATTTTTGGTTGATTTAAAGTCATCGAGCAACTCGCGACATGAAATTAGGTATTTCAGACCGCACTGTTGCCAATTCTGTTAATATTTTTGCGATCGCGCCAAAGATCCTGTCGCAGAAAATTATTTCAAAATTGAAGCCGATTCAGATTCACGATGCAGCGCAAAGTGGATTTTCGGTTGATTTGAAGTCATCGAGCAACTCGTGACATGAAATTAGGTATTTCAGACCTATTGTTGCCAATTCTGAATTTTTTTACGATCGCGCAGAAGATCCTGTCACAGAAAATTATTTCAAAATTGATGCCGATTCACGTTCATGATGCAGCGCAAAGTGGATTTTCGATTGATTTGAAGTCATCGAGCAACTCGCGACATGAAATTAGGTATTTAAGACCGCACTGTTGCCAATTCTGAATTTTTTTTACGATCGCGCAGAAGATCCTGTCACAAAAAATATTTCAAAATTGATGCCGATTGAGATCCACGATGCAGCGCAAAGTGGATTTTCGGTTGATTTGAAGTCATCGAGCAACTCGCGACATGAAATTAGGTATTTAAGACCGCACTGTTGCCAATTCTGTTAAAATTTTTGCGATCGCGCCAAAGATCCTGTCGCAGAAAATTATTTCAAAATTGAAGCCGATTCAGATTCACGATGCAGCGCAAAGTGGATTTTCGGTTGATTTGAAGTCATCGAGCAACTCGCGACATGAAATTAGGTATTTCAGACCGCACTGTTGCCAATTCTGATTTTTTTTACGATCGCGCAGAAGATCCTGTCACAGAAAAATATTTCAAAATTGATGCCAATTGAGATCCACGATGCAGCGCAAAGTGGATTTTCGGTTGATTTGAAGTCATCGAGCAACTCGCGACATGAAATTAGGTATTTCAGACCGCACTGTTGCCAATTCTGAATTTTTTTACGATCGCGCAGAAGATCCTGTCACAGAAAAATATTTCAAAATTGATGCTAATTGAGATCCACGATGCAGCGCAAAGTGGATTTTCGGTTGATTTGAAGTCATCGAGCAACTCGCGACATGAAATTAGGTATTTAAGACCGCACTGTTGCCAATTCTGTTAATATTTTTGCGATCGCACCAAAGATCCTGTCGCAGAAAATTATTTCAAAATTGAAGCCGATTCAGATTCACGATGCAGCGCAAAGTGGATTTTCGGTTGATTTGAAGTCATCGAGCAACTCGCGACATGAAATTAGGTATTTAAGACCGCACTGTTGCCAATTCTGTTGATATTTTTGCGATCGCGTCAAAGATCCTGTCGCAGAAAATTATTTCAAAATTGAAGCCGATTCAGATTCACGATGCAGCGCAAAGTGGATTTTTGGTTGATTTAAAGTCATCGAGCAACTCGCGACATGAAATTAGGTATTTCAGACCGCACTGTTGCAAATTCTGTTAATATTTTTGCGATCGCGCCAAAGATCCTGTCGCAGAAAATTATTTCAAAATTGAAGCCGATTCAGATCCACGATGCAGCGCAAAGTGGATTTTCGGTTGATTTGAAGTCATCGAGCAACTCGCAACATGAAATTAGGTATTTCAGATCGCACTGTTGCCAATTTTGTTAATATTTTTGCGATCGCGCCAAAGATCCTGTCGCAGAAAATTATTTCAAAATTGAAGCCGATTCAGATTCACGATGCAGCGCAAAGTGGATTTTCGGTTGATTTGAAGTCATCGAGCAGCTCGCGACATGAAATTAGGTATTTCAGACCGCACTGTTGCCAATTCTGAATTTTTTTACGATCGCGCAGAAGATCCTGTCACAGAAAAATATTTCAAAATTGATGCCAATTGAGATCCACGATGCAGCGCAAAGTGGATTTTCGGTTGATTTGAAGTCATCGAGCAACTCGCGACATGAAATTAGGTATTTAAGACCGCACTGTTGCCAATTGTGAATTTTTTTTACGATCGCGAGGAAGATTCTGTCACAGAAAATTATTTCAAAATTAATGCCGATTGAGATCCACGATGGCAAAGTGGATTTTCGGTTGATTTGAAGTCATCGAGCAGCTCGCGACATGAAATTAGGTATTTAAGACTGCACTGTTGCCAATTCTGTTAATATTTTTGCGATCGCGCCAAAGATCCTGTCGCAGAAAATTATTTCAAAATTGAAGCCGATTCAGATTCACGATGCAGCGCAAAGTTGATTTTCGGTTGATTTGAAGTCATCGAGCAACTCGCGACATGAAATTTGGTATTTCAGACCGCACTGTTGCCAATTCTGAATTTTTTTACGATCGCGCAGAAGATCCTGTCACAGAAAAATATTTCAAAATTGATGCCAATTGAGATCCACGATGCAGCGCAAAGTGGATTTTCGGTTGATTTGAAGTCATCGAGCAACTCGCGACATGAAATTAGGTATTTAAGACTGCACTGTTGCCAATTCTGTTGATATTTTTGCGATCGCGTCAAAGATCCTGTCGCAAAAAATTATTTCAAAATTGAAGCCGATTCAGATTCACGATGCAGCGCAAAGTGGATTTTTGGTTGATTTGAAGTCATCGAGCAACTCGCGACATGAAATTAGGTATTTAAGACTGCACTGTTGCCAATTCTGTTGATATTTTTGCGATCGCGTCAAAGATCCTGTCGCAGAAAATTATTTCAAAATTGAAGCCGATTCAGATTCACGATGCAGCGCAAAGTGGATTTTCGGTTGATTTGAAGTCATCGAGCAACTCGCGACATGAAATTAGGTATTTAAGACCGCACTGTTGCCAATTGTGAATTTTTTTTACGATCGCGAGGAAGATTCTGTCACAGAAAATTATTTCAAAATTAATGCCGATTGAGATCCACGATGGCAAAGTGGATTTTCGGTTGATTTGAAGTCATCGAGCAGCTCGCGACATGAAATTAGGTATTTAAGACTGCACTGTTGCCAATTCTGTTAATATTTTTGCGATCGCGCCAAAGATCCTGTCGCAGAAAATTATTTCAAAATTGAAGCCGATTCAGATTCACGATGCAGCGCAAAGTTGATTTTCGGTTGATTTGAAGTCATCGAGCAACTCGCGACATGAAATTTGGTATTTCAGACCGCACTGTTGCCAATTCTGAATTTTTTTACGATCGCGCAGAAGATCCTGTCACAGAAAAATATTTCAAAATTGATGCCAATTGAGATCCACGATGCAGCGCAAAGTGGATTTTCGGTTGATTTGAAGTCATCGAGCAACTCGCGACATGAAATTAGGTACTTAAGACCGCACTGTTGCCAATTCTGTTAATATTTTTGCGATCGCGCCAAAGATCCTGTCGCAGAAAATTATTTCAAAATTGAAGCCGATTCAGATTCTGAATTTTTTTACGATCGCGAGGAAGATTCTGTCACAGAAAAATATTTCAAAATTGATGCCAATTGAGATCCACGATGCAGCGCAAAGTGGATTTTCGGTTGATTTGAAGTCATCGAGCAACTCGCGACATGAAATTAGGTACTTAAGACCGCACTGTTGCCAATTCTGTTAATATTTTTGCGATCGCGCCAAAGATCCTGTCGCAGAAAATTATTTCAAAATTGAAGCCGATTCAGATTCTGAATTTTTTTACGATCGCGAGGAAGATTCTGTCACAGAAAAATATTTCAAATTTGATGCCAATTGAGATCCACGATGCAGCGCAAAGTGGATTTTCGGTTGATTTGAAGTCATCGAGCAACTCGCGACATGAAATTAGGTATTTCAGACCGCGCTGTTGCCAATTCTGAATTTTTTTACGATCGCGCAGAAGATCCTGTCACAGAAAATATTTCAAAATTGATGCCGATTGAGATCCACGATGCAGCGCAAAGTGGATTTTCGGTTGATTTGAAGTCATCGAGCAACTCGCGACATGAAATTAGGTATTTAAGACTGCACTGTTGCCAATGCTGTTAATATTTTTGCGATCGCGCCAAAGATCCTGTCGCAGAAAATTATTTCAAAATTGAAGCCGATTCAGATTCACGATGCAGCGCAAAGTGGATTTTCGATTGATTTGAAGTCATCGAGCAACTCGCGACATGAAATTAGGTATTTAAGACCGCACTGTTGCCAATTGTGAATTTTTTTTACGATCGCGAGGAAGATTCTGTCACAGAAAATTATTTCAAAATTAATGCCGATTGAGATCCACGATGCAGCGCAAAGTGGATTTTCGGTTGATTTGAAGTCATCGAGCAACTCGCGACATGAAAATAGGTATTTAAGACTGCACTGTTGCCAATTCTGTTAATATTTTTGCGATCGCGCAGAAGATCCTGTCGCAGAAAATTATTTCAAAATTGCAGCCGATTCAGATTCACGATGCAGCGCAAAGTGGATTTTCGGTTGATTTGAAGTCATCGAGCAACTCGCGACATGAAATTAGGTATTTCAGACCGCACTGTTGCCAATTCTGTTAATATTTTTGCGATCGCGCAGAAGATCCTGTCGCAGAAAATTATTTCAAAATTGAAGCCGATTCAGATTCACGATGCAGCGCAAAGTGGATTTTCGGTTGATTTGAAGTCATCGAGCAACTCGCGACATGAAATTAGGTATTTAAGACTGCACTGTTGCCAATTCTGTTGATATTTTTGCGATCGCGTCAAAGATCCTGTCGCAGAAAATTATTTCAAAATTGAAGCCGATTCAGATTCACGATGCAGCGCAAAGTGGATTTTCGGTTGATTTGAAGTCATCAGCAACTCGCGACATGAAATTAGGTATTTAAGACTGCACTGTTGCCAATTCTGTTAATATTTTTGCGATCGCGCAGAAGATCCTGTCACAGAAAAATATTTCAAAATTGATGCCAATTGAGATCCACGATGCAGCGTAAAGTGGATTTTCGGTTGATTTGAAGTCATCGAGCAACTCGCGACATGAAATTAGGTATTTAAGACTGCACTGTTGCCAATTCTGTTAATATTTTTGCGATCGCGCAGAAGATCCTGTCGCAGAAAATTATTTCAAAATTGCAGCCGATTCAGATTCACGATGCAGCGCAAAGTGGATTTTTGGTTGATTTAAAGTCATCGAGCAACTCGCGACATGAAATTAGGTATTTCAGACCGCACTGTTGCCAATTCTGTTAATATTTTTGCGATCGCGCAGAAGATCCTGTCGCAGAAAATTATTTCAAAATTGAAGCCGATTCAGATTCACGATGCAGCGCAAAGTGGATTTTCGGTTGATTTGAAGTCATCGAGCAACTCGCGACATGAAATTAGGTATTTAAGACTGCACTGTTGCCAATTCTGTTGATATTTTTGCGATCGCGTCAAAGATCCTGTCGCAGAAAATTATTTCAAAATTGAAGCCGATTCAGATTCACGATGCAGCGCAAAGTGGATTTTCGGTTAATTTGAAGTCATCAGCAACTCGCGACATGAAATTAGGTATTTAAGACTGCACTGTTGCCAATTCTGTTAATATTTTTGCGATCGCGCAGAAGATCCTGTCACAGAAAAATATTTCAAAATTGATGCCAATTGAGATCCACGATGCAGCGCAAAGTGGATTTTCGGTTGATTTGAAGTCATCGAGCAACTCGCGACATGAAATTAGGTATTTCAGACCGCACTGTTGCCAATTCTGAATTTTTTTACGATCGCGCAGAAGATCCTGTCACAGAAAAATATTTCAAAATTGATGCCAATTGAGATCCACGATGCAGCGCAAAGTGGATTTTCGGTTGATTTGAAGTCATCGAGCAACTCGCGACATGAAATTAGGTATTTAAGACTGCACTGTTGCCAATTCTGTTGATATTTTTGCGATCGCGTCAAAGATCCTGTCGCAGAAAATTATTTCAAAATTGAAGCCGATTCAGATTCACGATGCAGCGCAAAGTGGATTTTCGGTTAATTTGAAGTCATCAGCAACTCGCGACATGAAATTAGGTATTTCAGACCGCACTGTTGCCAATTCTGAATTTTTTTACTATCGCGCAGAAGATCCTGTCACAGAAAAATATTTCAAAATTGATGCCAATTGAGATCCACGATGCAGCGCAAAGTGGATTTTCGGTTGATTTGAAGTCATCGAGCAACTCGCGACATGAAATTAGGTATTGAAGACCGCACTGTTGCCAATTCTGTTAAAATTTTTGCGATCGCGCCAAAGATCCTGTCGCAGAAAATTATTTCAAAATTGAAGCCGATTCAGATTCACGATGCAGCGCAAAGTGGATTTTCGGTTGATTTGAAGTCATCGAGCAACTCGCGACATAAAATTAGGTATTTCAGACCTATTGTTGCCAATTCTGAATTTTTTTACGATCGCGCAGAAGATCCTGTCACAGAAAATTATTTCAAAATTGATGCCGATTCACGTTCATGATGCAGCGCAAAGTGGATTTTCGATTGATTTGAAGTCATCGAGCAACTCGCGACATGAAATTAGGTATTTAAGACCGCACTGTTGCCAATTCTGAATTTCTTTTACGATCGCGCAGAAGATCCTGTCACAGAAAAATATTTCAAAATTGATGCCGATTATTGAGATCCACGATACAGCGCAAAGTGGATTTTCGGTTGATTTGAAGTCATCGAGCAACTCGCGACATGAAATTAGGTATTTAAGACCGCACTGTTGCCAATTCTGCTAATATTTTTGCGATCGCGCCAAGGATCCTGTCGCAGAAAATTATTTCAAAATTGAAGCCGATTCAGATTCACGATGCAGCGCAAAGTGGATTTTCGGTTGATTTGAAGTCATCGAGCAACTCGCGACATGAAATTAGGTATTTCAGACCGCACTGTTGTCAATTCTGATTTTTTTTACGATCGCGCAGAAGATCCTGTCACAGAAAAATATTTCAAAATTGATGCCAATTGAGATCCACGATGCAGCGCAAAGTGGATTTTCGGTTGATTTGAAGTCATCGAGCAACTCGCGACATGAAATTAGGTATTTAAGACTGCACTGTTGCCAATTCTGTTGATATTTTTGCGATCGCGCAGAAGATCCTGTCGCAGAAAATTATTTCAAAATTGAAGCCGATTCAGATTCACGATGCAGCGCAAAGTAGATTTTCGATTGATTTGAAGTCATCGAGCAACTCGCGACATGAAATTAGGTATTTCAGACCGCACTGTTGCCAATTCTGATTTTTTTTACGATCGCGCAGAAGATCCTGTCACAGAAAAATATTTCAAAATTGATGCCAATTGAGATCCACGATGCAGCGCAAAGTGGATTTTCGGTTGATTTGAAGTCATCGAGCAACTCGCGACAGGAAATTAGGTATTTAAGACCGCACTATTGCCAATTCTGTTAATATTTTTGCGATCGCGCCAAAGATCCTGTCGCAGAAAATTATTTCAAAATTAATGCCGATTGAGATCCACCATGCAGCGCAAAGTGGATTTTCGGTTGATTTGAAGTCATCGAGCAACTCGCGACATGAAATTAGGTATTTAAGACCGCACTGTTGCCAATTCTGTTAATACTTTTGCGATCGCGCCAAAGATCCTGTCGCAGAAAATTATTTCAAAATTAATACCGATTGAGATACACGATGCAGCGCAAAGTAGATTTTCGGTTGGTTTGAAGTCATTGAGCAACTCGCGACATGAAATTAGGTATTTAAGACCGCACTGTTGCCAATTCTGAAAATATTTTTGCGATCGCGCCGAAGATCCTGTCGCAGAAAATTATTTCAAAATTGATGCCGATTGAGATCCACTATGCAGCGCAAAGTGGATTTTCGGTTGATTTAAGAATAAGCATAAAATTGTGCAACTTAATATCTAATTTAACCGATTTCGTATCTCCAACCGCTTCCAAGTAAATTAAAGTTTCTTATACAGTTACTGTCTTCATAACGTGTAACGGTTACTAATTTCCCCTCCATCCCCTCCACTTTATCAAGGACCTCACATCATCCTTAATAAGAATATATTAACTGCAAACAGTTTTTGAGGTCCGACCGCAAAAGCTCTATTTGCGACCGCAAAAGCAGTTTGGACTGCAAAGCATCCCTTCGGAGTAAATAAAAGACCGCAAATCATCCCGTTAAGAAAGATATATATTTATATATTTATATATATATATATATTTATTTCTCTAAAATCGCGATTTTTCGATTTTAAAAACGCTCCTGTAGCTTTATCTTTCAAGATAAGTGAACAAAATTTTGGATCCTTGTGAAACTTTGGAATGACGTTAGATTTTCGTTGAAAAAATTTCCAAAAGTCCCATCACTTCTACAGGGTGTCCCTTCAAAGTTCCAGGAATCCGGTTTTTGTCACCTCATTTCAGGTCGCAATTTTCAATCTAGGAGGCTGAAATTTTTGTGGGAGTAAGATATCTATAAGAACTGGTCTGGTATTGCACTTGAGCAAAATCGGCCGAGCCGTTTCAAAATGGCAGCCATTTGAATTTTTTGAAAATTTGCTATTTTTTGAGTCCTTGTATGAGCAAGATGGCAATAAAACTTTCAAATAAAATTAACAAGATTGGAAGAAAACTATTTGAAATTTGAATTAAAGCAATAAAATTGGCATTATTTATATTAATAAGCCAGTGGCGTGGGTAGGAAAAGGGTAAAAATGTCTAAATTTCTATAACCGTTTATGAGTTCATTTTTAAAGAAATTGAACTGAAATTTTCACAGTAGGCAAGTGCACTAATATCCTTTAACCCTTAAAAGTTTCAAGAAGTAAATAAGAAAAATGGCGGAGATATTAATATTTTTTTCATATGATGTTTATTTCTTTAAAATTTTAAAACCGCTGTTGTAGCTTCATATAAGGATTATTAGTGAACGAAATTTTTTACCCTTGTGAACTTCGAAATGACATTTGTTATTCGTAAAAAAAATTCCCTAAAGCTGCGTTACTTCTACAGGGTGTCCCTCCAAATTAAAAACAAAAACCGTCTATGAGGCACGGTTTCTGGTCGCAGTTTTCAATCTAGGGGGCTGAAATTTTTTTATGAGAAAGATAGCCGCAAGGAGTCGTCTGGTACTGTATTTGAGTAAAATCGAGCAGTTTCAAAATGGTGGCCTTTTCAATTTTAGAAAAAATTGCCAGATTTTGAACCCCTATACACCTACCTATAAGCAAGTTAGAAAAACAAATTTAAACCAAATTAACACGATTGGAAGAAATTTATTTTAAATTTGAGTTAATGCAGTAAAATTTGCATATTTTTCATTAATAAGCCAGTGGCGTGGGTAGGAAAAGGGTAAAAATGGCTAAATATCTATAACCGTTTATGAGCCTTTTTTGAAGGAATTGAGCTGAAGTTTTTCCAGTAGACAACTACACGAATAACCCCTAACTCTGAAAAATTTCAAGAAGGAAATAAGAAAAATGGCGGAGATATTCGAATATTTTTACATGATGTTTATTCCTCTAAAATTTCAAATTTTCGGTTTTCAAAACTCCCCTTTCACTTTTTGCGAATTTATTAAAGGTGGTGTAAAGAATAGTATTTTTTAAGTAAAGTTAGCCTGTGGCGGACACAGGAAAAGGAAAAAATATTTAAAATTTGTCAATTTTTATTTTTATTTTGTTAAATTTAAAAATCCATTCTAAGGCACGTTTTCAAACTAAATGAAATGAAATTTTCTCAGTAAACCACTACGCTAATATGACCTGACTATGGAAAATTTCTGAAAGCCAATTTAAAAAGCGGTGAAAATATTCATAATTGAATCGCATAAAAATACACTATTTCTGCGATTGATGCGCAAGAAGGTTTTTTGATATTCGATTGCATGTTTTTTACAAGTTTTTACGCATACCTATTATAATAGTTATAATAAAATAGCAATTTTTTAAATGGGAAAGTTGTTCCTTAAGCAATATGCCGCATATTCTATCATTTTTTTATAAACACATTTCGTCCGTAAACGCGACAAAGTTCAATAAATCGTGTAATACGTCCAACACCTTGCTAGTACAAGATATTTCTAAATACCAGGTACACACGAAAAGATTCTTTGACTTGTTTTATGTCCAAAAGTTTTATTTAAATAAATACCTATTATTAGGTCCTCAACCGCTTCTCGTTACCGATCTACATGGTGATGAAATTTGAAGACTTTTCTTTTTCTTTCCCATAAAGGGCTCGTTAAAGTTAATCAAATTTAATTAGTTTAATTTAACAGTTTTGATCTCAAAGGGTCATCACAGATATAATTTTTAACAGGCAGTATACAGGGTGGTTAACAATTCGATGCTCACCATTGGGATCTCCGAAACGGTAATAGATACAGGGTCGGTTAAATTAGAGAAAAGTTGCAGAATTTTATGCTTATTAAGAATCTGACAGAAAATTTATGGAAACTTCAGGCGTCGCTGAAATATCCTGAAAAAACTTAAAAATTGAGATTTCTTATTCCAATCATATCGTTTTTATTATTGAAAATAAATTGTAAATAATATTATATTAAATAATAAATAAAAGTAAATTGAAATATTTTTGTAGGTTTACATAAGTCATCAAAAGCTAGCATCTGTCATTTCCAAAATTTTCAAGGACGACTAGATCGCAGAGTTTTCATAGTCAACTTTTGTTTTTCTTATGGCCGCCATATTGTTTTTTTCGTATCATTCGCTATTAAAAGAATCAAGGAAACAAATAATCTATCACATTAAAAAAAAAACTCTTAAAAATTTTTGTTCTTTCTTTTGTAAAAAAAAACTTTGTTTAACTGAATGTCATAAAAACATATAAGGCAAGCAATGTCAAGTCGCGACGTCATATTGACGTTATTCGGTGGAATCATTTTCTTTTTTTTTCGAATAAAGAATAAAATTTTTAAGAATTTTTTTTTAATTTGATAGATTGTTTCCTTGATTTTTTTAATAGCGAATGACATTAAAAAACAATATGGCGACCATAAGAAAAACAAAAGTTGACTATGAAAACTCTGGGATCTAGTAGTCCTTGAAAATTTTGGAAATGACGGATGATCCCTTTTGATGACTTATGTAAACCTACAAAAATATTTCAATTTCTTTTCAATAATAAAAACGATATGATTGAAATAAGAAATCTCAATTTTTAAGTTTTTTCAGGATATTTCAGTTGAATGAAGTTTACATAAATTTTCTTTCAGATTATTAATAAGCATAAAATTGTGCAACTCCTTCTAATTTCTCCAACCTCTAATTTAACCGACCCTGTATCTTTTACCGTTTCCGAGATCCCAATGGTGAGCATCGAATTGTTAACCACCCTGTATTCCGACTAAACATTCAAACTTGAATATCGTCGGCCTAATATGAAAATGGCCTAAGTCACATTTTACAAATTTCACAGGAGGAGCAAAAAACATCTTATTAATCTGAAGTTGGTTCAAAAATTATGTTTTTATGTTTAAATCGGTTCAAAATTTAAATTGGTAAAAAGTAATTACGGGTAAATAAATTTTATTTCAATTTTTTATGAAATATGTGACTTAGGCAATTTTCTGCAAATGTTTCTGGGACATAGGCATTTTGCTTTCTATGTAAAAAAACAGAGATGTACCTAGTAGTTTTACTTTATTAAAAATACAAAGAAACATTACAATATTTCATTAACAAACATTAATATTACAAGTGATGGAGACCATCATAAAAGCTGTGGTAATCCTTTGGCATTGTACCTTTAAGGGACATTAAATGTTGATATTTCTCTGCCTTGATCGGAAGTGGATTTGCATATAAATTAGGTAATTCATGGTAGGCAATAACTGATCCTTTTTTTGTAGAAGCTCTAAACGGTAGAGGTTTCCATTCATCACGGTGTGATATCTTAAATAAAACAGATCCATCTGATTGATACTTTAGAGCTCTAATATCGGTCACAGTGGCTTCTTCAGTTACGCGTCCTGGTCTGTATGATGGAATATATTTCCGCACTTCAAAATTTTTCAAGAAAGTATGGTCTAGATATTGCACAATGTAGGGCTCCGGATTCCGACGTGCCGTTTTGCATATTTCAACGTAATCGGCAGGAACATTGATAATTTTGTTACGCAGTTTTCTTTCAATCGTGGAATGCATTGAATCGCATTCCATCTGCGTGTGTCCTTTCTCCAAATATTTTTGCTCAACAGTTATGTGTTTTTCTTGTGCTAAATTAACTAATGCATTGGACAAAATGGCGTTTCGGTTTTGACACGTGCAACCATCACTATATAGTATCGCAGGTAGTGCTGCCGTTTCATCAGATCCAATTACATGAGTGAGCAAATGATAATAGATTATTGAGGCAAAAACACATGATGTTAATCCGGCTTCCCCCTCATGCCACAAGTAACAATAACCCTTCTTTGATTTTAGATTGAACAATGTAAAATTATGAACGATTAGCTTGGTTTTATAATATAAACTAGACACATTCGATTTAGGGCAAAGTAAAACAGACTGCAGGTCCATGGTAAAAACAATTTTATTTTCAGCTGACTTATCGCACTCTTTTTCTGCACGAGCCTCTTCTTTTTTAGCCAAGTGGCTTTGATACGTAGCTTCATTTAAATTTTTAGTAGCGTATGACGTGCAAACATCGCACTGATCCTTTTTCGGGGAAAATAAAGACAAGTTTAAATCATCAAATACATCTGAAAATACAGGATAAGAAAGAGGCAAAATCTCACGTTCTTTACAAAAATCATATTTGTAGAAGTGGTACAAGCTACTTTTTGATATCCAATTAGGTTCTAGGTAAAGTTTGCTGCTTGATTTTCTGCAGTAATGAGATTCAAGTTTGGGTAGGTTGCTGCGGTCGGGCTAATTAGATTAGGCTCTGGGCCAATTAAAATTCGAACGTTGTTGAAAAACAATTGCCGACTTACCTTCGTTGGGCCGAAGTATTAATTGATGCACCAAAATCTCATTCAGATTTCATGCGACTGTAGTGGCATCAGCAGCATAAAGCGGTACGGTTTAATTACCCCTAAGATATAAGGTACTGGGATGCCAGATGACCTTTTAATTTTGAATAATAGATCTAAAGTAACCTGAACTATAAAGGCATCAAAATTCACTCAGGTTATGAGGTGTTAATCATTTCTAACTACTGTATCTACCTACTGAATAATAAAATTGATCTTTTAATGAAAAGTATATTTATGAATTCTGTTTACAAAATAACTTATTGAAATTCTATGGTTATGAAATTACTAATTAATTGATCATGAAGTTAATTGCAAAATATCTCATTTAACAGTTTAACTGGTAGAGAAAATAGATCTATTTTTCCTTCACATAAAAAGTGACAAATTCGTTTCAAGTATTACTTGAATAATAATGGTGATTATAAGTATTAATTAATAAAACATCATCAATTTCTTGACGGGATAAGGCAATAAAAATACACAAAAATCCTGATAGATTTCTCTGATATCACTCTGAGCAATAAAAGGTTATGTCACACTTTGCTTACTGATACGACATTTTGCCTTCCTTGGAATGTCGTGCCGAGACTGGAGAGCGGGGCCCTGGACGAAATCTCAGGATAGGAGACCGTGGTCTCCCTCTGGGGTGGCAGAAAGACTGGTGGATGGGGTCGTGTCCCGTGGGAACACGTGCCTAACTCTGGTAGCGTGGTCGTCCTTCGAGGTTAGATGAAACTCGAAAATATGAGGCTACGAATGATGAGATCCAGTATTCATGGGCAGGTAGCAGCAAAACCTTCAGATAGTGTAAGAGATTCCTTCCATAAAAGCGGATATTCAGATGTACCAGAAATGGAAACCAATATGGCGTCCGGGAAGACAGGTGGGGTTCAACTTCGTAGATAGGTTTTCCGATGAAATAAGATAGTACCCCGATTGATAGGGTAGGTAGAAAGAACTATAACAATATATAAATTCTATTAGAGAAAGTTTCAGATAGTTTGAACAATTTACTTACCCGATTTATTAATCGGTCCTTAGATAAAGAGAAAAGGTAGGGGTGCGACTTGTCGCTTCAAGCACCAAGATTGGAAGACGAACAAACTTGTCCAGAAAGTGCGGAGCACCTTTTCCGCGCAGCTCGAAGAAAGGGTTGTTGTATTTAAATTCACGAAACCACATCACAGCGACATCTGTGTTTCCAGTTAATCGAAAAGGAAGATTGTAAGAGAATAAATTACAGATTGTACTAAAGGTAGGGATCTTGAACTTGCCTAGTTTAGTTAGTTTTACCACTCGGCAACAGGTGGCGATGTTGGATCGAAATTCTTATTTTCGGAACCTTATTAGCAAGGATTTAGAGAATGATGTCCCATTTAATAATTTTAAATGGAGCTAATTAAAGAATAAAACCTTTAACGACGTTACACACCTCTCTTTACCGGGGTAAGGAAAGGATTAAAGATAAACCAACTGGAAAAAGCACAGGCGTATTTCAAGTTGTTACTATACCCGAAGAAGGGTATGTTTGCGGGACAACTAGGTGACGATAAGCTTAGAGAATATGATTCAGAAATCACGTTCATAAATAACATGAACCTTTCGAGGAAATAAGATAACAATTCCGAACGAACAAATTGTCAACGACATCATTGATCTGTTTCCTTGAATGAATAAAATTTCTCTTATATATGCTTACTAAGGTAACATGCAACTTTCAAAGGGAATAGCGTTAGGTTTACTAAAATTACATGCAACTTAAATATTAAGCACTAGGTAATAATTATTCATAAGGTATAAAAATAAAATATTCATGCTTCTTTGCAAAGGCAACAAAATAAAAGATATGCTAGTAACGGTAGTAATAAGATAATTAAGATAACTTTCTTAAACGGTAATTGTTCTCGCCGAACAATGTCGATAAACATAGGAATAATTTCTAAATAACTAGATACGATGATACGATAAGGTATGGTTAGATAATATAAGATAAGATAGATAATATAAGATAAGATACATACTAAGATAAAATTAGATCTCCTGAGGTGGGCACGGTTTCCTCCTTTGCCTTTAGATGGTGTTTCCTTGACCAATGACAACCCTGCATTCTGATTTGGAGCATGCACCGCCACTGAAACAGTGGGGCGCGGAAAAATCTGGAATGAGACTGTTGAGGTCAAGTAGCAAGTCTAACAAAGGAAAAGTGAAACTCGATCCTCAAGGGGGTTGATGCTGTCCAAACTTGGGCATCAAAACATCTATGTACAGGGAAAGATAAATTTTTGGAGTCCACAAGGGTAATCCATGAGTAAGATTTTTCATCTTTGAACCAGTCAAAATTTGACTATGTCATCGTCTATGCGACTCCATAATAAATGGTTGAGAGAAAGGAAGTTTGCAGATAATCATTGCGTAGCTTATCAAATAGCGTAATTGCAATAATCACTTTGATAAATCATCCAATAATCGCATAGATAAACATTCGATAATCGCACAGAGAAAACATCAATAATCGCCTGGATTATTAGATAAACATTGAGATAACGGTAAGGTAAATTATTTCACTCGGTAAGATAAGAAAAATGGAACAACCATTTTCATCGCTAAGGTAGGGGACATTCAATATCCGTGTTCAAATTCATTTGTGTTAACACCGAATATCTCAAGTCATCTTTGCAAATTCAACACTAGAATTCACATAGATTTTTATTTTCCATTATGGAAAATATTCGCAGAGAAGATAAGTATTAGCTACCATTCTATTATGGTACTAATAGCTATAGATAAGGTAAGATAGGATAATTCCTTTTCTTTGAAAAGAAATTAAAGATAAGAAAGGCACGAAGCTTTGACTAAAGCTTACGCCTGTCTTTTATCAAGAAGAAAATTGCTAATTCAATTTTTGTTTTCTTGAAAGATAGGTAAGATAAGGTAGAGATATTCTGTTGTCTCCCGTTGAGACAACAGAGGGATTTTTCACTTTAGCCATGCAGGGCGGAAAATCTTAAAGCACCCAAACTTGGAAAGATGGTGGGTAAGATAAAGATAAAAGAGATCTGCTGTCTTCTGATTGGACAAGCAGAGCAGTTTTCACTTTAGCACATAGCAGGGCGGAAACTGTCGGGAAAGCACCCGTCTTTGAAAGAGATGGTAAGATAAGATAAAAAAAATCTGCTGTCGTCTGATTGGACAAGCAGAGCAGTTTTCACTTTAGCACATAGCAGGGCGGAAACTGTCGGGAAAGCACCCGTCTTTGAAAGAGATGGTAAGATAAGATAAAGGAATCTGCTGTCATCTGATTGGACAAGCAGAGCAGTTTTCACTTTAGCACGTAGCAGGGCGGAAACTGTCGGGAAAGCACCCGTCTAAAACTAGACGGTAGATAAGATAAAGGTAAAAGATAAGATAAGGTAGATACAACGGCAAGATAGCATTTTCTTTAGTTCATTGAACATAAGAAAATTTAAAAGATAACATTAGACCTGTAAACGTGGTCAGACAAGATAGGCGAATAGTTACTTTTCAAGGTAATGATTTCAGATAACCAGAAAGATATGGGTTCTCAAAATATGGGCGATAAAATAGAGTGAGAGCCTGAGGATAGCAGATACCGATCCCAAAATTAGCAACATTTACACTTGGTACCACATTCACACAGCTAGTTTCGAGATCCTTGAGAAATACTTTGAAAGATACGGTTTTCATTCTGCATACATTCTTCATTCATTCTAAGATACAACTAGAAACGGAGCTTTCTCAATTCTCATATTGCTAGACCTCATTTTCTAAACGGATTTTTGTCAATTACAAAAAGAGAGATAAAGATAGGTAGGGGAAACAAAGTTAAAGAGAAGATATTACAAGGAACTATTCGTCACTTTTCGGCGGGTCTTCGCCTCGATAAGCCTTCAAATCTTTAGAATGCCAGCGACCTAGGGGATTGCCTTCTTGGTCTTGTAATTCGTACACTAATTTAGACACTACTTTAGATATCCGGCATAGTACGAATTTTGGGGCCAATTTAGCAGCAAAATTCTTTGCGGCATTCGAAAGTGGGTAGGTATGTTTCCAGACGAGGTCACCCTCGGTGAAAACATCGGGGCGCTTGCGTAAGTCGTAATGTTTCTTACTTACTTCGTAAGCTTTCTTAAGTCTATCGCGTATATCACTGAAGATAGGAGGTAATTTAGATATGTCTTGTTCTCGATGAACATAAGACAGATCATCAGGTAATTCTAGATAATTATCTGAGACTGGACCGTAAAAGGTTCCGTCTATAGGGACATTTCTAGCGAAAAGTAGGAAAGCTGGAGCGTGTTTAGTAACTTCGCTCACCGATAAGTTAATTGCTTGTGCAATTTTATAAACATTTTTATCCCAATCTTTATGATTGTCACGGATGTAAGATGAGATGGCTGTAAGGATGGTACGATTCGTTCTCTCGGTCGGATTCACCTGAGATAAATGCCTGGCGCTATACCACAAGTTAACTTCGTAGTTTTTCAGCAAATTAGTAAATAGACTGCTTTTAAAAATTTGAGCGTTGTCGCAAAGCAGAATTTGGGGCACACCGAAAATTAAGAACACTTGGTTCTCAAGAAATTTTGTAACGGCAGCTGCTGTAGCATTAGGCATTGGTTTAACCAAAACGAACTTCGAAAACCAATCGGTGACGACTAAAAGTTGGGTGTTTCTAGCCTTAGATCGAGGGAAAGGTCCCATGAAGTCGATAGAGAGAAATTGGAAGGGAAAATTGATTTTCTTATAATTACCCATGAGTCCTACGCGAGCAGTGTTTGGGGCTTTGTGTGCACCACAAACCTGGCAGTTTCTCACGTACTTTTTGACTGAGATAATCATTTTGGGCCAATAATAAACTTCAGATATTCTTGCCAAAGTTTTGCTTACTCCAAAATGCGCAGAAGTTGGAGGGTCATGAAATTGAGCAATTATTTCCTCCCGATTAGGAGTAGGGACAACAATTTTCCAATCAGATAGGTTAGACACGACTTCCACTCGAGGCTTAACATGTTTATAAAGAATATTGTCTTTGATGGTAAAGTCAGGGTATTTCTCAGGAAACTCGGTAACTTTGGAGACCATGTCTTTATACCAATCATCAGGTACAAAGTTTTGGAGAGAGATAGAAGAAATAGAACGGGAAAGATAGTCTGCAGGGACATTGCAAGTGCCTTTTCGATGTTTAATGTCGAAATCAAACTGGCTGAGGCGTAAACACCATCTAGCTACACGACCCATAGGATCTTTTAACGTGCGAAGCCAGAGAAGAGAGGCGTGATCGGTGTAAACTGTAAAATTTGCACCTTCGACATAAGGGCGAAAATATTCTATACCAAAGAGGACCCCTAAACATTCTCTTTCGGTAACGGTGTATTTCTTCTCGGCTTTCGAGAGCATTCGACTAGCAAAAGCAATGGGGTGTTCAAAATCTCCCTCCAGTTGAAAGAGCACCGCACCTAACCCGAAATCACTTGCATCCGTCTGTATGCAAAAGGGCTTCGAGAAATCTGGGCTAGCTAGAACGGGAGCTGTAGTTAGTCGTTCTTTGAGAAGTTTGAAAGCTTGATCAGCTTCTGAGTTCCAAGTTATTGACTGTCCCTTTTTTCGGTTATGCAGCAGAGCTGAGATAGGAGCACTGATTGTAGAAAAATCCTTTATGAAACGCCTATAATATTGTAAGATACCTAGGACGTGTCTTACTCCAGTGGTGTTATGAGGAACAGGGGACTCAATAATCGATTTAACTTTCTCTTCACTAACTCGCAATCCGTTTCTATCGATAATAAAACCCAAAAAGGAGAGAGAATCTCGACAGAAGTGACATTTGTCGAAGTTGACAGTAAGATTAGCGTCTTTTAAACGCTCGTATACTTCCCTTAAAATTTCTAGGTGTTTCTCGAAACTATTCGTGGCGATAATTATATCGTCAAGATAAACGAAAACAAATGGCTCCAAAGCTGGACCTAAAATTGTGTCCATAAGTCGTTGCTGGGTTTGAGCACTGTTTCTCAGTCCGAAAGGCATTCGTCGGAATTGGAATAAACCTCTCCCGGGAACTACAAAAGCGGTCTTTGGGCGGGATTCTTCGTCCAAAGGAACTTGAAAGAAAGCCTGCTTTAAATCGATGGAGGTAAGATAATTAGCGTCTTTGAGCTTGCTCAAGATAGTATCGATTCTAGGCAGGGGATATGAGTCATGTGTGGTGATCTCGTTTAGTTTCCGACCATCGAAACACATACGGTATGTTTTGTCTTTCTTGCGGACCAAAAGAACAGGGGACACCCAAGGAGAATTACTTTTTTCGACAATTTCTAACTTAAGTAATTTATCTACCTCTTCATTCAGATATTGTTGAAGGGTTGGAGATAAGGGATATTGTCTCTGTCTAAAAGGCTTAGCGTCTTTTGTTTCTATGGAATGGCATAGCACATTGGTTTCAGGGAGTATATCAACACGGGCCAAACTTTTGAATTTGTCTATCGTCGATTCAAGTCTAGACAGGTCGGTAGGAGGTAAACAAGAGATATCCTGAATCTTATTGATAGCGCAAACCGTAAGTTCATTAGGTAAGATAGGAGATAATGAAGACGAAGGATCACCGGGATGAACTTCGAAAGATTCATTTACGAAATTAATCATCATGTTGAAAATACGAGCTACGTCTATTCCCAAGATAATTTGTGGTGAAATGGAAGATACCACATGGAATTGAACTTTCTTTGTGACGTCATCTATGGTCAGGTCAAGTTCAATTATGTCGATAACAGATAGAGGGGAGCCGTCAGCATTTTTCAGGGAACACAACAAATCCGAATTTTTGGAAGGGATGGGTAGTTCACCCAGAACTTCCTGCATGGTTTCCAAATCACAAACAGAGATATTGGCGCCGGTGTCAAAGAGGGCTGTATAAGGTACGTCACACATTTTGACAGCTATAAATGGTCTATTGTCAACAGGGTTAGATAATAAGATTGGAGCTATAACAGGTATTAAAGAGTCAGCACTTATTGGTTTAGGTATGTCCTTTTTAGGAGGTATTCGAAAAGATTCGAAAAAGTTTGCAACTTTTTGCAACCATGATTTCCACTGTTCCTTTTGGATAGTGAAATCAACAAGATAACTGGAAGATATTAGTGCTGGTCTTTTGGAGAGGGAGGAGACCGATCGTCCTTTGGCTTCGAGCTCTTTTCTACAAGGGCTCGCTTTGGGCGGCTTGTCTCTTGTTGTCGCACTGCACCCTGTTGTGCAACTTCGCCGTTTTTTGAACGAGAAGTGACTTTGAGAGAGTTCAGGAAATCTGCCGAACATGAGGGGCATTTAGACTTGTAGACATTTTTATGACCACAGCCATAACAAAAAACTTTTCTAGGGAGATTACACCTTACATAGGTATGACCTTTGTTGGAACAATTCCAACAGGTGACTGCAGAAAGGTTAGTAACAGGGATCTTGGTGTTACTAGGTGTAAGTGCACCTTTAGTTGGTGTGCCTCTGGCTTTACGAGAAGAGAAAGAAGCTGGTTCTCCAGAACATGCTAGGTCTGAATTTAAGAGACTTTGAACCTTCTTAGAGGGAGGGGGACGATATTGTTGGATAATAGTCCTATTATCTTCTAACTTCTTTCCGATGGAAATTATGTCCTGAATGTTGTTTACCTCAACAAGGGCAAGATGATTTTGGAAATAGGGATGAAGATTTTTCTTGATTATCTTAAATTGTTCCACTTCTGATGGGGGAGTAGACAATCTCTTAAATAAGCCTTGCATCGAGGCAACATAGATAGCAACTAACTCAAATTCACCATGAGTTCTTTGTTTGATTTCCTCTAATAGGTCATCATCGTAAGAGAGGGGGAGAAAAGTAATTTTCAATTTATTCTTGAGATCTTCCCAAGAAATAATTGAGCTGGCAACACTGCGAAACCAAATCAGAGCCTTGTCTTCAAAAAGATCCATTGCCGAATCAAAAAGATCACGGTCTGAGACATTTCTCGACCTTTGAAGTTCTTTGACCTTTTCTAGAAATTGGATCAAATTATCCTTAGAAGAACCAGAAAATTTAATATTCCATTTATAAACTGGAACACTAGGTCTAGAATGAGTGGATACAGTAGAGCTTGAAGCACTCTGGGAATTGGATGAGTTATCAGTTTGGTCTAGGGACTGATCGTTTTTCAGAAGCCATTGACCTTCTAATTCTAGAGCCTCAGAAAATAAATCATCAGCTAAAGCTTTTGCTTCAGGATCTTGATCAAGTTTGAATCTATTGATTCTAGAGATCACATGATTCAGACGACATTGAATTCTTTGACAGATAGGGTCATTAAGAGACAAGGGAGCGTCCTGTATTTTGATTTTCAAATCTGCAAGAGTCTTTTTCACCTCTGCAGAATCTTTGTCAAAGGGGTAGACAGATTCGGAAATAGAAAGAGAATTTTCTTCCCTATTTAACAGGGCACGAAATTGAATTCGTCTTTTCTCCTGTGTATTAAATGGGACTTGTTTTCTAATCGCTATTTCATAAGCGAGTTCTTCACTTAATAAAGCTTGAACGGGATTCATGATTGAAATCTACTAAAGTCGGTAAGGTAGGGATCGAAAAAGCTATGTGACGCTATGATGTATCTTTACACGTAAAGAATTCGTTTTCTACGTTTGACGTAAAGAATGCTAGGGATACGTCGCAACACTGCTCGTAGCTTTAGCGCTTGTCGGCACTATTATCAACAGCTGACTGGAGAGTCAAAGATTAATGGAAACCTAACCTAACTTAATGAGAAAATGGTAAGGTAATTTTCAGGGAAAGATTTTTGGATACAGTTTTCAAAGACAGCTTAACTACAGAGCTCTCGTATCTGAGTATCCTCTCTGTACGGAATTAAGCTTCTCTAAAACATGCTCGAGACATCGCGACGGTATAATCAACCACTCCGTAAAGCTCCCTGACGAGTTACCCTTTAGCGGCAGTGTAGCGGTAAGAAAAAGTAGGTATTTTCGCGGCACGGCACTTTGCACAAAGATAATTAGGTAGGTACACATATATTAGGAAACAATAACACTTAAAACTAAGTAGTCATGCAAAGCTTTCAATAAAAACATGCAGTAAGCAACAAGAGAAATTTATATAAATATCAAGTGATATCGCAGACAAATCGTAAAGTTCAAATAGTTATGAGATTTATTTTATGAAAATCCTAGATACATAAAAGCCAAATAAGATAAAGATAAATTGGATTTCTAATCCAAAGAAGTAATCGTTCCACACCGGGGAGTGCCAATTGCTGCGGTCGGGCTAATTAGATTAGGCTCTGGGCCAATTAAAATTCGAACGTTGTTGAAAAACAATTGCCGACTTACCTTCGTTGGGCCGAAGTATTAATTGATGCACCAAAATCTCATTCAGATTTCATGCGACTGTAGTGGCATCAGCAGCATAAAGCGGTACGGTTTAATTACCCCTAAGATATAAGGTACTGGGATGCCAGATGACCTTTTAATTTTGAATAATAGATCTAAAGTAACCTGAACTATAAAGGCATCAAAATTCACTCAGGTTATGAGGTGTTAATCATTTCTAACTACTGTATCTACCTACTGAATAATAAAATTGATCTTTTAATGAAAAGTATATTTATGAATTCTGTTTACAAAATAACTTATTGAAATTCTATGGTTATGAAATTACTAATTAATTGATCATGAAGTTAATTGCAAAATATCTCATTTAACAGTTTAACTGGTAGAGAAAATAGATCTATTTTTCCTTCACATAAAAAGTGACAAATTCGTTTCAAGTATTACTTGAATAATAATGGTGATTATAAGTATTAATTAATAAAACATCATCAATTTCTTGACGGGATAAGGCAATAAAAATACACAAAAATCCTGATAGATTTCTCTGATATCACTCTGAGCAATAAAAGGTTATGTCACACTTTGCTTACTGATACGACATTTTGCCTTCCTTGGAATGTCGTGCCGAGACTGGAGAGCGGGGCCCTGGACGAAATCTCAGGATAGGAGACCGTGGTCTCCCTCTGGGGTGGCAGAAAGACTGGTGGATGGGGTCGTGTCCCGTGGGAACACGTGCCTAACTCTGGTAGCGTGGTCGTCCTTCGAGGTTAGATGAAACTCGAAAATATGAGGCTACGAATGATGAGATCCAGTATTCATGGGCAGGTAGCAGCAAAACCTTCAGATAGTGTAAGAGATTCCTTCCATAAAAGCGGATATTCAGATGTACCAGAAATGGAAACCAATATGGCGTCCGGGAAGACAGGTGGGGTTCAACTTCGTAGATAGGTTTTCCGATGAAATAAGATAGTACCCCGATTGATAGGGTAGGTAGAAAGAACTATAACAATATATAAATTCTATTAGAGAAAGTTTCAGATAGTTTGAACAATTTACTTACCCGATTTATTAATCGGTCCTTAGATAAAGAGAAAAGGTAGGGGTGCGACTTGTCGCTTCAAGCACCAAGATTGGAAGACGAACAAACTTGTCCAGAAAGTGCGGAGCACCTTTTCCGCGCAGCTCGAAGAAAGGGTTGTTGTATTTAAATTCACGAAACCACATCACAGCGACATCTGTGTTTCCAGTTAATCGAAAAGGAAGATTGTAAGAGAATAAATTACAGATTGTACTAAAGGTAGGGATCTTGAACTTGCCTAGTTTAGTTAGTTTTACCACTCGGCAACAGGTGGCGATGTTGGATCGAAATTCTTATTTTCGGAACCTTATTAGCAAGGATTTAGAGAATGATGTCCCATTTAATAATTTTAAATGGAGCTAATTAAAGAATAAAACCTTTAACGACGTTACAAGGTTTTCAAAGAAATTTTTTAGGCACATTCTTCTTTCATTATATTTGGTACTTTTCAAAGATAACGTTGTATCTGCTTCAGCTTCCATTTCACTATTATTTTCCTCTGATATTATTTTTTTTATCTCTTGTGAGTCGTTGAGTAGCCAGTGTCCTATAGTTCTTGGCGGAATTCCAAATGTGTTACAAAACATCGTCTTGCAAACTCTTATTTTTTCTTTAGCTTTTAAATAATACTTATAAGAAAATTCTCTTCTTGACTCATGTTCATTCTTTCTATTTCTAGCTCTGTTTGTCGTTGTCTTATCCACCAAAGTGGTAAGATAAATCTTTTTTTCTGCCCAATCTAACTTCCAAAACACTTCAAAAAGTTCTTCTCTTTCTTCATTCGATATTTGATTGCACTTCGTGACGTGTTTTCCATTACAGTTACATCTTCCTTTGATTTTTTTTGCACTCTTCTTAACGGAATATTCCCATTTCAAGTCTTGTTTTCTTTTGCCGAGATATTCTTTCCCCGTTTCTCTTTGAATTTTATTGCTTCTTTCGAGCCATTCATTTTTATTAACAAGTCGTCTTTTCTTTCTTTTCCTTACCTTCAAATCTTCTGAAACTTCGATAGGACTTTCCACTCGAATGAGCTGAGACTCAAGATTGGTAATTGGTGAAATTTCTTTATTACATTCCTCGCTAATATCGTCTATGGTGTTACCTAAATCTTGAATTACTATTTCTGCTGGCTGTATATTCGAACATGAACTTAACGGCATGACTACAGCAGTTGTGTTATCGCTTTGCTCTAGCTCTTTAGTCTCATTTTGTTCTTCAGGAGACTTATTTATTTTATTTACATTATAAACCGTTTGACCGTTTTGTTCGTTCTCAAAGATAAAGTCGTTGATTGATAATATATCTACGTCTTGAACTAAATATATCGGCTCTAAATCGGAACATAAGTTTGAAGGCAAAACTACAGCACTATTTGTTGTATTATGGCCTTGCTCTATATTATCCTTTTCTTTACTATCAGTCTCTTTTTCTTTGATAACAAGCTTAGTACTCGTATTAATAATCTCATTTTCTTTGGTGGCCAGTTTAGTATTATTAATCTCATTTTCTTTATTATCACCTTTGCTTTCTTTTTCCTTCGCTATTTTCAATAAATTTATAATTTTCCCTACTCTTGGTCCGTAATTCATTCTGAAAAAATCAAAATTCAATAAAAAATAAATTTCTATTTTTGTAAACAATTAAATTTTAATCAAATGTATGCACTACTTTATTTTTATTGATAAAGAGATGCCAACAATACATAGTTGGCATTGCCTAAGTCCAGGACCCCTTTCTCTTTATAAAACATAAATTTGCCTAAGTCCATAGTGATTTATTTGCTTTTACATTACATCAAGAAAATATATTAAAATTACGTTGCGATTTAAAAAGACGATATAATGACACTTTAAAATGCTTACCTGAACTTTCTCAACACTTATTTAATAAATTTACCAGCTCTATTGTCCAAAAAAGTAACACTTTACACACCTAACCTCGAACTACATGGCAATGACACGGAGAACAGGGACTTGGGCCAATTGCGTTTTAATCAAGACAACTTAGGATTTGGGCCACTTTCTTAGAACAGTCTAATGCCATCTATGAGTGGAAAATCGAACTCAAACAATTTACTAAGCGATGAGTTAGGCCATTCTCTTCCAAATGATATTAAAATCTCATTTTGGTGAAAAATGGACTTAGGCCATTTTCATATTAGGCCGACGATATGGTTATGGGATGCTAACCAAAAAATAGCAGAGCTTGAATTACAATTTTAAAATTTGAATTTCGCCAAACGAACTTGAGAAAAAGTTTCCAAATGGAAAATAAAATTCACATTGTATTTTTTAATCTAGCAGGTGCTCACTGCAAAAAAGTCCAAGTGGAAAAATGGAAGCGAAATGGAAGAAATTCAGGAAAAAATATCTTTGTAGATTCTCACAAACATTTATCATATCTAGTGATGCAAGCTCTACAGCGTAACCTATTTTCCAAATTTGAGCCATTAATATTTCATAAACTACCTATGTAAACTTTAAAGAAAAACCGATTTTTTTATTAAAATTCCAACATATATCCTGTAGATCGATAACGAACCGTTTGCGGATCTATATTCATATTATGAACTCTTAGACATAAAATAAGCCTAATATATGATGACCTGATCGGTGACCTCTTTTCACTGGTACCTGACATTTGGGAACAGCCTGGATGCTTTTAATGCGGTAAAATTTAGAATTTAGTTGTACAATCAAAGCGGGGAAAATAGAGAATTTTGTGTGGGTATAGGCATGATCGATGCGCGATCGTAAATCCAAAAACGCGACCTCCTGGCCCCTCGTGGAGAAGCCGTCATTTTCGATTTAGGGGATAAATTTGTTTCTCGATCGCGCATTCTACATCGTCACTTATTTTTTTTATCGAATCAATACATTATAATAGCGAATAAATAGTGTAACAAAATATTTTAAGGAGAAAAAAATTCCCCACAAATTTTAAATTAATATATTTTAATCAAAACTCAGTGAGATTATGTTGAACAGAATATTGACCCTTTTCGACACACAAAAAAATAAGAATTACCCCCTCATTCCACACCACATCGCGAGGGGGTAGGTTGACTTTAAAATTTTGAGTATGAACTGCAATTTTTTATCGCGGATTGGGATTGTGTGTGAAATAATATCAAATTATTGTCTGAAAATTTTCTCATCCAATGCCCCCCTCGCACCCTGAAATGCAAATCAAAATCGAATGATTTTGACGACATAAGTAAGGTACACCTACTAAGCAGCTTAGGTAGGTATACCTACCTATTCCATGATTTACTGAACTTTGTCGTGTTCCCGAACGAAAAAAAGTAATTGTACGAAAAATTATTATTCATAATAAAGAGCAATACAGGGTGAGTTTTTTTCAATGTTTAGTACAGGGATCTCGTGAACTACTTCAGTTAGAGGTAGAGTTAAATGGGGAAAGAAGTGCAGTTTTATGAGCTTAATTCGAAACAGCTTTTGTTTTTTTGAAAATCTCCATGGCTTCCTAGATATTTAACATAAAGTAAATTCCGCGGATTTCTTTACACCGAGATAGCAGTCTTATTATTGGGATTAGAGAAAAATCGTAAAGGAAAACCTTTTAGACGATTTCATAGACAATAAAACGGCGTTACAATTTTTTTTATTTGTTGTGTCATTTTCGAGCCATGACGTAAACTTGTGTTTTTTTAAATGTAAGTCATAGTTGGCTATGACATCATTCGATATGTATTTTTTTTCTAAATACAACGATATAAAAATCGATATCGTTTTTTCTGGAAATAAAAAAGTTAGGACGGTTTGTAATTTTATATCCTCAAATACGTGGTATAGGCGCTGAATTTAATAGTTAATTTTGAGTTGAAAATCTTATATGAATAATTAATAGTTCAACGGGATAGCTAGTTTTTCGAGAACTTAAAAAATATTAATTTTAATTCTAATCTTTCAAAAATCTTGTAACAATACCTACCTACTACCTACGCTGTAGAACTTTAGACTAAATATTCATATCAAAATGTGACGGTTGCTTAGCAACAGTAACAGAAACAGTGAAATTATAAAATTTGACAGTTAGTTACTTCGAGGCTTATAATTTCCATTGAACTTTAAATATGAAGTCAGGTTTTGCAGAAGTTCTTAAATCGTATAACCTGCAAGGTGAATTACTAGTATAGAGTTTTCCAACCAAGAAAAGCGTGATATGATAGAATGTTATATTCAGTGTCAAAAGAATGCTGTCAGGGCTGCGGAACAATATTTTCGCAGATATTTTAATCGTCGTTAACCTTTTATATTCAAATGTTTCATAATATTTTCTAGAGAGTTACTAGATGGCTATTAGAAAATTTGTAGTTAATTAAGTATAAATTGTTTGCATAGAGGATTACAAATAAATTCTGCAAAATTATCTATCTATGTATAATTTCAAATTCAACTGAGGTCTATCAGTCATGCTTACATGGCCGCCTAGTTAAGTTGAGGAAATAAAATTAAAAACCGTCCTAACTTTTTTATTTCAAGAAAAAACGATATCGAGTTTTATATCGTTGTATTTAGAAAAAAAAGACATCGAATGATGTCATAGCCAACTATGACTTACTTTTAAAAAAACACAAGTTTACGTCATAGCTCGAAAATGACACAAAAAATAAAAAAAATTGTAACGCCGTTTTATTGTCTATAAAATCGTCTAAAAGGTTTTCCTTTACGATTTTTCTCTAATCCCAATAATAAGACTGCTATCTCGTTGTAAAGAAATCCGCGGAATTAACTTTTTCTTAAATATCTAGGAAGCCATGGAGATTTTCAAAAAAACAAAAGCTGTTTCGAATTAAACTCATAAAACTGCACTTCTTTCCCCATTTAACCGTTCCTCTAACTGCAGTAGTTTACGAGATCCCTGTACTAAACATTGAAAAAACTCACCCTGTATAGTTCTCTCATTCAAACATGGAACATTTTTTACAAGGAAAGTAGGTAATGAAAAATGACAATGTAAGAATTGCACTTCTACATCTTCACTGGAGCTTTTTATCGTTATATTTGTTAAAAACAACCGATATCAAAAAAATCATAGACACATTAATTTAAAGAAATAAATTCCCCACAAGTTTTGAAATGTGTATTTTTGCTTGAAACTCAAAAATTACTGAGATAAGGAAGAAACCATCTGAATTTAAGATGGCTGCCAACGCCTATGGGTACTTTGTGTTAATTTTGCACTTAAGCATCTCTGAGGAGGAAAGGGGACAAAACCGTTTCAAAAGTATTCTGCCGGCCATTAACTTTTGGCAAAAGCCTAAAATGGCTGGGAAATATCTCAATTTTGAATTTTATTTTATGTAAAAATGTAAGGTCAACGACCTCAAACGTTTCACCGATTCTCGTGCGTAAAATTTTAATTTTGTATAGTAAAGAGCGAAAACGCTCTTCTTTACTATTCTCAAACCCAATTCCGCTTATTTTGTAACTCAAAAACCTTATCAACGACTGTAATAATTGAAAGAGTCAAAAAACAATATGAAAATCGATGTTGGCATTTAATGAAATACTACGTACCTACCTAAACACTGTTTATTGGAAAAATTTTCGCTTAAATATGCATGATGTAGGTACTTACCGCGTTTTCTTCTCCACTCATTTTGGGGTTTTACTGCTTCCACACACTGATTAAATTGATTAAACACTAAAAAAATTTAATAATTTTTTCCTATAATACCTACCTAGTCAGGAGAAGCGTAGGTAAGGTAGTAGCGATAAAACCTATAAGGTGGTTGTTCTGTATTAAGAACGACACCCTTTTGTATTCATTTTCTTCTCCTGGTTGGAAATAGCGAAACTACAAAATATCCAAAGCCTTCTTGGAACAGAATAGAAATAAAATTTAAAAGTAAGAACAGAATAGACATGAACGTTTTATGAATTATTATATTCTTGTAGATTATCTCTTGCTTAAATTTTATTGTTTTATAGAGACGAAATATAACAATTGAAATATTTTCTATATCCTTTTAGCTTCATTTTGCTACAAATTTAATTATTTTCAGACATTTCTTTATTTGTTGAATCTTATTTAAAAGAAAATGAAACCTAAATTTTATAACATTACCTAATTATTTTTCCAATTAGGTAAAATGTTTTATTAAAGAAACTGATTTGGTTTCATTTGAGAAATGATATTTATTTACTGAACTATTTTTAAATTTATTGCATTTCAGCTTTTTCAGTTCACATTAATTTACACTTTTAATGAACAAAATTATTTGTGATAGGTACCAAATCGCTTCGTGCCCGTTCCAATATGAGCGTAAAATTTTCGAACAACTTTTTTTTAATTGAAATACGTATTTCCTTAAAATGTCTGCTTTAAACCTTGTGATCTGAATATTCTCAAGTTTATCAACACCCAGCAAACATTTTTTTCGCAGTTACGATGCACTATAAGTTGGAATTGGAAAAAAGACACAAAATAAACGATTTTTTTTTATTTACTACGCATTAAGGAACTATTCTGCCGTCATATAACAAAGTACAGTTACTTAGTGCAAAAAATTTAAATTTAACGTTTTTGGCGCATAAAATCCAAAGAAATGTCACAAATCAGTTTCTAGAAGCAAAAATGCAGTACCTGCCTTATAAAATATTTTATAGTAAAAAATAATACTGCAGTAAGTGCATTTTTAATTCAAACTTGAAGTTAAATAATATACAGGGTGTTAAGTAAATGACGGATAAACTCTTCAGTTCATTGGAGGGGACACTTAGGGCCGGTTGTTCGTACGTCAGTTAAAAATTTTGAGATAATTACTGATTTTAAATTGCACATTTTGAAAATACGGCGAATATAATTAATGATCTTGTATTTTTAATCAGTAATTAACTCTTCTCAAAGCGAGCAGAATTCATTTTCAGAAATATCAGACCAATGGTTTGATAATACATGGCATTTTAAAATCAGTAATTATCTCAAAATTTTTAACTGACGTACGAACAACCGGCCCTTAGTAAACTACGGGAAAAATAATTTTAAAAAATCCAGAGCTACATTTAAAAAAATATAAGCAAAATATTGAACAATAAATTTGGCAACGTTAACACTATAACTGCTAATATTTGGTAATTTCGTAAAATTTCTAACAATGTAGGTAATTAAGGTATCAAAACCGTTGTTGTAAAATTCATTTTTCACTATCTTAGAAAAGAAAAAGTCAGTTTCCAAGCCAGTTGATACATTTTAAGCAAATTTTTTCAATTAATAACGATTAAGGTACCCTTTTTATATGTGTAAAATCATTTATTTTTTGCAAATACTGAAAAACAAAGATAGTAAAATGTTAACTTTGGCATTTTTTATCTCACCAAATTGAAGACCAGAATTTTTTTAATTATTTTTCCCGTACTCTACTGAGTGTTCCCTACAATGTACTGTAGAGTTTATCCGTCATTTTCTTAACACCCTGTATAGATGTATGTGAAGATGATTGTTACCGGGCAGTGAGTGTTTCCTTGAAAGTTAAATTATTAAAGAAAAACGTGATTATTATGTTTACTTGCATTCTCCTTTCCTATGAATGTGCTTAAAATATTATTATATTGTAATTCATCTGGAGTTATTCTTACTGAAATTTGCAAATATGCAAATAATATGCACATGCAAATATAGTTGAAATTAAAGCGCAATAGGGGAAACACACGGACACTCTTTTACAAAACCAATTTCAATCATGAATTTGAAGTTCTAGATTTTTTGAAAAAATCTAGTTTTAAAAAGATACTAGAAGAACCCAATAGCCTCAAGGAACTCGTTGGGATAAAGCACAGCGTGAAAGACGGTATCAAGAAAAAGCTTTGCCCCCTAATGGCCACAAACAGGAGGAAGTTTTGGGAAAATTTAATTGTTTATAAGTCATAAATTGTTTTTTCAGATTGCATTGTTTAATTCTCCCTTAAATACAAACGATAATGAAAGTTTAATTTAATTGTTTTTTTAATAGTTCACTTAAGTCAAAATTTTCAACGGATACTGTATTTTTGAATCAAGAACTGGGATTCTGTTTATAAAAATCTGCAGCAAGTGACATTGTTTTAACTAAAATAAACATATTCACTTCATTTTTTCTTCAAAAGTGCTTGGTCTGATAGAAATATACAGGGTGTCTCTGAAAGGTGCGGAAAAAAAGCTACCACAAATTCCTGAGGCCTAAATAAGCCGATCTAACCCAACTTATCTCTGTCCAAAAGTGGATGATTTCGGAGATACAGGGTGTCAAAAGTTCAATTTAGTTTCCGTTTTTCTTAAATAACTTTTTTAATAATTGGTATATTTTCACAATATTCGGCTGAAGGGGCTTTTGTGGGGTGAAAAATTAAAAACTGCAATCATTTTTATTGTGAAATTTAGAAGGCGCCACCTGCGGTACCTTGAACACATTCAAAACGAACTATCTTTTTTGGGCCACTCTGTATTTAACTTTTAAATAAAAATTCTTATTCTCCAACGTCTTCTACCAAAAAAAGGCATACGTGGTAAGAGTTGATTTGAGCAGCCGTTTCTGAGATATCTGGATTTAAGAAAATCACTACGTGCATGGCCAGGCCTAAGTAAGTAATTGTATTAATTGAACACAATTTAAAGTAAAGGCGTTGAATTAAAATAACTGTCACTGAAAGCTACAAAAAAACGACTAGGTACATAAATGTGGATTTAACTTTATAGGTACTTTAGTTAAAACAGTCAATAAGAGATTTATCAAAAACAAAAATTTAGTTTAATTTAATTGTAAAAAAAATGCTTTTATCAAATGTTCAAAATGATCTCCATTTTCGTGTATACAAAGATTTATACGTTTAAAAAAATTAAATTGAACTCTTTGGAGCATTTCGTGATCATTTTTCAAAACGTCCATTCCGGTTTCAATACGTCTCCTTAATTAACCTTCTGTACTTATTTACTATGGCCTAGAATACACAAGGGTTTTCAAAGTTCCCCATAAAAAGTAATCCATCGGTGTCATAGCAGGCGATCGAGCTGGCCAACTTGTGGGTGCATCATTGGCTCTACCTATCCATCTATTTGGATACTGTTCGCTCAAATAATTACGTACATTTATCGAAAAATGTGGAGGAGCACCGTCATGCATAAACCACATTCATCTTTGAAGTTCCAAGGGCAGGGGATCAAACAAGTGTGGTAAGTCGTTTTGCAGATGTTCCAAATAATTTTCGCCATTAAGTCGAGGTGGTAAAATGACAGGACCAATTATGAAAGTGTCTATGATTCCTGCCCACACATTGATCTTAAACTCATGCTGATAATGGCTTACTTTTGATAAGTAATGGCTTACTTTAACCGCATGAGGATTTTCTCCAGCATAGACATGTACATTGTGCAAATTAGTAATGCCACTCCGCGTGAAACAGGCTTCATCTGTGAATAAAATTCCATGAAATGGGTGCAGTAATTGTTCTCTGGTCACCCTGTTAACAGTATCTTTGCATACACCTAGCTCTAAGCGCAATCGTCTGGTGCTGAGTTTAGGATTTTCTTCAAATCCTATTTAAAATATCTTCCTCAACCTCTGGAGTTCTTATCGTATACGTGCACGACCTTAATTAATAGAAACAGGCGTAAACCTACCTGTTTCACGAAGACGTCTTTCATTAAAGGTTTTTTGGTTTGGTGAACGACGATTCGGAAATCGTTCACTGATAATCTGCAAGATTTTAAACCATTCCCTTGGCAATATACAAAAACCAATAACATATCGTTCATTTCTTCATTAGTATACTGTACGGCCATTACTAAAGGAAACTCACCAGCAGCCGAAAAGTATTTGTTGTGCTACTCGAGCCAAAATCGGGATGCACCTTGTAGAAGGCAATGGAAAAGCACCGCATAGTACTCTGCCTCGTAATACTTCTCAAATAGTGCCTTTCGGACTCTTCCGATAAAAAGGGTGGCCCCAAAAGAGTGAACTTCAACAGTACGCGCACCACAGGCATATGTGAGAGGTAGCTCACACCTGAAACCTGGTATGGCACTTTAAGTAAAATAATTTTAATTCAATGCCTTCGCTTCAAATTGTGTTCAATTGTTACAATAATTACTAATAACTACTTACTTAGGCCTGGCCATGCACGTAGTGATTTTCTTAAATCCAGATATCTCAGAAACGGCTGCTCAAATCAACTCTTACCACGTATGCTTTTTTTTGGGAAAAGACGTTGGAGAATAAGAATTTTTATTTAAAAGTTAAATACAGAGTGGCCCAAAAAAGATAGTTCGTTTTGAATGTGTTCAAGGTACCGCAGGTGGCGCCCTAAAAATTTTACAATAAAAATGATTGCAGTTTTTAATTTTTCACCCCACAAAAGCCCCTTCAGCCGAATATTGTGAAAATATACCAATTATTAAAAAAGTTATTTAAGAAAAACGGAAACTAAATTGAACTTTTGACACCCTGTATCTCCGAAATCATCCACTTTTGGACAGAGATAAGTTGGGTTAGATCGGCTTATTTAGGCCTCAGGAATTTGTGGTAGCTTTTTTTCCGCACCTTTCAGAGACACCCTGTATAATGAAATTTAAATTAGGATATAATCTACACGATAGCTTAGGAAAACATCCCATATAAAATTTTTGTAATTATTCAAAATGGCTAATTTTCACTTACTGTTCTTTGTCATATCAGGGCAGTATTCATCGGTACGGAAATTGTGTACAGTAACTGACATTTCCAAAAAGTAATTTCAGAGAAGCGGCAAGCAGAAACTTTCGTTGCGAGAAAAATTTTCCGCTTGCCGCTTCTCAGAAATTGCTTTTTTTAGTACTGTCAGTTATTTTACACAATTAACATATTAATTTATAGTTCAAAAATTATACCAAAAAGTAATGATTTGCTTGATTTAAGGAATGCTGTTTATTTATTAAACTATTGTTCAACTGCATTTCAGCTTGTTCAGTTCACATTACGAACTTAACACATTCAATTTGCACATTTTGTGCGGTTCGTTTTTTTTTATATTTTATCACTTTTAAGTACACTTTGCATGAAATTCTGATTTTACCATATAATGCAACAGCCAAATTTTAACCCTTTATTTATTATCTTTTCATCTGGATTCTGCCCTCTTTTCGATTGGCATTGTCCCTATATGAGCGTTAAAATTTCGAATGATTTTTTTTTTTATTTAATAATTTCCTCTAAATAATGCTTTAAACCTTGTGATGTGAATATTTTCAAGCTTATCAACAACCAGCAAACTTTTTTTTTGCAGTTACGGTACGCTACAAGTTAGAATTGGATAAAAAAACACAAAATAAAAGTTTTTTTTTATTCATTACGCATTAAGGAACTATTATAGTCCAATAAAGTCTATAAAGTCATACGTATCGATTAAGAATACACATCCTTTTGATAGTTCGATTTATTTTGTTTCATATACGTGGTTTTTATAGTAACCGCCAGTTTGTCTAAACACTCCATCCCGCATAAATAAGTATACGTTAATATTGGTTTAGAATGAGAATTAAATGCACAACAACAGAGGATAGAATGTCATTACGTGAATAAATTTTATGTAGTTGTCAGTGGCTCTCAAACTGACGTAAGCGGTTCAATTCATTGTTTGAATGATTTCCATCAATCATTTACGCTCGTTTACAACTTGACAATTAACTGTTTGACATTTTTATTCAAAATTAAAACACAGAAGGTAGGTGTTACACAAATTTCAAGTACAAAATAAAAGATTAAAAATTTTATTTTCTTTTTCTATAATACAGCACACTGCGTTTGTGTTTGGTCGTTAATTCAAACTTTATAGTCGACACAGTTTTCTGTTGGATTTGGCAACTACTTTTGCATGTTAACACCAATTAGACCTTGATATTATTTAAGTAGCTATAAAACTGTCAAATTTTTGTTCGATTTTCTCTACCAATATTGCATTTCATTAATGGAACGTGAATACAATTTCAACAGAACAAGAAGAGATAAATAAATAAATAAATAAATATCTTATGGCTGTGGTAAAGCCCAAGTGTCAGAAGTTTTCAAGTAGCCTCAAGGGCCTCTGACGTAACTTAACGACTGCTGTGAAGCAGCCGGGACCCCCTTTTTAACGTACCTCCCGGAGCACGATACTTTGAAATCGAGAAAACATCCTTTTTTTGCAATATTTCTGGAAGAATTTGAATACTTTCACATCTATAGGAATCTTTACAAATGGGTTGACTGACATTGATTGTGGACTGTAACAGATTCCAATATTTTATTAGATAGATAGATAGTAACTTTATTTAGCAATAAATGCTACTTACAGCACATAAGAAAAAAATAAAAGACCACAATATGGTCATAACATAACATATCATTTGTTCAGCAATTCTCTATAATATATTTAACCAACATTTTCTTAAAACTCCTATAACTATCACAGTTTTTCACTTCACATGGTAATTCATTATATATTGCCAAGCCCTTAACTAAGGTCGAGTTGGCTGTTTGACTAGTGGTATAAGTATCAATGAAAAAATCTGACCCAGCTCTTGTTAGCTTATATTATTATAACTATGAACGTCACACACATACTTTATATTTTCTTGTAAATATATAGGTAACATTTTGTGTTTCAATTTATAAACAAAGTCCATCGATTTGTACATTATTCTTTGTTCCACGCTCATTAAATTTAAAGTCTGTAACATTGTGATTATGGGAGTTCGTTTATTACATTTCAATATCATTCTCATCCCTCTGTTCTGTATTTTTTGTAATCTATCAATACTATTAGCCCGTAAATTAAACATAATTGAAGCGCAAAAATCTATGTGTGGTAAGACTATACTTTTGAACAAGAGTAGTCTTGTCTTGAAATTCAATTTGTTGCTCATTCTTGTGATAAATTGTATCTTTTGAGACATTTTCTTTCCAATATAATCTGCGTGTAATTTATAGCATGTGAAAAATCACAGGCTATTATTGTTCTTCTTTTATGTAATATTATTATATTATTGTATATACAGGGTGGTCCAACTTAAAACGTCAGGACTTTACCAAACGATAGATAACGTTAAAATAATGCCAGTTTCTCTAATACACTTATAGCCGGGAAAGCTTTCTTTTCAAGATACAGGGTGTTGAAGTTTTGGGAAAAAAATAATGTTTTGCGAATATTGTCAAAACGGCTGCTTTAAAAAAATTGAAATATGGCACGCAGCATGAGCTAAGTATCTTTCATGATTTACGGCTTATGGTGATAAATTGCGAAAACCAGCGGCGAAGATATGGGCGTGCCATCGCCCCTTTTCAAAAAAAAAATTGACGCCACTGACTCTATGGCAAATTTAATAATACTATTCAATGCCCCATGCTTTTTAGAACAAAAAAGTACTCTCTAATTTTTTCACAAGGCGCACCGTTTTTGAGATAATTCAGGTTTTCTTAGGTAATATCCGTAGCCATTTTAAGAATAACAGACAAATTCTAATCGAATAACTTTTACTTAAATAATTAAATAACAGAAATAAACAACACCTAACTAATGTAACAATTGTCAGTAACCATAGAGTCAGTGGCGTCAATTTTTTTTTTTAAGGGACGATGACAAACCCATATCTCCGCCGCTGGTTTTCGCAATTTATCTCCATAAGCCGTAAATCATGAAAGATACTTATAGCTCATGCTGCGTGCCAAATTTCAATTTTTTTAAAGCAGCCGTTTTGACAATATTCACAAAACATTATTTTTTTCCCAAAACTTCAACACCCTGTATCTTGAAAAGGAAGCTTTCCCGGCTATAAGTGTATTAGAGAAACTGACATTATTTTAACGTTATCTATCGTTTGGTAAAGTCCTGACGTTTTAAGTTGGACCACCCTGTATTTATTATGTCTCCTATTATTATTATAGGTATCATAATTTGTAGATATTATGGGTTATATAAATATTTATTTATTTATCTCCATTTGCTAGATTATTCTAGTTATTATTGTTGTTACTGGTTATTTATTCATCCACCTTCATGAGATTTGGATCCTCCTGTATGGCACTAGAGTTAAGATTTCAGGAGTGGAACTTTTGATAAGCTGAGGTTTTTTGTGGGTTGTGCTGATAAGGCAGGAGAAGGTAGCCATCTTGAAGAAGTAGAAATTGCATTTTTCTTGTGTAGAATCCATGAAGTTTGACTAGGAAATTCTCACAAAAGACACTTAATAATAATATTGGCAGTAGTCCCTAGTTAGATTGGCCATTTTAGTTGTTTTACTATTGTGATTCAGTAAGGGGAACCCTTAATAGTTTAAGGTAAGTCTTCTTGAAGCTTTCCTATTTTTGCTAGCATAGAACTGCATAGACGTGATGTATTTGCAGGGTTTTAGTTAAGGTTACATATTGAGTTGCACCCCTAGCCAAGTAATTGTGGCCTGCAGTTCGGCTACTGACCAGGATTTGATTCGTCCATTCCTCAAATTTGCAATTTCACCATCAACTCCAGCAAGGCCCTTCCTGGAAGCTGTCACTGTCTCACTGTACCGGATTAGACACCTTGGTCTGAGACCCAAAGCACACCAGTCCCTTTATACGAGTTACCATTGCTTGGCGAGCTCTAGCTGATCCCTCGACCAACGAACGGCCGAACAACCACCGCTGGATCCAGGCTGAGTCAAACTATTTCCTCTTGTATTTATTTCAATTACTCTAGTCAAGATTAGCCATACCGTTTATTTCATATTATATTTGGTTGATAAATCGTTAAGACCACAGCTAACCTGAAAGTTTACATTTTTTAAATTACTAGTTCTTGAACCACCATTCGTGATAAATTGGCTGTGATATTGGCCTTGTAAACTTACTCTTGCGTGCACGGAAGACGGAGTACAAATACCCAGATGTAATTTTATATCGTTGTTACTTTATTTAAAATTTATATTATACCATTAAATTTATATTGTTGAAGTAGGTAGTTGATCCTTTCGACACTCTCCTGATAATAATTAAATAGGTAATCTCCGTATTAATTAGACCAGACAACTGGTCAGTGATAATAATAATCATTGTTACTGCGAGTTTATTTTTCATTCTTTGAAATAGTAATAATTAGTAAGTTTTGCGATAATAATACTGGACTAGGAAACTTTGTAGGGTTAGAGCGCAGAGAATAGTAAAAATAATAATTAGGCCTGACCCAGTGGTGTATTCAGCCAGCACCTTTATTGCGAAGCTTTTGCCATGGTAAACTTATTGTTCCCTTCGCTGTTGTGACAATAATGATCTCTTGAAACATACCCTTAAGTATAAGTAACAGCGTGGCGCCCCATTAGACCTTCTAGCACCAAGTTTTTTTTATTCCAGCCGAATCGCAGAGGTTTGTATTTCGAGATCCGAGATTTATTCAAATCTGAGTTATTCCCACTCCCTTTTGTGCCATAAAATGAGCTAGCCGAGACAAACTTATAAAGTGTGCGAAAGAACGGCACAAATTTAAAGTTTAAATTTCTATCTAATATCATACCTAAGTACTTCATTTTATCAACTAGTTGTACATTTTCACCGTTAAATTTTATTTGCCTGCCCAGTAAAATTACGCAAATTATATTCCTTTCCAAAGATCATATATTTTGACTTACTCACATTCACTTTAAGATTATTATCACCGAGCCAGACACTCAGTTTTTCAAGATCATTATTAATCAATCCAGACATTTCTTCAATATTGGTGCCTGTGATATACAGCATCGTATCGTCTGCAAATATTGATATCTGACAATCCTCAATATACATACACATATCATTAATATATAAAATAAAGAGCAATGGGCCCAAGACAGTTCCCTGCGGGACACCATTGTTTACCCCGATGCATGACGACAGAGTGTTGTTAAATTTTACCTTTTGTGTTCTACATTCCAAATAAGATGTAAACCATTCAAGAACTTCACCCCTTATACCAATTTTATTCATCTTCTTTAATAACATAGATCTGTTTATAGTCTCGAATGCCCTTTGAAAGTCAACAAAAACCGCCAGTATAATCCCACCCTTATCAATCTCTTTTAACCATCTATCACATATATCAATAATAGCCGCTTCACAGGAATGACCACTGCGGAAACCCGATTGATTTTTTACAAGTATATTATTCTCAGTAAGGTATTTCATCAACTGCTCCTTAACAACCATTTCGAGAACTTTTTCATATACAGGCACAGTATGTACCTGAAACTCCTCACATCGTTTAGGATTGTTAACCTTCTCTATTGGTACAACGACTGAGGTCTTCCATCTCTCTGGAAATTTACCATATGTCAAGGATGTATTTATCACATTCAATAAACGGTTTCCAACTACTTCAACAGAGTCTTTCAAGAACCTTTGTCGTTATACCATCATCATGACCACCTGTATTTTTCAGTGACCTGATAAACTGTTTCAACATTTTCATGTCAATTTGTGCAAACTTTGTAAACAGTAATTTTGTGTCGATCTTGGAGACATAAAAATCACAGCCTTTGTGTTTTGTTATTTTTGCTACTATATCTTCAATACTATCTACAAAATATTTATTGAAACGCTCAGCAATTTCCACATTATCTCTGACAATTCTATCTCCAAAACGGACACCATTTGCAGGAAGGGATCTTGACTTAATCGGCAAATTATCTCTAATATTCCGCCATATGTTTTGTCTTGAGCTGCCCAGTATAACACTATAATAGAGGAGCAGACATGCAAAAAGCATTTTGTCCAATATTGTAAAGTTACAGGAAACAGGAAAAACTATGGTAGCAAAACTATACCTGATATGTAAATCGAATTTGCTTCTAAAAATAGGAAATAAATAAAACATGTTTGCTCCAAAAGCCTCTACAAGAAAGGTTAATACTAGTTTACAAAAAGAAAAAAAATTAAAGGACAAAATTCATTTTGAATGTCCATAGTGGACAAACTTCATTTTGAAAGTCTTTAAATGTTTATCAGTACTTTCAAACAATTAAATAATAATAATAAAACCAATTAAAATAGATTTAAATCAAGTGCTTTATTAAAAAATTAACATTTTTTTTCTAAAGAAACAATAAAAAACCATTTCTATTGATATTTCAAGTAAACAAATTGTAATTCTTATGTTAATAAATTTTTTTTATATAAAATTTACTGTTTCAATGTCATTACATTCACATAAACTTTCGTCATTACCATCATTAACATCATTAAGATCATTTTCTTCAACGAATTCAGAAAAAATTGGAACCATCCAAGTCAATTCCGGATCCACGGTGCTCCAGTTTTCACCTGATAAAGACGTCAAGAGCTTCTTGAGGCTGTCTAGTTTTTTTTTCTTTATTTTATGACCCAGCGGTATCTCTGGGATTTGAATTTGATCTAAACGTTTCCGTGGTTTTAGAAGCGTTTCTGCCTTTTTGGATATGTCATCATTTCTGTATAAGGTTTCTGTTTTTACTAAAATTTTATCACCAGAGTTTCCTCTTTTGATGTAAATTCTTTTACATTGACTTATTCCAGTAACTTTTTTCAAACATAACGATGCATTTTTAATGTCATGCAAAAACCATTGGTTGCCGAGCTGACGTATTTCACCTACTTGAGAATAGAGTTCGTAATATTTTTCAGGTGTCTTAATAGTACTGTGGCGCCTCAAAATTTTTTCGATCCTGCCGAAAACTCTATCAGCAGGTAAGTATGAATGCCCACGAACGGGGAATATCAATGCTATAGTCCTAACTGTTTCTGGGGCAAATCTATAAAGCCATATCATTAGCATGTGTAGGACATAGCTATTTTTATTTTGCCCCCCACAACCATCTGCGAACAGTCGTATACAGTTGATATCTGGAGACAGTTCTATTTCTTTAAGAAAATGTAAAAGAGCAGAAGATACTTCCACAACCCCCTTACCCCCTTGATGTTCCATCCATGAGTAGAATATTGGACTTTCGCCATTAGTTTTAACGATACAAAAAAAGTATAGAGAAAGCTGTTGGGCATAAAAAGCATCTTGTATTGGTACTTTAGGTAGTACCTGAATTTGCTGTAGATCAAAACAAAACGATATTGTATTGGGCGGATTCTCTTTCATTATTTTGTGGAACTGCGCTGCTCGCGTTCGATGAACTTTTAATTCAGTTTGTAATTTTTGTTTTTCAATCGAAACTTTCGTATTGTTCATTTGAGTTTCTGTTCTAACACAGAATCCGCACACATCCGTTGCAGGACTGCCAAATCCTATGTTAAACTTATTATTAAACACCCTACTGAAGTATTTGTAATTTACTTTTAGATTATTCGTTGCCTTTTCATTGTATAAATCACAAAGTTTAGAGATACTGTACTCAGGAGGCAAGTATATTCTCCTGGATTTGTTTCTTCCATAATGACTGTCTTTGCCTTTTAACTGTTTTATAAAATTCTCTACTGCAAGCAATTTTTCACGAAATTTAGCAGACCTTTTATCTCCACCTCTTTTTTCTTCCACTGCTTCTCCCTTGACAATTTTTTTGCAAATTGTATTCAGTCTCCGTTGACCAACGCTGTAAATCCCACGAAACATCTTTTGACAAACCTGTACCTTTTTGTTTTCAATGAACACCTAAAAAATAATGTAAAGTCATTTTTTTAATAATAATATGCTTAATAAAAATGCCATACATAGTACTTTACTATAAAACAATGAGATTTTCCTCCTTCGACTTTACGACTTCTTGATCGCTTTGGATTTTCTATTGTCATCAGAGATGCTAATTTATTGTCTTGTATCGTCTTGTTTGTTTCTTTAAAAAATGCATGTCTCAGTCCTCTTATAATAGGCTTTGTTAAATTATTCTGGCACTGAAAATGTTGACCTTTGTGGTTGCAGGTTATCTCTAGATTCAATAAATCGGGATCCAAATTAGAATATCTGCAATTTACCATGAACAATGTTTTTATGAAAATAATAAACCTATACTAAAGAATATTAATAAGTAAACCTAACCTTGAAAAGGGCTCTTATACATACCTAACATTCTTTTTGCGTTCTCTCGATGAAGAATTTAGCTTTCTTTTTCTACATCCACGGTCAGTATCTCCAACAACATGCTCTCCTTCGATATTTTGCATTATTTTTAAAACAAATAAACATCAACACTGACAAAAATAAAGAAATAACACAGCAGTTCACCCTAAGAACAGATCACTTCGCCGTTATACCCAATCAAACTGAAGTTTGTCCATAATTTGTGGACATAACGCGGTTTGTTTGTTCACTGTCGTTGGACAACATGCGCTTTGTTTGTCCAAGTGATTTTCTGGTTAGATTTTAAACGAATTTTAATGCTGTTTGAATGTCTTTGATAGGACTAATAGATAGAAATATATATAAGAAAGCAAACGCCATCTACAGGTAAAAAATTTTAATTTTGGACAAAATGCGTTTTGCATGTCTGCTCCTCTTAGTATATAGTAATCCCTTTCTGCAATTCTTAACCTATGTACAACATTATTTCTCATTTTTCTATATTGTTCCCACATTAACATTGACCCTGTAAAAACTGCCACCTGATATATTCTATCTCTCTCTCTCATAGTATCAATAACTTCCCTATTTAACCACTTTTCTAAATGTCTATCTTTCAACCTAATAGTAACAATGGGACACATTTCATTCAATGTATCTGCAATATCTGTTACATACCTATCTGCCAAGTTATTGACATTTACAACATTTGTATCCCAATATTTCATTCTAAGAACATCCTGTAAGTGATCAACATCATAATTTCTATAAGAACGTAGTTTGATACTATGCTTATGTTCTATTTCATTTTTGTTATTAATATCTATTGATATAATCGAGTGATCAGATATTTTCGGTGTTAAATGTACAATATGTTCCAATGAATCATTACTTGTTACAACATAATCTATCAGGGTAGCACTATCTTTAGTAATTCTCGTACAGTCTTTAACTATTTGTAATAAGCCACTTTGTTCAATAATATACCTGCATTTATTTGTGTAATAGTTGTCCTTCTTTAGATCTAAATTAAAATCCCCCACACAAATTATTTCTCCCTGAAATGATGATATCTCTTCGAGCAATTCTTCCAGATCTTCGAGAAACACAGCCACTTCCACACCTGGCGGATGATAGAGGGTTGTTATCAGATATTTCTCACTTCCCATCTTCACTTCCAGTATTAAATACCAAAGATACGGTCCTTTACTTGCTGAAAACTTTTGTGAACATGTTAAACCAAACTTAGTTAAAACTAAAACACCACCCGTCCTCTTGTTATCAGACAGACATACAAACGAGTTGTATCCATTTATATTAATTTCACTGTTTCGAATATCTTCAGTTATATGTGTTTCACTCATGCATACAATATCTGGTTTCCACTTCAAAAGTAACAATTCTATTTCCATTTTATTCCCTATGTATCCTTGACAATTGAAATATATCATTTTATAGGGTATTAATTGCTATATATTTCCAAAGTTTACTCTCTTGGTTATATTTTGTATCACCCTTTTATAACATGGACATTCTTTATCAAAGGCTGTATGCCTAACATCAAGATTAATTTTCAGGTGTTCAACCTTCTTCACACAATTTATACATTTAAAGGTTTCAGCCCTGCATTCCAAAGAGTCATGATTACCAGAACATTTAAAGCAAGCTTTATTATTTTTACATTCACTTTGAAAGTGGTTGTACCCTGCACATTTGTAACATCGTAATATGTTATAATAATCATCTATAAAACATCTTCTCCATCCCACATTCAATTTTTCCCTTGATTTCACTGCTTTATAGATATCAGAGTCTATTTCAAAAACTATATTACATGAATTCTTCTTAAACTTGTTATTATATTTTCTTATTACTCTAATTTTATTCTCGACATCTACACTTATTTCCTGTAGATTATTCTGTTGTATAATACACTTTACAATACTTTCATTTTCATATTCAAGATATTTATGTTCAACTCCCTTAACAATCATATTTGGATTCTTTAATTTGGCTTCTTCTATCTTATATCTGCCGGTTAATTCACTGTTAACTTTTTCTGCAATTATGGCTTTGGACTTTACATCTTTACACTGTATGACTACACCTCCTTGCTTAATATTCTTAATGCCATCCACACCGATCTCTAGTTTCCCTGGATCAATCGTATCGGTTATATCAGTTCTCGTAACATTACTCTTCTGCTCCTTGATTGGTTTAATCACTAGTGCATCATAATAAGTTTTAACAGTTTTCTGTATTGTATGTTTACTTATAATATTTTCTTCTATATATTTACTCTGCTGCTTCACTATTTCATTCTGCTCCCTCATTTTATTCAAGCATATTGTCATCATATTTTTAAGTTCACCAATTGTTGGATTTCCATTACATCTATCACATTGATACTTAATATTTTCATTATCTGATATTAACTTCGACTGTTCTTCATTCAATCCAACACATTGAACATGGTATTTATCATCACAAACATTACAAACAACAACACTTATCTTTCTTACACTTCTCTTTATCTCCAATTTACATTTCCCGCAAATTGTACCTGTCATGTCTGATGGCAGGCACTCTCATGGAATTGTACGAACAACCATTAAAAATTTGTACCAAAATATTAACCTCACTTTCCAATTGAGAATCTTTTTTGTGTTGGTTTATCTATTTATTTAAACTGTATGTAATATTCCTATTCAATTTACACGTACTTTGGTGGTAAATTTCAAGTTATTCCATATTTTGATACTTATAACAATCTATTTCTCACAAAATTTCATCCAAACCCACTGAATTACTGAACACACGTATAAACAATTCGCTGTACGATTTACGAATGTTACATCTGCAATGTCAATTTTATTCCAAGAAATACTCTTCAACTCTTCAATTTTGGACTTTGCTCTTCCTTGAAGGGAAGGTATTCGTTCTTATGGTAGATTTTATTTACAGAGCTGCAAAGTGCAAATTATTATTTGCCTTATTGAAGACAGCTGGGATGGTCGGGTTAAACAATTGATATTTTTGGCATTGCTCATCCAAAAGTTAGGTATTCACCTCAACACAATGTCTGTACTAAATAATTGTCTTTGCTAATTGTAAAAATATTCTTCAGTGTCATATTAAGGTCAGTTAATTTCAAATTCAATTAGTTTTTTGAAAAGTCGGTTACAATAATGTTTTAGTACTATTCTTTTTCAAGACAATCTTCAAATTTCAAATGGAGTTGACATGATTACTGTTCGCCTTTTTACGTGGTGTAACGAAGTCGCGTATTTTCGACTTCGTTTTTCATTAGGTAACATTCAAGAAATTTAAATTCATCCAAAATGCAATAGTTAACTATCAAAATCATATTATTCCAATCAAGTTTCATGAAATAAACTATTTTCCATCTTCATTTTCATCGTAGGTAATAATAATGAAAATGTAATTTTTATGAAAAGCCGGAGAGCAATTATTATAATTTTAATAAATAGCATGAATCCGCGAGCCGACAACACGAGTTTTATTTTCATGAAAGTTTTGAGATTTTTTATACACGGAGTTGAAATTTATTGCCAACTGAATCGGTGCAGTTAGCGACCGTCTTCTTGAAGCATTTTCGAAATAATCAGGCGAACGGTGCAGAAAAAGTGGCGTGCCCGTTTTTGCTTCGCGATAGCGGGTACAAACAGATAGGGAGGGTATAAATATGGGTGCCGGGATTGTTAGCGTCCTCTTTCATTTTTCCGTCGTGAACTACGTTAGTGCTATTGGGGTGCCGTTCATAGAAACCGCCTACCGACGTCTTCCGTACTAGCCGTAGCTAACCGTGCCGACGCGAACTAGAGAAAGTCTCGATTTCCAGAATTTTGAAAGTAAAGCCGCGATAATAGAGTCAGACCAGTTGATTTGATCTGTTTGATTGAATTTTTGCCGCCGCATACTCGTGCCAACCAGTCCCCTACGTCATCAATACCCCGATATAAAGGTAGGTGTCTTGATTTAAACTATATTCATTTTTGGTACCGCCGATTCAACCCTCCTATGCCTCCCACACATTAACTGCCTCGATACACACCACGTAAATTTCCCCCTATTCTCCGAAGGCCATATAGCAGCGAGGTCGCTAGCATTTCTAGCTGTAGGGTAAGCGGTGTAAGTGACCTCCCCTCGTGGCTGGGTAACCGGTGAATCAATTTTAACTTGTACCTAGTACCTTTCCTGAAAGCGCCCGTCATCTCCTGGAACCCCGCCTCGACGTTTAAGCGATATCAAATAGAGCCGCCGACCAGTTTTGATAGATAGGTACAGTTGGGTAATTTTTGACCGTCCTCTCACGGGCCAAGTCCGAGTTATTGCATTTAAATTTGGTATTAATTGGTTGTCCTCCCAGGACGCAGTGCCGCCTCACGGTGATCTTCATTCGGGTGTTTATTTTGTAAATATATTTTCCCGTAGGTAGCTGTATGATTTTGTATATATTGATTTTTTTTATTTTGAAGTTGAATTAGGTTTAGTTTGGTAGTTGTAAATATTTTTCCGTAGGTAGGTAGGTACTTTATTTCATTTTATAAATTTAAATTTTTTTTTAATAGGTTGTATTAATTAAAGAAATAGGTTTGCTTTTTGTACACGTTACGTACATGAATTTTTCTGTAAAATTTAACTTAGAATTTTCTTCCGTAGGTCACAAGAACCAGAAAAATAGTTTTGCTTTTTGTACACGTTACGTACATGAATTTTTCTGTAAAATTTAACTTAGAATTTTCTTCCGTAGGTCACAAGAACCAGAAAAATAGTTTTGCTTTTTGTACACGTTACGTACATGAATTTTTCTGTAAAATTTAACTTAGAATTTTCTTCCGTAGGTCACAAGAACCGGAAAAATAGTTTTGCTTTTTGTACACGTTACGTACATGAATTTTTCTGTAAAATTTAACTTAGAATTTTCTTTCCATGGATCACAAGAACCGGAAAAATAGTTTTGCTTTTTGTACACGTCACGTACGTGGATTTTTCTGTAAAATTAAACTTAGAAATTTTTTTTTGTAGGTTGTAATACTCAGCAAAATAGTTTTGCTTTTTGTACACGTCACGTACGTGAATTTTTCCGTAAAATTAAACTTAGAATTTTTTTGGTAGGTTGTAATAATCAGCAGAATAGTTTTACTTTTTGTACACGTCACGTACATGGATATTTTCATAAATTTATGATTGTAAGAATTTCCAGTAAACTGTAATAATTGTGGTAATAAATTTTTGTTCCCCGTAACGGCATTTAATTTTGGTGGCAAAATTCTGTGGATGTGATAGCGATTTATTTTATATCAATAAACAATAATTCAGGAAAATGTTGGTCTTTCTGTGTTTCCGAAATATTTCGCTCAATTGACCGAACGACCCGTCTTAAGTTAAACGAGAGTGAGGAAAAAGGTAAGGAACCCTCTCGCAGGAATTATAATAGCCAGTCGGACCCGCACCAGCACCGGCACCGACGAACGATATTCACTTCGCTTACATCTCCGCTCCACGGGAAGGTACAAGGGACGTTCAATAAGCGATTAAAGCCCGTTTTATTGAATACATCGTCTTCAGTGATAACTTCATCTGACCCCTGGCGTTTCCGTTTCTCCATTGAGCTGACCTTAGGGACAAGGATACGATAAACGTATCATTTGTGCGACTCAGGCAATTGGGAAATATTTAGCGAAAACTTTTTCCCCAGGGAGTAAACCCTTACTAAAAATCTGGCGCCCGAGCAATCCGCCGAACTACATCTGCAGTCGATCCGAGAATTTCCCAGCGAGCCAGAGAACGTCACAGAAAAGCTGGCGCCCGAGCAGGGACCTGAAGATTCCGAAGACGTAGAGCAGGGACCTGAAGATTCCGAAGACGTAGAGCCGAGACCTGAAGAAGATTCCGATTGTTCACCGCCGTTGAGAGAGACCGCTTCAAGAATCATTGGCAGATCAATTGTTGGCAGAATTTTCTTCGTTCATCCGCATAGTCTCGCCCGTATCCCGCCGCCGAGATGGCCGACCCGAAAGGAGACGACCAGCTAGGTGCTTGTGGACACACCGTCGAACCCGGCACCGAACCCGATCCATTTCACGGCCTGCTTAATCCCGAAGTCATGGATACACGCACGTCCTGGATATACCGGTTGAAAAAGGACGAGTTGGACCGAGAGTTGGCGAAGTTGGGTCGCCCACACGAAGGGACCGTCGAAGAAAAACGTAAGCTGTTGTCGGGGTGGTTCAAGTCGCTCACGGGGTCCCGTCCGAAACCCCCAGCTAAGAGCGAGACCGCCGCCCCCGAGCACACCGCCCCTCCGATCTCGGCGACCGTCATGACGCCGACTGTGACGACATGGACAGCCCCCAAGTTCGCACCGGCACCAGCAATGACGTACAATGTCGCCGGTACCATGCCATTCAGCCAGCCACCGCCGCCCCCGACCGTGCTGCCACCGCCCATCATGCAGTCATTCGTACCAGCCTCAGCAGCGGCATATCACCTCCCTGGGACCGCACCAGTCAGCCAGCCGCCGCCGCCCCCGACCGTGCTATCTCCATCTGTCTCGCAGACGTTCGCCCCTCCTATTTCGACGTTCTTTACGCTCCCCCTTCACGTCCCCGATGGTGGGCAACCAGCCCGAAGCCGAGCCGAACCGATGGAACCACCGAATGTGACGTCATGGAACTTGCGATATGACGGCCGAGGTAGTCCCGCCGACTTCCTCGAAAGGCTGGAAGAATTACGAGAGATTTACGGGGTGAGTGAGACGCGCATGCTCCGTGCCATGCCCCTCCTGCTAGAGGGCGAATGCTTAGCTTGGTACCGGAATAATTCTATGTGGCTGACGACGTGGGTGGACTTCCTGGAGGCGTTCTGCAAGTACTTTCTGAAGAACGACTACCTCTTCGACTTGGAGGCTGAAATAAGCCGCAGGGTGCAGGGGCGCGACGAAGACGTGCTCCAGTATATAACGTCAATGCAGACGCTTTGCAGACGTCACGGAGCGATCCAGCCGCACCGTCAAATCGACTGGATCAAACGAAATCTTCGGCCAGAGATCAAGCAGCTGATCTGGAGCCGAAGCTACAACGACGTCCGTGCAATAATGGAGGATGCCAAGGCAGCACAGGACGTGCTGATCGAGCTACGCACCGCCCGTCGCCCTTCAGTCCCCGAGAGCAGATCGCATCTCTCATCCGGGGCTACCTTCGCCCCCACCAGTCCCACACCACGACGGAGAGAAGGATGGCAACCGCGCAGGCAACCAGACCGAGCGGCCTCACCTCCGCTGAGAGCCATCGAAGCGGGCAACACCGCGGCCGCACCCGCTGACGCGAAGTCCGTCAGATTCGCCGCCCCCGTCCGAGACAATTCCCGCACGATCTGCTGGCGCTGCGGAGAGGCTGGCCACTACCGCAGTCAATGTACCGGCCGGCCGAAGCTGTTCTGCTCCCGTTGCGAGCAGCCCGGAATAATGTCCAGGGAATGCGACTGTCCTCATCCGGGAAACGAAGTGCGGGGCGGGTAAGAACACCGACTCAACGGAGACCCGCCCCGAAAAACCGCAAAACCGCCGCCGCCGACGACACCGCCGCCGCCGCCGCCCCCGTCACAGCCGCCTTCGCCGCCGCCCCCGTTACCGCCGCCCCCGTCGCCGCCCCCATCGCCTCCGCCGCCGCCCCCAGTACCGCCGCCGCCAACAGCTTAGACCCGGAGACCAGGCCGTTTCTTAACGTGAGCATCGAGGGGAGGGAGTTCGAAGCGCTCCTCGACACCGGGGCAACTCGCTCATTCATAGGCCGGAGGGTGATACAACATTGCCGAGAGAACGGAGTCCGTGTCCGCCAGTACCAAAGGACCTCAGCACGGGTCGCCGACGGCACCTCGGTATCGATCCGAGAGACGTTCCTGCTGAAGCTAAGCATCGGCCAAGGGAAATTGCAGGTAGCAGGCCTGGCATTGCCATCGTTGCCGGTAGACCTGGTCCTAGGGATGGACACGTTGGGCTGTACCGATTTTGCACTGGACATGGGCACGCGAGAGGTGCGTATCAGAGGACGAAGATATCCTCTCCGCGCCACACCGACGAGAAACGACCAACGGAGGGCGAGTAATGTCACCGAATGCCGCACGGCCGAATCCGGAGTTATTGCAACATCTGGCAATGTCGCTTTGGCCTCTGCGGAGCGCCAACACCGTCAGCCGTCGACCGACGAAGATACCGTGTCGCTCCAATCCACCAGCGCTGCCGATAGAACGAACGACCGGCCGCTCACCGGCAGGAAAGGTCATCGACCTCGTCGAGCGGTGAAGGTGCCTGGGCCCGCCGCAGCATCGAGTCAGCTGTCCCGGTTCCAACGTTCAGGGACTGTTGCTGTACCCGGCGAGACAACGGAGTCTGCACTCGATGCGCATCCGACTCCGTCTCGCAAGCGGCGCAATCGACCGCGCGCCCGCTCGAACGCGGCTCGGGGACGACCAGCAAACTCGTCTCCCTTATTAGGCGCTTCTGTAACAACAGTGCAGTCGACCGATGCGACGCCTGAAGCGCCAGCGCCGGCGCTAGTGTGCGACCTCACTACTCAACAGCGTTGCCAGTTGGACGAGTTTCTCAAAAAGGAGTTGGCCGAGTTTGAGAAAATCAGCGGCACTACCGACATGGCCAGTCACCGGATCAAATTGAAGACCTCCGAGCCAATTAAACAACGGTACCGCCCGATGAATCCGAAACTCCTCGACGTGGTTAACTCTGAGGTCGACCGTATGTTAGCGGAACGCATCATAGAACCGTCTAGCAGTCCTTGGAACTCCCCGGTAGTGATTGTCCGTAAAAAGGATGGAACACCGCGGTTCTGTATAGATTTCCGCAAGGTGAACGACGCCTCGGAGAAAGACGCCTATCCGTTACCATACATTTCGGCGATCCTGGACAAACTGCGAGAGGCGCGCTATATTTCTAGCCTGGACCTGAAGCAGGGATACTGGCAGATACCACTGACCCCCGACAGCCGCCCGGTCACGGCTTTTACGGTGCCGGGGCGCGGCCTGTTTCAATTCAGAGTCATGGCGTTCGGGCTACATTCGGCAGGTGCTACGTTCCAAAGGTGCCTCGACCGTGTCCTGGGACCGGAAACCGATCCGTTCGCTTTCGCCTACTTGGACGACATCATCGTCCTGGGGAGGACCTTCGAAGAGCACCTGGACAATCTGCGAGAAGTGTTCCGGCGTCTGAAGCGTGCGAACCTGCAGCTGAACCCCGAAAAGTGTAACTTTTGTCTCCGATCTCTGAAGTATCTAGGGCACGTAGTCACGTCTGAAGGAATAGCTACCGACCCGGACAAGGTGCAGTGTATCCGAGACGTGCCCGCCCCCCGGACTATCCGTCAACTTCGCCGATTTTTAGGGATGGCGGGATGGTACCGGCGGTTCATCCCCAATTATGCTCAGATCACGCTGCCCCTGACGCGATTACTCAAGAAGTCGCAAAGATGGCGCTGGGGAACCGAACAAAACGACGCATTCGAGGCCCTGAAGGAACACCTGACCGAGGCTCCTGTGCTGACGTGCCCTGACTTTACCCAACCGTTCACCCTGCAGACCGATGCATCGGACTCCGGCATAGGGGCTGCCCTCACGCAGAAAACCGACGATGGCGAGAAGGTGATCGCATATGCCAGCCGAACACTACAGGGCGCCGAGATCAAGTATACCGTGGCTGAAAAGGAGTGTCTCGCAATCGTCTGGGGGGTGCAGAAAATGCGGCCCTACCTGGAAGGATATCGGTTCACCATCGTTACCGATCATCAGGCCCTGCGCTACCTACACTCGATGCAGTCACCCTCAGGGCGCGTGGCCCGATGGGCGCTGGGGCTGCAGGCCTATGACTTCGAGGTAGTGTACCGAAAAGGGGCCTCGAACAAGGTGGCTGATTTCTTGTCCCGGTCTGCCACCGATACGACGAGTGCCGAAGAAGAGATCTGCGCCACCGATACCGCGGGGCGCGCAAGAACCGATCCCTGGTATGACAAGAAGCGGGAAGCAGTTGAGCGGAACCCAGAGGCCGTTTCCGATTACCGGATCCGAGACGACCGTCTACAACGCCGCATCCCCGACTTGAGCCGCCCGTTCGAAGCAGGAACCGACTCGGAATGGAAGCTGTGCGTGCCGTCCTCGTTGCGTAACCGCGTTTTAGAGGAAAATCATGACGCTCCCACCGCAGGGCACCTGGGGGTGGCCAAGACATGCGCCCGTCTCGCCGGCAGTTATTATTGGCCGGCGATGTTCCGAGACGCCGCCAAATATGTCAAGGGATGTCCTCATTGCCAGCGCTTCAAACCGTCGCAGCAGAAGACTCCTGGACTCATGCAGCCGCCCCAGATTCACGGCCCGTGGGAAACCGTCTCTATTGACCTAGTTGGTCCTTTGCCCCGCACCTCGAAAGGGAACAACTACGCGGTAGTCGTGCAAGACCGGTTCACCAAGTGGATGGAGTGTCGCCCCATCCGAACCGCGACGTCCGCCCCGATCATCCGGATGCTTTTGGAGACCGTGATAACGAAATTCGGCTGCCCGAAAACCGTAATTTCGGACAACGGACGACAGTTCGTCGGGAAGACCTTCGAAGAGTTCCTGGAAGATTGGGATATCAAGCACCGACTGACCCCGGTGTATTCGCCGCAGTGTAACCCCGTCGAACGCCAGAACCGTACGTTGAAGACCATGATCGCTCAATTCTGCGGGACCGACCACCGAAAGTGGGACATGCGCATCCCCGAGCTGTCGATGGCATACAACACATCAAAGAACGAGACCACCGGATACACCCCCGCTTTTCTGAACATGGGGAGAGAGCTGCGAGTGCCGAGCATGGTGTTCCCGTCCGTTGGCAACACCGGCGACGACCAGTCCGAATATGACCTCACCCCGCGGTTGCGGCGTCTGCAGGAGCTGCACGACCTCTATCAATTAGTCCGATTACATCAGAACCAGGCGAGTAACGACCAGAAAAGGCATTACGACCTGAGGCGCCGCGATTGGAGATGTCAGGTGGGGGACAAGGTTATGCGAGTAGAGCATCATCTCTCGTCGGGAGAAAAGGGCTTTGCCGCGAAACTCGCGCCCAAGTTTTCCGGCCCGTACACCATTATAAAGGTAAGGTCTCCTGTGGTTTATGACCTAGAGGACGAGGCTGGCCGCCGCCTCCTTAGGATACACGTCAAGGATCTCAAACCGTATACCGATTTCGCACCGAGGCAATCCGAGTAATACCCGTATGTGTCCCTCTTCCATATCCACGGCGGTTTAACCCACGTAAATGACCCTTTTTGTAAGTTTGACCTCCCACAGATAAGCATGGACAACGATCTCCCAAGAGGTTCTCTGTACGCCGACCCCGAGTGGCGGGCACCACCGTTCGCCAGACACTATGCCGCGGGCTCCCTGCTGAGCGAGGGGACTTTCGGCTGCGTACGCGAATGCGTCCGACGCACATACGGCACGACGGTCGTCGTCAAGATGGTCAGACGCCTCCCCGAGACCGAAGACGCGGTGTTAACCGAACACCTGGCCGGAAACATCTTAAAGCACGTCAACATCACGCCGCTGATCGACGCCCATGTTCACCACCGCGCCGTCTTTATGGTGATGGAGCGGGCTGAGGCAGATCTACAACAACGCATCGCAGAACGAGGCGCCCTGGATGTAGAAGAGCTGGGGCGGGTCGCGGTGAGCCTGATGCGGGCCGTCCAATATTGTCACGGTCGAAGTTTCATCCACCGCGACGTGAAACCGGAGAACGTCCTGTTGCGAGGTTCGGGACCACACATGGAGGTCAAACTGGCAGACTTCGGGCAAGCGATTATCGCCCGGCCGACCCCTGCCCAATGGCACGGCCCCGCCGGGACTACAGGCTTCGCGGCGCCCGAACTAGTGGGGAAGCGACCCTACGATCACCGAGTGGACGTCTGGTCCTGCGGGGCTACCGCACTGTACGCCGCCACCGCCGGGACTATTGTCGCCGGATTCACGCAGTCTCCATATTGGACCGTGTGGGGATGGTCCGCCGATGGACAACCGACCGGATCCGCGGAAGAAGAGCCCCCGGTCGCGATATGGATGCGTGAAATGCTGATAGACGACCCCGCCCTCCGTCCGAGTACCGTCGTCCACGTACCGATGCCCGACGACCAGACAGCCGTCCGCTCTCCCGCTCCAGCCACGACTCCGAGTTGCTCCCGGGAGCCGCCAACCGCTACGCCGACCATTCCGAGGCCGCCGGGCGACTTGCCGGTGATGAGCCGGAGCTTGGAGGAGCTGTGGAAAAACACGCCACGTCCTCGGTGTGTCCGTGACCGCATCCGACGACTCCGACCCGCTGGTGCACGCACGGACGTTGTGGTCAAGGCGCGCGTGCGGACCGAGACGGGCCGTTTGGTTCACCTCCGAATCCCCGCCGACGAGTGAGCTCCGTAAGACGGGACCGTAATTGCGGTTGGCTAATATGTTGAATCTGACCGAATGTTTTGTTTTTTCAGATGTCAGATTCGGAGTTCGAGTTGACGTACGAATTTAGCACCCCGCCCTCCAGCAGTCACACGTTCGACACCGAACCGACGTCCCCCGAACCCGGACCGCCCGTGAGCCGTTACACTGCGCAGGGGTACTCGTCACCCCCAGAGCCCGCACCGACCCTTCTTGAGGACCGCCCGGCGGTTCGCCAACTCCGACCCGCGAACGTGCTCTGCTGGCGCTGCGGAGTAGTGGGCCATTACCGGAGCGCCTGTACGGGGGTGGCAAAGGTGTTTTGCTCTCGATGTAGGCGCGCGGATGTGTTGTCGCGGGACTGCCCATGCGCCGAGACTACCGGGAAGTCCAGTCGACGAAAGGGATCCACAACACCAGAGGTGGCTCGAAGCGGCCGCTCGCTGAGACGCCCTGAGGCACATCGGAGGCCAGCAGTCAAGACGGCAGACAAGGCGGTGCAGTGCGAGCTCCTACGCGCACCAGACCGCCCGGCGGACCGTGATCTCCGGGAACGACTCAGCTTGCGTCGTTGTTACGTGTTGCCCCGAGACTACCGCAGCAGGACGAGCTCGCACGAAAGCGAGGCCACTCCGGAATCCAAGAGGAGGCGCAAACAGTGATGATTCGAGGCGCCGGACGTCCGCTATTTTGAGAGGTAAGGCACTGTGATGTGTTCTGGGGGACGGATTTAATTTGCAATCATGTTTTTTTTAATGTCGACCGGTGGTTGTGAGAGGCCGAGAAAGTTAGTTTTTTTTTGTTTTTCCCGGGTTGACGCGCTGATAAAAACCTACGGTTTTTATTTCCGAAGTAGAGGGGGTGTAACGAAGTCGCGTATTTTCGACTTCGTTTTTCATTAGGTAACATTCAAGAAATTTAAATTCATCCAAAATGCAATAGTTAACTATCAAAATCATATTATTCCAATCAAGTTTCATGAAATAAACTATTTTCCATCTTCATTTTCATCGTAGGTAATAATAATGAAAATGTAATTTTTATGAAAAGCCGGAGAGCAATTATTATAATTTTAATAAATAGCATGAATCCGCGAGCCGACAACACGAGTTTTATTTTCATGAAAGTTTTGAGATTTTTTATACACGGAGTTGAAATTTATTGCCAACTGAATCGGTGCAGTTAGCGACCGTCTTCTTGAAGCATTTTCGAAATAATCAGGCGAACGGTGCAGAAAAAGTGGCGTGCCCGTTTTTGCTTCGCGATAGCGGGTACAAACAGATAGGGAGGGTATAAATATGGGTGCCGGGATTGTTAGCGTCCTCTTTCATTTTTCCGTCGTGAACTACGTTAGTGCTATTGGGGTGCCGTTCATAGAAACCGCCTACCGACGTCTTCCGTACTAGCCGTAGCTAACCGTGCCGACGCGAACTAGAGAAAGTCTCGATTTCCAGAATTTTGAAAGTAAAGCCGCGATAATAGAGTCAGACCAGTTGATTTGATCTGTTTGATTGAATTTTTGCCGCCGCATACTCGTGCCAACCAGTCCCCTACGTCATCAATACCCCGATATAAAGGTAGGTGTCTTGATTTAAACTATATTCATTTTTGGTACCGCCGATTCAACCCTCCTATGCCTCCCACACATTAACTGCCTCGATACACACCACGTAAATTTCCCCCTATTCTCCGAAGGCCATATAGCAGCGAGGTCGCTAGCATTTCTAGCTGTAGGGTAAGCGGTGTAAGTGACCTCCCCTCGTGGCTGGGTAACCGGTGAATCAATTTTAACTTGTACCTAGTACCTTTCCTGAAAGCGCCCGTCATCTCCTGGAACCCCGCCTCGACGTTTAAGCGATATCAAATAGAGCCGCCGACCAGTTTTGATAGATAGGTACAGTTGGGTAATTTTTGACCGTCCTCTCACGGGCCAAGTCCGAGTTATTGCATTTAAATTTGGTATTAATTGGTTGTCCTCCCAGGACGCAGTGCCGCCTCACGGTGATCTTCATTCGGGTGTTTATTTTGTAAATATATTTTCCCGTAGGTAGCTGTATGATTTTGTATATATTGATTTTTTTTATTTTGAAGTTGAATTAGGTTTAGTTTGGTAGTTGTAAATATTTTTCCGTAGGTAGGTAGGTACTTTATTTCATTTTATAAATTTAAATTTTTTTTAATAGGTTGTATTAATTAAAGAAATAGGTTTGCTTTTTGTACACGTTACGTACATGAATTTTTCTGTAAAATTTAACTTAGAATTTTCTTCCGTAGGTCACAAGAACCAGAAAAATAGTTTTGCTTTTTGTACACGTTACGTACATGAATTTTTCTGTAAAATTTAACTTAGAATTTTCTTCCGTAGGTCACAAGAACCAGAAAAATAGTTTTGCTTTTTGTACACGTTACGTACATGAATTTTTCTGTAAAATTTAACTTAGAATTTTCTTCCGTAGGTCACAAGAACCGGAAAAATAGTTTTGCTTTTTGTACACGTTACGTACATGAATTTTTCTGTAAAATTTAACTTAGAATTTTCTTTCCATGGATCACAAGAACCGGAAAAATAGTTTTGCTTTTTGTACACGTCACGTACGTGGATTTTTCTGTAAAATTAAACTTAGAAATTTTTTTTTGTAGGTTGTAATACTCAGCAAAATAGTTTTGCTTTTTGTACACGTCACGTACGTGAATTTTTCCGTAAAATTAAACTTAGAATTTTTTTGGTAGGTTGTAATAATCAGCAGAATAGTTTTACTTTTTGTACACGTCACGTACATGGATATTTTCATAAATTTATGATTGTAAGAATTTCCAGTAAACTGTAATAATTGTGGTAATAAATTTTTGTTCCCCGTAACGGCATTTAATTTTGGTGGCAAAATTCTGTGGATGTGATAGCGATTTATTTTATATCAATAAACAATAATTCAGGAAAATGTTGGTCTTTCTGTGTTTCCGAAATATTTCGCTCAATTGACCGAACGACCCGTCTTAAGTTAAACGAGAGTGAGGAAAAAGGTAAGGAACCCTCTCGCAGGAATTATAATAGCCAGTCGGACCCGCACCAGCACCGGCACCGACGAACGATATTCACTTCGCTTACATCTCCGCTCCACGGGAAGGTACAAGGGACGTTCAATAAGCGATTAAAGCCCGTTTTATTGAATACATCGTCTTCAGTGATAACTTCATCTGACCCCTGGCGTTTCCGTTTCTCCATTGAGCTGACCTTAGGGACAAGGATACGATAAACGTATCATTTGTGCGACTCAGGCAATTGGGAAATATTTAGCGAAAACTTTTTCCCCAGGGAGTAAACCCTTACTAAAAATCTGGCGCCCGAGCAATCCGCCGAACTACATCTGCAGTCGATCCGAGAATTTCCCAGCGAGCCAGAGAACGTCACAGTGGGATTGATACAGAAGAAAGATAAACATTTATCTTGGAGTCTAAAACAACAATAATAGATACGTTATTGCATTGTTATTATTACTAATAACAATAACAATTAATAATAATTCTCAGTGACCCACATTCGTCTACTTGTGCTACTGCTAAACCTAGATCAGATCGTAGAACATAACCCTGGGTTATTAACCCAACATTTAATATTTAATTTAACTCTCTCACTTCTCTCAGTCTCGCTTCTGCGATTTGGCTACAAACTATAGGAACCGTGCATAAATGCATCAGCGCCAGTAGCGGTCAACAGTGTAAGTTCTCACATAATCACAATTCACAATCACATCACATTCATCATTCATTCATTTCATTACAAAAGTTATAAAAACAAATTAGGGCTACTATAATTAATAATAGTTTTTTGTTATTTCAAGTTTCATCTTTAATCAATAATCAGTATCTTTATTAAATTAGCTATGAATGCAGGTTATCGTACTAGCTCTACAAATTGCTCAGTTCCCGGGTGTTCAAATACTTATAGCAATACTAATAAAAACGTGAAATTCTACAGCTTTCCAAATAAGCCGCATGAGAAAGATCGCCGGCAATCCTGGATCAATAATATTAAAAGAAACTTGTGAGTTAATTAACGTAGTCTTTGTTTATTATAATAAGCTGACTTAACCTCTTAATTTAAGGTTAACTAAAACTGGATGCAGGCAATGGGAACCCGCAAGATTTTCCAGAGTTTGCAGTGATCATTTTATAGGAAATGAAAAATCTAACCATCCGTTGAGCCCTGCCTATAATCCAACAGTTTTTACTTTGAAGACGACCTCAAAAAGATTCAATCGTTTTATGAAGAGAAAGGAAAAACTCTCTTCAGTTACCGAGGAGAGGGAAGCAACAGTTGAAACTTTGGCAAAAGCAGATGATCTACAAGAGATTAGTTCGGTTTCTGTTGCTTGTCAGTGTAATTTTGATGCACCCAAAACCGAACAGTTTAGATTTGAATCTACCTTTTACCCAGAAAATGAAACTAGTACTCAGTGTGATATAATTGCTACCAAGACATTCGTATCAACCGAGGAAAAGTGTGTAGGCCCAGATGACAATGTTACCATTAATTGTGTTGGAGGTTTTCACGGTTACGAGTCGTTAAAAACTAACGAAGAAATAGGCAACATTGCTGGCTTAGATTTTGAGAGGTTTAAATTTTTCTTTTCGCTCATTTCAGTTAGTACACATGGAAATAGGAAAATGTCGCCAGAAAATAAACTGTTACTATTTTTTATGAAAATCAAATTGGGAGTAACATACTGTGCTCTGAGTGTATTTTTTGGTATTCACCGTAGCACTGTGTCAAGGACATTCATTTCAGTGTTAATGGAATTGGTACAGAGGACAAGAAATTTTGTATTTTGGCCATCAAAAGACATGGTGCAATATACATTGCCTCGTGCTTTTAAACTACACTACCCCAACTGCCGAGTTATAATCGACTGTACAGAAATTAGAATAGATCAGCCACATTCAGTTGAACATCGTATTTACTCATATTCACAGTACAAAGGTGGTTTTACGGCAAAAGTGTTAGTGGGGATTACACCAAGTGGTTTTGTTTCATTTCTGAGTAAGAGTTATGGTGGCCGATCTTCAGATACTTACATCACCAACAACTGTGGAATTTTAGATATTTTAGAAGAAGGAGATGTAGTTTTGGCTGACACAGATTCACTGCCAAAAAAATGTTACAGTAGTAATGCCACCTTTTGTAAGGGATGGTAGGCTGACAGAAGAAGTCATGGAGACTTACAATGTGGCTAGCGTCCGCATTCATGTAGAAAGGGCAATTCAAAGAATTAAAACTTACAACATTTTAAGTCATATAAGTTATGATTTGTTTCCTCATTTAGATAACATACTGTTGATGTGTTGTGTATTGACAAATTTACAAAATCCAATAATAAAACAATAATAATTAAATATTATGTTTGAATTTATTTTTTCCAAACTTGTTGCATAAGAAAGGTAACATTTAAAAAAAATAAATGTCTTACAATTTCAATATTAAGGTGTGTGTAAATTCTATGTCGAACTTAACAGGCACTAATATAAATGAATTGTCAACACTGCAAAATACCATTAAATCGCAGTATTCCAAGTTATGAATTAATAAATTTATCATAATTTGACTATAATATTGTTACGGGTCTCACAATAAATAAATCACCACCAAAGTCTGTAAATTCCTTTATTGTTTAATACCACAAGTACTTATAACCTCTAATAGTTATTCTAAATAATCAAAACACAAACAGCTGACTACACTACTACTTGCACTTGTCTATTCTTTCTATCCGCTGTCACTACTGGCTCCCTTACTTCACACTTCACTTCTGCTCTGTCTATACTTCAGTCTTCACTGTTTCACGTTCAGGATACTACTACTTTTCACGCAACCGCAGGCTGTCCTTATATAGTCCCCCGACGCATCAGAAGTCACGTTCTACTCCGTTCTAGCAGGTACATTCTCGAACGTCGCACCGGCGCACCAGCCGTCGATTCATGGATTCTGGAAATGTCAGATTGTTCGGCGAGCCCACTCCAGAAATCCATAGAACTAACGTCTGTCTGTCGATGTGTCACATGACATGTGACTGGAACTGTCGCGAACATGTCATTGACTAACTCAGTATAAAAAAAGAATGTAAACAAACAAGCAAATTCGTGGACTAGAATGTTAAAGGTTAAAGAAGCAATTACTAGAATTTTTCCAGAGCAGTCTCGTTATAATATGTATGTTTCTTCTTTAAACAAATATTCCCATCTTTGCTTGTCAAGAAATCACAAAATGGTAGGATATCATTGGCTCCAACTTGTTTACCTTAAAAAAAATATTGTAAGATATTTTCAAACTTTTCGGTGATTATTTTTACTAACCTTTATAGGGACACTTTATTTCCAGCAGTTTTGAAACTGTGTCACAATTGTCCATAACGAGACCGTCAGGTGAGGCTGCTAACCATGGATCTAGCTGGGCAATTACTAGACCCCTTTCATAAACAATGACATTAAATTTTTTCCTGTATATGTCCCTTGCGACAGGTTCCATCATGATGCCATGATTAACAAATTTATTAGACCATGATTTTGGCCAGAAATATTTTTCCAGTTTGTTGTTCCACTCGTCTTTTGAAAATGTGAATAATGCATATGCACGTGATGCGGTTATTCTAAATTGCCTCTCCCGTTTCCATTCGGTTTTAGTGTTGCATGTGTTTGTGCAAACATTTATAGCATCACACTGTATCATTTTTTCATATATACTTTCACAACAAGTATTGACTTCATCATGTGACATCACAGAGTGCAGTTCATTCAACAATTGCGATGTCTGTTGATGAGAAAACATGAAGATCGTCAATTCTTCTTCGTGATCAGTCTCTGCTTCGACAGAAATATGCTGCTCTACTAAATCACTAAAACAAATTGAAAATATAAACATTATTGACTTTAAACATTGCAGTACGTATTTGTTACAGGATTACCTTGTTATGTAACAAAAATTAATACAGACCACACATTAGATGTGCTGTTCACAACCTCTTCGATTACTTCGTCCAGGATTTCTCTGCACATGGTATATAAACTTGCCTTCAACATATTACTGAGCGAACAATTTATATTTTTTAAATCACCCCAAAGCTCTTCCACATTAATTGCAGTATATGTTTCTACGGTTGTAGTTTCCTTTCCAAACAATTCTGTAAATGGAACACCTTTCTGATATTTTTCCAACACAGTGTGCTTTGTGACTGGATTTTTCCATTCGCATGGCTGACTGGTTTTTGTCTCACCGTTTTCTAAATTTACAAACACAACCAAAGCCGCAATATGTTTGCAGAAGCTACTAATACCAGCCAAGCAATTACATAATGAGCTCTCTACATTTCTTATATTGTTGACCTTGAAAAATAAATAGGTATAAGTATTCATTTATTTTTGGTTATAAGTAGGACCTATGTATTTAGTAAGTAGTATATTATAATAAAACTGTAATAATCACCTGCAGTGATACTATATAAGGAGGACTATTAATTGAAGTCTGCCTTATTACTTTGGCTGTGATTTCACTGTAATTATCAAACACAGATTCTAAAACGTTTATCACATGGCCAGACTGGACCAAATTACGGCCCTTTTTCCAAACAGATTCACGTTTGTTAACGTCCACATTTATAAAGTTTATGTGAGTAAAACCGCTATACAAAACACGAGACATACTGAACTGAATAATAATTCACTCTTATTGCACAAAATACAAAATTAGCTGATACTGTGACAACACTAGTAACACAACTACAACACCTTCTTTCTTGTCCTTGGTAATGTAATAGTAATATTGTGTAATGTGATCATGCAGAAACTTTGCAGTTCTCCGCCAGGCGTCGCTGTTTCGACTTTTCTGCACGGTTCCTATAATAATTTACTATTTTGCGTAGGGAACCTGTTTTACCGACACTAACGTTACTCTGTATTACCGACACTGACGTTACTCTGTATTACCGACACTGACGTTACTAGAGTAGCGCATTCTCATTCTCACAAAAAGTTAGGAAAAAAGTTGGGAATGCCAAATATAACTTCAAATACGCCAGATTTTTTATGAACTGTCTAAGAATTCACATAATTTGTTATCAAGTCCTCGGCCTCGGATTAAAAAAAAAAGGTAAACTTTTGCTGCGTTAGGAGATGTTTCAACAATAAATAGAGGGCTTCCATTTCGCTGTCATTTTTTCAACATGGCCAGATGAGAACAGCGAGAAATGCCTTCATTTTTGCAGTGTCAAAAATATTAAATTGCAATTCACACCATTATCATGATTTTTTCAAGAGATAAACGATTTTTTCAATACTCTTGAATTTGACGTTTCAAAAATGACAGTTCAAATTTTAATTTCGCATTTTTCTCAAGAAAGAGTCTTAACCTGGAGTCCCTTTGTTACGTCAAAATTAAAAAATGGCTGCCATTTTGATTTTCAGATACCAAAAATATTTTTTCCTTTGTTCGAAACACCCATTTTACCCTTCATTACCATTACCAATTCAATACCAATTTGAAAGTTGCACGTCATTTTCTCCGAAATTATGCACAAAAATGAAAAAAGCTTTTTGATTCGAAGTTTGCAATTATTCCACTGTGCCAGTGTGCGAATTTCAGTCGTTTTTATTTTTTTTTGTCCTATTTGCAAATCGAAGGGGTAGCCTTTGTTTTTTTTTCGGAACGAAAGTTTTCTCCAAAGCGGTGCACGTTTTCGGGGGACAATTGTTTTCGGTCGACGGAGTTTGTCGATTGGGAGCGTCATGTGAAATTGCGATCGCGAAAATTCATCAAAATGACCGCTACAGACGCTTTTGAAAATTTGCGAAAAATTGTTTTAAAAATCGACTTTGACGGCTTACAGCTGACAGATGGTTGTCTCGATTGCAACAAAACTTTGCATTTTGGAAGAGCGATTTCTTAGCTAAGCGCCGATACCTTTGCAATACTCCCCCGATCCAAGCAGCCAAAGTTACTGTAAAAAATGTGCGAGCGGTACAATTCCCCGTTCAAAATCTTCACAAATTCCGAGCAAAAATCAATGATAATCAGGTGAAATTGAAAATTTTTTTTCGGCAATTTCCGTACATCGGGACTAGGGGATCATTTATATGAGGAAGTGAAAGAGTTGCTCTGTCAGAATTGTCAAATTTTGTCGTCTGAATTTCCAAAATGGCGGCGCTGTGATTTTTTGAAAACGGGCGATTTTTGCTCGCGATTTCTCGACTTCGGCGTTTGAAAAATTGCATTTTCGATTTTTTCTTCGCGTTTTTTTCGAGAATACGTTCGAGCTAAGGTTATTTCCTTTCTTTCGACTGTTTAAAAGAACATATATCGGTTATTTCAAAGTCGCCGCGAATTTTTTTGTCGAAAAAAAATGACTCATGTTGAGGTTTTTCAAATTTGACAATTTTTTAGTGACTTTTTCGTTTTCGCCGTCATTTTTTCGGAATAGCCAAATGAGACTCGCGAGTAATGTCTTTATTTTGACAGCGTCGAAAATATTTCAACGGCGACTCACACCATCATTACGATTTTTTTTAAATTAAAAACAATAACGAGTTTTTTCAATACCTTTGAATTTGACATTTCAAACATGACAGTTCAAATTTTAATTTCGCAATTTTCTCAAATAAGAGTCATAACCTGAAGTCTCTTCTTTACGTGAAAATTAAAAAAAATGGCCGCAATTTTGATTTCATTAATTCAAAAAAATTATTTCCTTTGTTCGAAACACCCATTTCCCCCTTTATTACCATATAGTTTGATATTTGGACCCCATTTTCCTCGGAACTATGCAGGAAAACGAAAAAAACTTCTCGGTTCGAAATTTGCAATTATTTCATGATGCCCTTGTGCGAATTTCAGACGTTTTATTTTTTTTTTATTTTTTGACCAAAATCGAAAGGGTTATTACGCTTACGATTTTTTTTTTTGCCAAAATTGTTTTGCCATTTTCTCCGAAACGGTGCACATTTTTGGGGGACAATTGCTTTCGGTCGACAGAGTTTGTCGATTGGAAGCGTCACGTGAAATTGCGATCGCGAAATATTTCAAAATGGCCGCTACAGACGCTTTTGAAAATTTGCGAAAAATTATTTTGAAAATTGACTTTGACCGCTTACAGCTGACAGACAGACACGTACATACTAATTAATGGTAATGCCTTTATTCTGACACTTCAAAAAAAAATTGGATCGAGACTTTTAACGTCACTACGATTTTTGTTTTTGGAAAAAATTACTCTTATTCGGAGTTTTCAAGTTTGACATTTTTTAAGTGACATTTTCCAATTCGCTGTTATTTTTTCACCATAGCCAGAAGAGAATCGCATGTAATGCCTTTATTTTGACACCGCCAAAAATAGTTCAATCACGATTTATACCGTCACTATAATGACATTTGGTAAAAAGAAAAACTTTATTCTCAATATTCATGAATTTGACGTTTAAAAAAAAATGACAGTTGCAGTTATCCGGGATAGCTCTTGCACCAATATGTTATTGCTGCACATTTCACCTTCACGGCGATACCAAAACCTTGATCCTTCGATTTTATTTAAGTTTTTTCGTGTGCAAAAACTCGTTTTTTTCTTAACCTTTAGATTTTGACGTTTCAAAAGAACAGTTCGATTTGGTTTTTAGAAAATATTTTAGCGGGGTGTAGTGGCCGAGAGTCTTTTCGTTACGTTAAAAATACAAAATGACCGCCATCTGGATTCTTCGAATCGGAAAAAATTATTTCCTTCGGTGACGTTTACGAAATTTCCGCATACGTAATATGACATTACGTTCTTTACTCTATTTTTCACGGTGAATTTTTCAAATTTTGAAAATAATTATCAGTCCAAATTATTAGTGAAAGACTAATAGTACATCGCAATTAATTGTAAAAACAATTATTTACAAAATGCATCAGAAAAAACAGAAATTAAGGCATTTCCCGAATAGGAACCGCACATTAATTTATTATGGTTACATACTCATTACCATTATAATAATAATATAGCGGGGGAACGGAGCGACTGAGCCAGCGCTTCGGCAGGTCAAGACACGAGCCGCGGCCGGTGAATCGCGGGGAACGAATTATTGAAAATTTCTAAAAAATGTCATATCTTTGTTATTAAACGACCAATGTGGATAATTTTTTCACAATCATTTTGGTGAATTATTTGTCGTTGCGACTGTCCTTCTAATTTCCCCAATCGTGCATAAAGAATAAGACAAAAAAAATAAAAAAGGATTAATTTGTCGATTTTTTAATAAAAATAAAAGTGTAAGCTAATTTTCGAGCAGCGAGGAATTTTTTTATTTTTCGTTTAAAGTACCAACATAATCGATATCAAATGAAGCCAAAACTTCAAATTATGTGTTGAAGAAAAAAAAATGAAAAAAGAATTCACGATTAAGAAAATACAGGGAGATACAAATGACCGGGCGGGAAATAGTCGAAATGACCTACCGAAGTTTTTCCTGATTTTGACAGTTTTTACAACGGTTAGGAAAAAAACTATATGTATCTTTTTTGTAGGTAAAGAACCTCTATCATAGAGCTTTGTTATTTTTCGATTGGTCGACAATATTTCGAAAAAAATTCGAAAGCATGCGTTAGAGAGTAGCATTTTGACAATTGGTTTTTTAAAGAAACGATTCCCGCTCTTAAATCGGGAATTTTTCGGGAAATTGTTTCATACAGTAAATTAGCATTTAAAAAACTATTCAAAAAAGGTCTGACTTGATTTTTAGCTAGGATGCACCGTTTTCGGAAAATTTTTTTTTTGTGATTTTTTGAAAAATTGACAGATTTTTTGTTTTTTTGAATAAGTCGTTTTTGGCGACATTTCACGTAAAAATCATAATTTTTTTTTTGTACGCAACGAACGGCTCTATCTCACTGTTTTGTTGTTTTTTCGATTGGTCGAATAAATTTTGAAAAAAATTCGAAAATATGCGAAAATGGTATATTCCATTTTTTGAGGGCCGATTACCGCTCACCTAATTATTTTTTGGAAAAACGATCTCCACAAAGTTTGTACGTCTATTCTTTCCCTAAGTAACTGTAGTAGCAGAATCTCTCCGCGATGTACCGTTACCGAGAAAAAGTCCTATATGTGGGACATATACAGTGCTTCCCAAAAGTAACGGATAAATTCGATAAAACGGAGAGGGCTGTTTTTTTGAAAAAATAAAAAAACAGGTCGATTTTGTTTTTGAGTTGTTCAACTTTTGACATAATATTTGGGTATACAGGGTGATGCGCGAAAAAGTGGTGACGTCATCGGCATTTTTTTAAATGGCAACCCTTATTTTTTATTCCATTTTTTGATACTTAATTTAATTGCCAGTATGGTAATGTAATCAATTTGTAACCTTAAATAAGGAAATTTCTGAGAAACAGCTTGTGAGTCGAAATTGTGCACTTTTTACTGATGTGAAAATCGGAACATTAACGATAAAAATAAAAAAATATCAAATAAAAATTACTGTTTCCATGGTAATTTTATAAGATCTGTCTATTAAATTAAGTCTATCAAATTGAATCTGTTAAATTAAATTAAATTAAATCTATTAAATCTGTCGAAATTAAGTTATTTTCTCCGAAATTTCCTTTATAAACGTTACAAAATGATTACATTACCGTATTGGCAATTGGATGAAGTATCAAAAAATTTAATAAAAAATAAGAGTTGCCATTTAAAAAAATGCCGATGACGTCACCACTTTTTCGTGCATCACCCTGTATACCCAAATATTATGTCAAAAGTTGAACAACTCAAAAACAAAATCGACCTGTTTTTTTATTTTTTCAAAAAAACAGCCCCTCCGTTTTATCGAATTTATCCGTTACTTTTGGGAAGCACTGTATAATGGACAGACACTCCATCCGATTATTATTATAGATTCTATTATCAATTATTATAGTATTAGATAATTATAGTTATGTAAGTATTATTAGGGAAGTATTATTAGTCATAGACAACCGTCGTTATGTAGTGTGTAAGTGTTAAACAATAAACCAATCTAAGCCCAATCAACTTTAATTATCCTGCATATCCTCCTTATTTACCAAATGGCTATCCTGCAAACTTACTAATAGTTTACCACATGGCGACCCTGCAACATTACTTTACTATTAGTTTATCACATGGCGATCCTGCCAGTTTTACAAATATTACAATTGAAGGGGTAAGAAGCAAAAGGGTTCAAGTGACAAAGAATGGAAAAATGAGATATAGTAGGATTAACTTTAAAAAGTCAGATGTGACGTATTACAAACCGTCCGAATTATAATTTTTAATTTCACCAGAAAATGTCAAACAGTTAAATGTCAAGTTGTGAACGAGCGTAAATTATTGAAGGAATCATTCAAACAATGAATTGAGCCGCTTACGTCAGTTTGAGAGCCACTGACAACTACATAAAATTTATTCACGTAATGACATTCTATCCTCTGTGTTGTGCAATTAGTTCTCATTTAAAACCAATGTTGACGTATACTTATTTATGCGGGATGGAGTGTTTAGAGAAACTGGACGGTTACTATAAAAACCACGTATATGAAACAAAATAAATCGAACTATCAAAAGGATGTGTACTCTTAATCGATACGTATGACTTTTTAGACTTTATTGGACTATAAGTACGTTTTTGAGTACTGAAAAGTAGCAATTTGTTGGTATATATAATAATATTATAAAATAAGTAATTGCCAAAAAATTATATTAATTGAAAATTGCTAAGTTTCCTATAATAAAGACCACACTTTAAGAAGAGACTTTTTGCCTATAGCCCTTAGCAATTTTCAATGAATATTGTAACGAAGTCGCGTATTTTCAACTTCGTTTTTCATTAGGTAACGTTCTAGAAATTTAAATTCATCCAAAATGCAATAGTTAATTCTCAAAGTAATATTATTCAAATCAAGTTTCATGAATTAATCTGTTTTCCATTCTTTTCATAGTAGGTAATAATAATGAAAATGTAATTTTTATGGAAAGCCGAAGAGTAATTATTATAATTTTAATAAATAGCATGAATCCGCGAGCCGGCAACACGAATTTTATTTTCATGAAAGTTTTGAGATTTTTTATACACGGAGTTGAAATTTATTGCCAACTGAATCGGTGCAGTTAACGACCGTCTTCTTGAAGCATTTTCGAAATAATCAGGCGAACGGTGCAGAAAAAGTGGCGTGCCCGTTTTTGCTTCGCGATAGCGGGTACAAACAGATAGGGAGGGTATAAATATGGGTGCCGGGATTGTTAGCGTTCTCTTTCATTTTTCCGTCGTGGACTACGTTAGTGTTATTGGGGTGCCGTTTTATAGAAGCTACCGACCGACGTCTTCCGTACTAGCCGTAGCGAACCGTGCCGACGCGAATTATAGAAAGTCCCGATTTATAGAAAATTTAAAAGTCGCGATAATAGAGAAAGGCCATTCGAGCCAAGTTTATGTGAATTTTTGCCGCCACACGAACGTGCTAGCCAGTTACCCGACACCCTCTATACCCAGATATAAGGTAGGTGTTTCGATATAAACTTTATTCATTTCTGGTACCGCCGATTCAACCCTCCTATGCCTCCTGAACATTAACCGCCCTGAGATACTCCAAGTAAATTTCCCCCTATTCTCCGAAGGCCATATAGCAGCGAGGTCACTAGCATTTCTAGCTGTAGGGTAAGCGGTGCAAGCGACCTCCCCTCGTGGCTGGGTAACCGGTGAATCAATTTTAACTTGTACCTAGTACCTTCCCTGAAAGCGTCCGTCATCTCCTGGAACCCCGCCTCGACGTTTATGCGATATCAATTAGAGCCGCCGACCAGTTTCGATAGATAGGTACAGTTGGGTAATTTTTGATCGTCCTCTCACGGGCCAAGTCCGATTTATTGCATTTAAATTTGGTATTAATTGGTTGTCCTCCCAGGACACAGTGCCGCCTCACGGTGATCCTCATTCGAGTGATTAATTGTAAATATATTTTTCCGTAGGTAGCTGTCTAATTTTGTATATATTATTTTTTTTATTTTTTTGAAGTTGAATTAGGTCTAGTTTGTTACCCGTAAATATTTTCCCGTAGGTAGGTAGTTTAATTTTTATGTAGTTATCTAGGTATATAGGGATCATATTTTAGGTTTAGTTAAATTTGATAATTGATTTGCAGTTTTCGTAGGTAGGTACTTTGGTTCATTTTTGGAAATTTAGATTTAGAATTTTTTTTGTAGGTTATAAGAACCAGAAAAATAGTTTTGCTTTCTGCACACGTTACGTACATGGTTTATTTTGTAAATTTAAACTTAGAATTTTTCCCGTAGGTTACTATAACCAGAAAAACGGTTTTGTTTTCCGCATACGTCACGTACGTGATTTATTTTATAAATTTGAACTTAGAATTTTTTTTGTAGGTTATAAGAACCAGAAAAATAGTTTAGCTTTCTGCACACGTTACGTACGTGGTTTATTTTGTAAATTTAAACTTAGAAATTTTTCCGTGGTTCACAATAATCAGTAAAGTAATTTTGCTTTGCGCAGACGTCACGTACGTGAATATTTGCATAAATTTGTACTTGTGAAAATTTCCAAGAAACTGTAATATTTGTGATAATAAATTTTTGTTCCCCGTAACGGCATTTAATTCTGGTGGCAAAATTCTGTGGATGTTATAACGATTTATTTTTTATCAATAAATAATAATTCAGGAAAATGTGGGCCTTTCTGTGTTTCTGAAATATTTCGCTCAATTGACCGAACGACCCGTCTTAAGTTAAACGAGAGTGAGGAAAAAGGTAAGGAACCCTCTCGCAGGAATTATAATAGTCAGTCGGACCCGCACCAGCACCGGCACCGCCGAACGATATTCACTTCGCTTACACCTCCGCTCTACGGGAAGGTACAAGGGACGTTCAATAAGCGATTAAAGCCCGTTTTATTGAATACATCGTCTTCAGTGATAACTTCATCTGACCCCTGGCGTTTCCGTTTCTCCATTGAGCTGACTCTAGGGACAAGGATACGATAAACGTATCATTTGTGCGACTCAGGTAATTGGGAAATATTTAGCGAAAACTTTTCCCCCAGGGAGTAAACCCTTAATAAAAATCTGGCGCCCGAGCAATCCGCCGAACTACATCTGCATACGATCCGTGAATTTCCCAGCGAACCAGAGAACGTCACAATATAATACATATATATATATTATATAAATATATATATATAATACTAAATGCAATTAGCACGCAAAACACGCTTTAGAAAATACTCAAAAAAAGTTTAGGACTCATTTACTCCATTTCTATAGTATTGCACTTGAACCCGTTTGCTTCTTACCCCTTCAATTAGTTAACCACAAGATATTATAGAAAATAAATGCACAAAAGCTGTGTATATAGCGAAAAAAGATGATGCCTGGAAAGACATTAGGGACACTTTTAACAGCTCCGCGGAATCAGGTACCAGGGATATAAAACAACTGAAAGTTTTATATGAAAGTATGAAAAGGCAGATTCGGAGAAACGTTGCAGTAGGACACGTATGCATTTATGTTGAACTTATAGAATAATAATTTAAAGGTTACCTTTCATTATTTTTAGCAAAAAGTGTACATAGAAAAAATACGCGCGGCTAAAGCTGCAGCAACTGATTGTAAGGTATATCTACAGGGTGAGTTTTTTTCAATGTTTAGTACAGGGATCTCGTAAACTACTGCAGTTAGAGGAACGGTTAAATGGGGGAAAGAAGTGCAGTTTTATGAGCTTAATTCGAAACAGCTTTTGTTTTTTTGAAAATCTCCATGGCTTCCTAGATATTTAACATAAAGTAAATTCCGCGGATTTCTTTACACCGAGATAGCAGTCTTATTATTGGGATTAGAGAAAAATCGTGAAGGAAAATATTTTAGACGATTTCATAGACAATAAAACGGCGTTACAATTTTTTTTATTTGTTGTGTCGTTTTCGAGCTATGACGTAAACTTGTGTTTTTTTAAATGTAAGCCATAGTTGGCTATGACATCATTCGATATGTCTTTTTTTTCTAAATACAACGATATAAAACTCGATATCATTTTTTTGGGAAATAAAAAAGTTAGGACGGTTTTTAATTTTATTTCCTCAACTTAACTAGGCGGCCATGTAAGCATAACTGATAGACCTCAGTTGAATTTAAAATTATACATAGATAGATAATTTTGCAGAATAATTTGTAATCCTCTATGCAAACAATTATACCTACTTAATTAACTACAAATTTTCTAATAGCCATCAAGTAACTCTAGAAAATATTATGAAACATTTGAATATAAAAGGTTAACGACTATTAAAATATCTGCGAAAATATTGTTCCGCAGCCCTGACAGCATTCTTTTGACACTGAATATAACATTCCATCATATCACGCTTCTCTTGGTTGGAAAACTCCATACTAGTAATTCACCTTGCAGGTTATACGATTTAAGAACTTCTGCAAAACCTGACTTCATATTTAAAGTTCAATGGAAATTATAAGCCTCGAAGTAACTAACTGTCAAATTTTATAGTTTCACTGTTTCTGTTACTGTTGCTAAGCAACCGTCACATTTTGATATGAATATTTAGTCTAAAGTTCTACAGCGTAGGTAGGTATTGTTACAAGATTTTTGAAAGATTAGAATTAAAATTAATATTTTTTTCAAAGTTCTCGAAAACTAGCTATCCCGTTGAACTATTAATTCATATAAGATTTTCAATTCAAAATTAACTATAAATTCAGCGCCTATACCACGTATTTGAGGAAATAAAATTAAAAACCGTCCTAAATTTTTTATTTCCCGAAAAAACGATATCGAGTTTTATATCGTTGTATTTAGAAAAAAAAGACATATCGAATGATGTCATAGCCAACTATGACTTACATTTAAACAAACACAAGTTTACGTCATAGCTCGAAAATGGCACAACAAATAAAAAAAATTGTAACGCCGTTTTATTGTCTATGAAATCGTCTAAAATATTTTCCTTTACGATTTTTCTCTAATCCCAATAATAAGACTGCTATCTCGGTGTAAAGAAACCCGCAGAATTTACTTTATGTTAAATATCTAAGAAGCCATGGAGATTTTCAAAAAAACAAAAGCTGTTTCGAATTAAGCTCATAAAACTGCACTTCTTTCCCCATTTAACCGTTCCTCTAACTGCAGTAGTTTACGAGATCCCTGTACTAAACATTGAAAAAAACTCACCCTGTATTTTTATCGGAACGATAAATTGGAAAGTGCATTTTATTTTTATTTTTTTAATTTAAAGCGTGAAATACTGAAAACGGGTGGAGGCAAGGCTGATGTCGCTATGATCACAAGTGATCAAGAGAAATTATTAGCGGAATTTCAAGGGCAAGTTCAGCCTATCTCAAATCATTTCGATCAAGCTGCAGAGTATTTCTGTAAATATGTTTCTAATTCCTTACATTTTACTTGTAACTATAGTTTTTTATAATTGATAGGTGAAGATGAATTGATCGGTAGTGGTAGTTTTGATCCTGAGCCCGAGCCAGTGCCTGATTTTCATTGTGAACCTGTGCCCACACCTGAACCAGTCCTTGAACCCACACTCGAATCCCAGCCCGAATCCATGCCTGAGCCACGAAAGCAGAAAAAGCGGCAGAAAAGAACTAGAAAATCTTTCTATACAGCAGAAGTGTATAGGAAGCTATATTTCAAGCAGAAATACATCAATGCTTTCAACGATAGGAAAGCCCAAAAAATTATTCAAATGTTGACAATAAAAAAATTGAAATTAGAAATTACAAAATTGAAACAATAAGCATTCGTGTTTTATTAAATATAATTAATTTAGTTTTATCTATCACCAACAGAACCTTTAAAAATATTTATCAAACTTCGATAATGTCAATAAAATATCAGATGGGAACTCTCAAATTTTTGTTAAAAAAATTCAAATAATGTGAGTGTGAATAAAATTTTGTATTGCATTTTTTTAGCAGATAAGACACTCCAAAAAAGCTTTTAACACTTGAGGTTAAACGCCCTAGGATCCCATGCTTAAATTTTAATTTTTCTTTCATGTCTTTTTGCCTAATATGTAATTAATTTTTCCACAATCATTGATAACTACTATTAGTCAATATTATTATCGATTAAATATGGTTGCTATTAAAGCGTTACTAACTGCGTAATTTGCATTATTATGCTGGCGATTTAAAATTTCATGTTCGATCTCTTCACCGTCATCATAGATCTCTTCTATTTCATTTTCAAAAACGTCATTTTGTTGTTTGCAGATGTTATGCAACACCCCACAAGCTACAATAACTTCAGGGATAATTTCCAATTTAAGTCTTAAGCCTGACTGCAGACATGGAAACCTTATTAGGCTTCTTCGCTTGGTCCTAGAGGGTGTAAGAGTGGGGTTAACAAATAATTTTTACAGGCGTAACCACTATCTCCGAGTAATAAACCATTACCATAATGCATCATTTCAAATTCAGCAGGAAGAGGGGAGTCATTGAATATAGTGCTGTCGTGCACGGACCCTGGCCAACGAGCTATCAAATGTCGTAAAATTAAATTAGCGTCACAGATTGCCTTAACATTGATGCTGAAGAATTGCTTACGATTTCGAAATAACTCTGCTCTGTCACCACCAGGAGATTGTATTTTAATATGGGTGCAGTCTATAGTGCCTACAACCCGAGGGAATCCAGCTATGTCGTAGAATCCAACTTTCACTTGAGAAATTTCAGCTTCCGAAGTTGGCATCTTTATGTATTCTCTAGACAATACCGCAATTTGTCTAGTGACCTTCTTAATAATCGGACAAACAGTCGACTTGTGAACATTAATGTGGTCACCAATCACACGTTGAAATGTTCCTGTGGCATAGAAACGGAGACAGATCAATATTTGTGTTCTTGAGTCGATGGACTTATTTCTTCTAGTAAATGGCTCTAGTTGTGCTCCAAATGTGTTTAATAAGCCATTAACTGTATTTTTAGTTAATCTGAATCTCTCTTTAAATTCTTGGTCGTCATAAAATTCAAAAGGATTTGCTCTGTCTCGAAATAATCGCCTTTGAATTATTGGTTGTGAAAGTCTATTTCGAGGTTCATTTTCCAAATCAGAAAGGTCTGATAAATCAGATTCCATTATGTACCGGGTGGGCAGATAAGAATGCAAAGTGCTGTATCTCGGGAAATATTGATCCTACAGTTTCAAAATGAAAATTTTCCAGACATAAGTGACTATGCGAAATGCAATGAAAATATTTTCAAGATGGTCGCACTTCCGGAAATACCGGAAGTTGACACCTACTTCGTTATTTTAACGGGGACACCCTTTATATTATTGTATTTTTAAATTGCCTGGCAAAATCGAATACAGGTGGTTTTCACAATTGGAATTTTGGTTGAGCAGTTTATGAGTTATAAACAAGTGAAAATCGCAATTTTCAATTTTCAAAGCATCTCACATTGAAAACGGCTCAAGATATTTAAAAACGGCTTACATGTCCCTATCTTAACTTTTTACAAGGTACAGCGAGATACAGCACTTTGAATTCTTATCTGCCCACCTGTACATAAATAATATACTAACAGCCAATATTTTTAGGTTCATTAGGCTAACGGTCAGATTTCTGTGCTTGTTTTTGAATTAATATCGACGTCAAATTACTTTTGTTAACATAGACTGGATTACCTTCTTCAGAAATGGCCACAGAAATCTGCCCGTTAACTTAATGAGCTTTTATATTACCCGCTGTTAGTATATTACCTATTGATAAAAAGTACATTCAGCGCTTGAAGTGCATTCTTGGCCATTCTAGCACGATTATTGCTGGTTGAGGCAAAGACACCAACCAGAAACATAACATGTGCACAAGCAGTAAAAACGTATGTAAAGCTTGAAATTAACATCAACTTATTATTTAATACTTTCTCTTACCAATTGTGAACGAAACTGTGAATCATTTTTAATTTTTTCTTCCAATTTGCTTATTTCTTCAGAACTATCTAAGAGAAACTAAAAAAGCTGCAATAATTTCGCTGATTTTTCTTGGACAACAGGGGTGATATCTACTTTAACATGAGTTGATGTTAATATCTTGTAAATCTTTTCTAGATGGATTGAGATTTTTTTATTATTTTCTTTTATGGTACACATATCTACTTTCAAGGCATATATCTTCTTTCAAGATTGACAAGTCTTCTTTTACACTGGCCAAATCTCCCTTAATTCTTCCATCACTGGGTACAAATATCTGAGCTGTGAATGAAATAAATAGGTATATTATTAATGGAAACCATTTTAATCTAATCTAAAATAATTATTACAAGAAACGTGGACGTGCAAATTTATAGGTACATAAGTATTGCTCGGTGGTAGGAAAACTGTATTGTTTAAATTTACTTACCTTCACTTATAGGTATCAACAACTGAAGTGGCTTCTTTGGAGGTGTTTTCAGAGATATTATCTGTTATAAAATCATTTTGGCTTGTAAACGCTGTAGACTGAAACAAGTAATTAACATCCTTACCATTGGTCTTCTGTTTTTTTTTTTGTTTGAATTTAGCCGAGGATAAAAGCCTGTTAAATAAAGTAACTACAGTAATACAGCCACCACAAAGGTAAAATATTCTTCAAATGAAGTGTAGTACAGAAAAATTTGTGGAAAAGGCAACTTACTCTTCTTATCCATCGGTGTCTAAACAATTTGTATTTTTTTTCATGTTTATTGCTTCTTGAAAATCTTAAATTTTTGTCAATTTTACGTTACAAGCCATCTGCTCCCAGTCAGTGCCTGGAGATGATGAAGGATCTGAACGTAACAGTTCTCGTTCGCTACATTTCAAATGACTTGGCCAATATAATTTTTTCTTGAATTCCCATTGATGGGGGACGACAGTAAAGTATATACCCTTTTTTTCAAGAGTACTTGCAATTTTGAAAATGTGCGTAGGCGTACCCTCCTAAAATGTATTGTTTATTATTGCATTAGGTACCAGAAGTTACACAATTATAATAATAATGAATTGAACTTTGATGGGTAGGTACTTACCATTTCCACCAGCTAATAAATCCAACTAAGTAGTTTATAACTTGCACTAAGTAAGTATTATTATTTATTAATTTCCTTGTCCTTGTACAAACTTTACCAATTACCCCTTTAATACGGCATCCCACTATTAACATTAACACATTGTGGTATTTGAGGTTTTTTTTTTGTGTTGGGTTATTATCATGAACTCTTAAGGTATGTTTCCACCAAAGGAACATTGAGGAACTTTTATGTAGCCAAGTTTCGTCTTGTTTCTATAAACAAGAAACTTTCAGGAACATACACATAAACTTATCGTTTCCACTGAAGCAACTAAGTCGCCGGAAGTCGCTTGTTGTTTGTGGCAACAGCAACTTAGAGCAACACCGTGTTTCCACTGAACCCAGTTTTTCCATTGACGTGGAAGTGTAAATTAAAACGTTTACTGTGTTTATAATTATTTTATACTAGAATATGGAGACAGATGATGAAATTGCATTAGCGGCGGCGGCATTAGGCAAACCATTTCGGTTTAAAATATGCAGCAGCACCAGATTTCTTCATTGCTCGTCTTCTTTTCCTTTCTCTGGCGATCTGCGCTAGAATTTTTTTAATTTTCCTTTTAACTTCTGCTACATTTTTTCTTGTTTTTTTTCTGCCAGTGTGACCCACGCATCATGTTTTGTATTCCTGCATTTATATTGTAACGGTCCAAATTGTATTTTACTTAATTCCGGGTTTTATTATTAAAATATTATATTTCTCATAAATTCAGTCAGTCATATCGACGGGATTCAACGTTCGTCGATAAGGTTTTTTTTATCAGCGCTCGAACGGTCGGAACGGCGAGGCGAGGCCGGCAGATTGGATAGAAGAGAATAAGTCGAGAAAAGAGGCGTTCGATTGCAATTTTTCAATAGTCAAGTTTTACGATAACTTCCGGATTGTGTGTGATTTAACCGGGATAATTGTTGGAAAATTATTGTGTTGAAGTCGTTTATGTGATGGTTGGATGTCATCGGCGACTAAAACATCACCGCTAGAAGTGGGATTCTTTTCGGCGTCTCCAGGAGACTACTATTTTCTATTTACTGCCTACTACCATCATTATTCTACTGGGTGCCCCTAAACTGTCTTACTTAGGGTAAGTCTCCAAACTTATTATTGTCATCATATTATGATCATTCCTCCAATTTAATAATGAAGTAATTCGAATGTTTTCTGGTTCTCCAGTTATTGTTTTTTTTTTGGTGGCTTATCAGCTCGTATTATCAATTAGGTACATACTTTGGAATCAATTCTTTTTTTTTGACTTAGGGTTTGTTCGGAGGGCGAAAAAGTGCAGGAAGGCAATAGAAGTGCTGTAGGAAGCGATTGGGCTCCATTGGTCTAGGACTAGGGAACGTGAGCGTCCGTGTGACTTCCTGTGATAGAGCGAGCTTCGCCTACTGGTCGAAAGGGCTGGTCCGAGGTTCTTCTTCAAGTGGATGTTCCTGCTCCAGGATAGTGATGAGTACCTTTCCTAATTTACTATTTCGATAGTCTGCATAAGACCATTTTCACGTCCAGAGAGATTTCGCGGAACATTCGTTATCTGAACTACCTAGTGATTATTTCTTGCCGCCTGTCGGTTATTATTGTTTTTTTTTTTTGTTATTGATTCTTATTGTATTATATTTTGGTGTCAAATTTAGTGTCAGAAGCGGTCAAGGAAATTGTAGGAGCTGACCTAGTCAGGGAATAAATAATAAAGACCGTCCTAATACAATTCTCTTGAATGAATTAATGAATAATCATCCGCATAGGTATAATAGATGTACTTTTGTTTTACGAATGTATTTTACCATTGTGCAGGTTGCGCGAAGTGCACTTAGCGAATCTATCGTACCAGTAAATAATTGAATTAAAATTAATTGAATAACAACGAGTACATACATGAAAAAAAAAATAATAGTAAATTAGTTAGTAAATTAAATAGTAAATAAGTAAATGAAATTATAACTTTATAGTGCTTGAGCTAGGACAGGTATTGTTTATTTTATGACTGCTTCCTGACTTCTTATCATTACTGATCTTATTTTTTTTTGTTACTATCACCTTATATTATTTTTGTACCATTAAATGTAATTATACCGTTCTACTAGGAGTATTATTGATGTTGTGTCTATGTCTGGCTTGGTTTTGTGTTGTGTAGTCTGTGTGTTGCTGACATTCGACCCCATGATCCAGAGGAAGCTGGTTGGAGATCTTGATTTATTATAGGTTATGGTATTTCATTGTTTGACCAAAACCACGAACCAAAAACCTTTATATTAGTTGCCGTGTGATGTAAAACAATGTGGCGCCTCAAACGGATTCATTTGTAAACTTTTGGGTTTGGTACACCCCCCACACCCTTCTCCACTAAGTGGGTGGGCCATCATACGGTAAACTCTGAGGTCTCTAGGAAGGTATAGGTGCGTCGGGTGTAATACATATAAGTAATTTGTATAATTGTAAAGAAGGCGTCGCATTTTTGGCGCCCAACGTGGGGCCTTTAGAAAATAAATAATAGGGTTAGAGTTGGAACGTTTTATTTTATTTTATTCTTTTTGTTCTCTCGTTTTTTTGTGGTTTACGCTTGATTTATTGCCTTTTGTTTAGCAACCAGGTATATTTGGATTTTTTTTTTGTTGTTGTAAATATTTTGTGGGAATATGGAGCGAAAATTTAGGATTAATAGGCTCGAGAAAGACGAGTTAATGTACGAATTACGTGTGAGAGGAGCAAATGTGACGAATAGTACAGGAGTAGAAGAACTGCGCAGACTCTTAAGTGGCTATCTTAAGTTGGAGGCTACAGGGGAAAAGCTGGATTACCCTAAGCACCCATTCACATTCCAAGAAGATGTGGACAGTGTTATCACCAAGAGTCAGCAGATTGGCAAGCTTATTGACGGTTTTGCCGATAATGAGAAAAGCTCAGCTTTTCAAAAAATCGCCAGTAAGTTGGCTCACACTTTTGGTCGAGCACAACGTATAACCTCAGATAAGCAGAATGAGCTTACCAGGAAATCACAACTCATGGTGGAGTTGATGAGCCATGATTCTTTGCTGAGATCAAAAGCACGAAAAGTAGCAAGAGCTTCTATAGTAGGCAGCTCACCTGTTGAATTGTCGGAATTGTTGTCTTCAACCGCTATTTCGAGTGAGTCAGAGAGTGACCCTGAGGAGGTTAGGCAACCCCCTTCGGTCGCACCAACTACGGCTTTCGTTTCAGCTAACTCTATACAGCATCTTAGAAGTATTCCCGTGGCTAGGTGGGACTTGGCGAAGTTTGACGGGGTTGAAGGTAAGATATCACTAAGTGCTTTCTTGGAAAATGTAGACGAACTACGTAGGTCTCGGAATGTATCGAGGGAGGAATTATTTTCATCGGCGAGCGATTTGTTTATGGGGAAAGCTCTCATTTGGTATAGGTCGATTAGGGATCAAGTTGATACTTGGGAAGAACTGGTCAGGGAGTTGAAGCTGCAGTTTTTGCCTGAGGATTTCAACGAGAAACTTTTCCAAGAGATTAAACATCGCACTCAAGGTCAGGATGAGTCGATGGGTATTTACATTGCCGTTATGAAGAATATGTTTAATCGGTTGACGGTAAAAGTGAGAGAAGAGGCGCAGCTGAAGATTATGTTGGCTAACATTAGCCCCTTTTATCAGAATCAGTTAGGGTTAGCAAGGATTTCATCGGTGGAGGAATTATTGGAGGTCGGACGACGACTGGAAAGTAAGAAGGCGACCATTGAAGCTTATGTACCACCACCTAGGAATCGTCGTAATTTATTGGAACCTGACTTAGCTTACGTCTATGGGGAGTCGACTGGTGTCCAGGTTACAGAGGTCGTGTGTTGGAGCTGTAAGAACCCGGGACACAAAGCTAGCCAGTGTAAGCAGCCACGGAAACCTCGGCACTGTTATAAGTGTGGTCAAGAAGGCTTCACGGTTCGGACGTGTACTAAATGCAATAAGGTGACGGGAAATGCCAGCGGAAACCGGTGAGTGACCGGAAACCTGTTTCCACAACATGCACGGTCCTAGTAAATAATAGGGAAGGTACACCCGTTGAGCAATGCAATATCCTTTTAAATTTTATTTTAGCCCATGCTAAGGGAGATGAGCGTCCATATTTGTCGGTGTCCATTTTAGGAACAACAATTTTAGGGTTGTTGGACTCAGGAGCCACACATACCATTCTCGGAGGACCGGGGTGGGAGTTATTCGACAGTCGTGGAGTGGTTATGCATACAGGCGATAATCTAGCTTGCACCGTGGCTAATGGTCAGCAATGCGTTGGAATAGGGTATCTCGATTTGCCGATGGAAGTAGAGGGGCGGATGAGAATAATTCGTACGTTCGTTGTGCCTGCATTGTCTCACACTCTGATTTTGGGAACAGATTTTTGGAAGAGCATGGGAGTGGTGCCCGATTTGCGTAGTGGTCGATGGAGTTTTTCCACCCTATCTGAGGGGAAAGTCAGTGGTGTCTCGCTAAATTCACAGACAGATTTGACCCGAGGTCAGGCGGAAGTGTTGCATAAGCTAGTGGACGAGGCTTTTTCGGCGATGGGAGATAAATTCGGTTGTACGTCTATGGTAGAGCACGTGATAAAAACAAATTCCGATCCCATCAAGCAAAGATATTATCCCGTGTCTCCTGTTATGCAGCAGCATATGGATCGAGAGATAGACAAGCTGTTGTCCGAGGGAATTATTGAGCGGTCATCTAGTCCTTGGTCATCTCCGGTTGTCTTGGTTAGGAAGAAGGATGATAGTTTCCGATTCTGTGTTGACTATAGGAAGTTGAATCGAGTGTCGGAGAAAGACGCATATCCTATTCCCTATGTATCGGATACTTTGAATAAATTGCGGGATGCGAAATACTTATCGTCTTTGGATATAAAGTCAGCTTATTTTCAGGTACCTTTGGCAAGGGAATCGCGGCCATTGACTGCTTTTACCGTACCTAATAGAGGGTTGTTTTAGTTCTGTAGACTTCCCATGGGATTGGCGAATTCTCCTGCTACTTTCCAGCGTCTCATAGATACGGTCTTGGGACCTGAATTGGAACCACATGTCTTTGTCTATCTGGATGATATAATTGTGGTTACCCAAACTTTTGACCAGCACGTGGACACACTGAAGGAGGTTTTTCGTCGATTACGAGTAGCGAATCTCACGGTTGCTAAAGATAAGTGTCAATTCTGTAGGCCCGAGTTGCGTTATCTCGGCTATATGGTCGACAAAAACGGGTTACATGTAGACCCGGAAAAAGTAAGCGCTCTACTTAATATTCCATCCCCTAAAAATGTTTCGGAGGTGCGAAGAATCATCGGCGTAGCCTCATGGTATCGCCGCTTTGTACCAAATTTTTCTAGCTTGACTGCTCCTATTACGGATCTACTTCGAAAGGGTAAATCGTTTCGGTGGGATGAAAAGTGTGAGGATGCATTCGTCAGGTTGAAGGAATGTCTGATTAGTGCACCGGTCTTGTCGTGTCCTGATTTTGGTCTTCCCTTTACCATTCAGACTGACGCTAGTGGATATGGCATTGGGGCCGTGTTGACCCAACAACAGTCTGAGGGAGAGCAGGTGATTTGCTATTTATCTAGATCATTAACTCGGAATGAACGAAATTACACAACGACAGAACGAGAGTGTTTAGCTGTCTTATGGGCGATAGAGAAACTCCGTCCGTATATTGAGGGATCCAAGTTCACGGTGGTGACTGACCATTTTAGTTTGGTATGGTTAAATAGGCAGCAGACACCCCCAGGACGATTGGCTCGATGGGCGATAAAGCTACAACAGTATGATTATGAGATAATACATCGGAAGGGGAAGGAACATGTCGTTCCTGATGCCTTGTCGCGAGCAGTCCCAGTGGTGGATAATATTTCAGGCTCGGTCGAGAGAGAAGAGACAGGTGATGGAGAACCGCAGAAGGAGGATGTACGAGATGTTTGGTATGCCAATCTCGTGAAAAAGATTTCCGATAAACCGCAGAAGTTTCCGGCATGGCGGATAGAATCTGATCGGCTATTTAAGTACGTGACTCCTCGTTATCCAGATTTGATGCGTGAGAGTGATTGTTGGAAGGAAGTGATTCCAAAGTCAGGACGCAAGAATCTGATAAAGGACACTCACGAGGCATTGTACCATTTAGGTGTATTCAAGACTTATCATAGGCTGTCTCTTTTATACTATTGGCCGAAAATGAGAGCCGACATTGCTGCATACATTCGTCGCTGTGCGGTTTGCCATGCGATAAAGCCAGAACAGAAGCGTCCGGCTGGGCTCATGTTGAGTACGCAGATGTTGGTCTCTCGACCTTTCGAACTGTTATGCGCAGATCTGGTGGGCCCTTTACCTTTGACTCGGGATAGACATCAATATGTGTTAGTTGTCGCAGATTGTTTCAGTAAGTTTCCTTTCTTTTTCCCTATACGTAAAGCTACGGCTTCTGTCGTGACAAACATTGTAGAAAAGGAAGTACTATTGGTGTTCGGAATACCGAAGGCTATAATAGTTGACAATGGGGTACAATTTCGGTCGAGGGAATTTGGAAATTTGGCCAGAGCTTATAACATCCAAATTAAATACACGGCTTACTATCATCCACAAGGGAACCCTTGTGAGAGGATTAATAGGGTGCTGAAGACTATGTTACAAGGCTATGTTTCTGCTGATCACCGAACTTGGGATCGACACTTAGCTCATATGGGCTATGCTATTAGATCTTCTCAGCACGAAGTGACTGGCTTCACCCCAAGTTTTCTTGTTTTTGGTCGGGAGTTGTCAGGAAATCGAGTGTTACAGCAATCTGAGGGTCCAATTGAATTTGATCGTGCTGGAGTACCTGAGAAAGTGGAAAGTTTGGCTCGGGTATATGCGGATGTATCGCGGAGGTTGAAGCAAGCCTACGAGAAGAACAAAATAATCTACGATCTACGTAAGCGGGATGATAGGTTTTACCCCAATCAGTTGGTGTGGCGGAGGAACTATGTGCTGTCCGACGCCTCCAAATATTTCAGCGCTAAATTGGCCCCCAGGTTTGTCGGTCCGTATTTGATAGCTCGATCGGTGTCACCTTGGACATATGAGCTAAAGGATTCTAAGGGAAGGCACATGGGCACCTGGCATGCCAAGGATCTCAAGGCTCACCCTCCCGATGCAGATGTGAAGGAGTAGGATTGGTTGTTAGGCGATCGTTCTGGCATCGGATTGAGGGATTGGGGGATTGAGAGTCAGGGTTTCTTAGATTTTTGCCGGGGTGGTTAGTGTGGCTTCTTCTTGAGAGATTTTGGGGGCCAAAATCTTTAAAGTGAGGGGGGAGTTGTAACGGTCCAAATTGTATTTTACTTAATTCCGGGTTTTATTATTAAAATATTATATTTCTCATAAATTCAGTCAGTCATGTCGACGGGATTCAACGTTCGTCGATAAGGTTTTTTTTATCAGCGCTCGAACGGTCGGAACGGCGAGGCGAGGCCGGCAGATTGGATAGAAGAGAATAAGTCGAGAAAAGAGGCGTTCGATTGCAATTTTTCAATAGTCAAGTTTTACGATAACTTCCGGATTGTGTGTGATTTAACCGGGATAATTGTTGGAAAATTATTGTGTTGAAGTCGTTTATGTGATGGTTGGATGTCATCGGCGACTAAAACATCACCGCTAGAAGTGGGATTCTTTTCGGCGTCTCCAGGAGACTACTATTTTCTATTTACTGCCTACTACCATCATTATTCTACTGGGTGCCCCTAAACTGTCTTACTTAGGGTAAGTCTCCAAACTTATTATTGTCATCATATTATGATCATTCCTCCAATTTAATAATGAAGTAATTCGAATGTTTTCTGGTTCTCCAGTTATTGTTTTTTTTTTTTGGTGGCTTATCAGCTCGTATTATCAATTAGGTACATACTTTGGAATCAATTCTTTTTTTTTGACTTAGGGTTTGTTCGGAGGGCGAAAAAGTGCAGGAAGGCAATAGAAGTGCTGTAGGAAGCGATTGGGCTCCATTGGTCTAGGACTAGGGAACGTGAGCGTCCGTGTGACTTCCTGTGATAGAGCGAGCTTCGCCTACTGGTCGAAAGGGCTGGTCCGAGGTTCTTCTTCAAGTGGATGTTCCTGCTCCAGGATAGTGATGAGTACCTTTCCTAATTTACTATTTCGATAGTCTGCATAAGACCATTTTCACGTCCAGAGAGATTTCGCGGAACATTCGTTATCTGAACTACCTAGTGATTATTTCTTGCCGCCTGTCGGTTATTATTGTTTTTTTTTTGTTATTGATTCTTATTGTATTATATTTTGGTGTCAAATTTAGTGTCAGAAGCGGTCAAGGAAATTGTAGGAGCTGACCTAGTCAGGGAATAAATAATAAAGACCGTCCTAATACAATTCTCTTGAATGAATTAATGAATAATCATCCGCATAGGTATAATAGATGTACTTTTGTTTTACGAATGTATTTTACCATTGTGCAGGTTGCGCGAAGTGCACTTAGCGAATCTATCGTACCAGTAAATAATTGAATTAAAATGAATTGAATAACAACGAGTACATACATGAAAAAAAAATAATAAATAATAGTAAATTAGTTAGTAAATTAAATAGTAAATAAGTAAATGAAATTATAACTTTATAGTGCTTGAGCTAGGACAGGTATTGTTTATTTTATGACTGCTTCCTGACTTCTTATCATTACTGATCTTATTTTTTTTTGTTACTATCACCTTATATTATTTTTGTACCATTAAATGTAATTATACCGTTCTACTAGGAGTATTATTGATGTTGTGTCTATGTCTGGCTTGGTTTTGTGTTGTGTAGTCTGTGTGTTGCTGACATTCGACCCCATGATCCAGAGGAAGCTGGTTGGAGATCTTGATTTATTATAGGTTATGGTATTTCATTGTTTGACCAAAACCACGAACCAAAAACCTTTATATTAGTTGCCGTGTGATGTAAAACAATGTGGCGCCTCAAACGGATTCATTTGTAAACTTTTGGGTTTGGTACACCCCCCACACCCTTCTCCACTAAGTGGGTGGGCCATCATACGGTAAACTCTGAGGTCTCTAGGAAGGTATAGGTGCGTCGGGTGTAATACATATAAGTAATTTGTATAATTGTAAAGAAGGCGTCGCACAAACGTTCTTTGCGTTCCACAAACACTCATGCAACTTGTAATTATCGATTAATTCAACAACTAATTCGTTTGACCACGCAGTAGATGGTGGCATTCTTTTTACACTTCCAAAGTTCAAAACAGTCATCAAGACACTAGGCGCAGCACGTGTCATAAAGTTTACTAAAAAAATTTATGTTCCTTATTCGTTTCCACCGACACGGCGACAAGCAGCAACTTGTTTCTGTTTCCCAATGTTGCTGATTTTCCTTTGAAGTTTACCGCTCGAAATGGAAACTGGCGACAAGAAGGAACATTCTGAAATTGGAACAGAAACCGAGTGGAACATTTTCGAAAAAAGGAAACATAAACATAAAAGTTCCTCGATGTTCCTTTGGTGGAAACATACCTTTAGGTTTCGCGTATAAAATATAAAATATAGTACGTATTGCATATGCACTAAACTGTTACAGTTACGGATAAACTTTAAAGTTAACTAATGTACAGGGTGTCCAGATTTCGTTGTTATTGCGGGGTATCTCGCTTATTAGCAGAGATAGAGCGATGCGGTTTCCGCGACACGTTGCTACTTTTTTGTGAAACGAAAGAAACCGTAACCAATTTTTTCATAGCCACCTTTGTTTTTGAGATACAGGGCGAAATTGAAAATTTGTACTTTTGGGGCATACCTCGTATCTTGATAATGGGTAATGCATAAATTTATGCATAAAACATGCATAAATTATGAGAAAAGAGGCAGGAAATGTGAACTTAATAGCCCAGTCGGTAAAGTAAAATAGGTATGTACTTATAGGTATTATACGCAGAAGTTCATAAAAAATCTTATCTAAGATTTTCCTTCAATAATTATTATTAGTGAAGAGGTTATAGAATATAAATCCACAAAATCAGTTCTGGGGTGCGGCACGTCGCCCCCCCCCCCCCCCAAAAAAAAACTACTCGTCTGGTGAAAAAATTATTTTTTTGGTTAATAACTCGTAAATCCGTGAATACATCAAAAAATACTTATTAGAAAAAAAAGCTTGAGTAATTTCCTAATAAAAAGGTATTCTGTAATTTTTTGTATATGTCTGAAAACTGCTGTAGTTCCCGGTTCGAGGTGCAATAGACTAATTAAGAATGATGTTGACTAAAAGAAAAATCCCTCGAATCGAAAGCCAGACGGTATCGTAGCTCCGGCCAGCTATCTACAGGGTGTCTCTGAAAGGTGCGGAAAAAAAGCTACCACAAATTCCTGAGGCCTAAATAAGCCGATCTAACCCAACTTATCTCTGTCCAAAACTGGATGATTTCGGAGATACAGGATGTCAAAAGTTCAATTTGGTTTCCGTTTTTCTTAAATAACTTTTTTAATAATTGGTATATTTTCACAATATTCGGCTGAAGGGGCTTTTGTGGGGTGAAAAATTAAAAACTGCAATCATTTTTATTGTAAAATTTAGAGGGCGCCACCTGCGGTACCTTGAACACATTCAAAACGAACTATCTTTTTTGGGCCACTCTGTATTTAACTTTTAAATAAAAATTCTTATTCTCCAACGTCTTTTCCCAAAAAAAGACATACGTGATAAGAGTTGATTTGAGCAGCCGTTTCTGAGATATCTGGATTTAAGAAAATCACTACGTGCATGGCCAGGCCTAAGTAAGTAGTTATTAGTAATTATTGTAATAATTGAACACAACTTGAATCGAAGGCATTGAATTAAAATTATTTTACTTAAAGTGCCATACCAGGTTTCAGGTGTGAGCTACCTCTCACATATGCCTGTGGTGCGCGTACTGTTGAAGTTCACTCTTTTGGGGCCACCCTTTTTATCGGAAGAGTCCGAAAGGCACTATTTGAGAAGTATTACGAGGCAGAGTACTATGCGGTGCTTTTCCATTGCCTTCCACAAGGTGCATCTCGATTTTGGCTCGAGTAGCACAACAAATACTTTTCGGCTGCTGGTGAGTTTCCTTTAGTAATGGCCGTACAGTATACTAATGAAGAAATGAACGATATGCTATTGGTTTTTGGATATTGCCAAGGAAATGGTTTAAAATCTTGCAGATTATCAGTGAACGATTTCCGAATCGTCGTTTACCAAACCATAAAACCTTTAATGAAAGACGTCTTCGTAAAACAGGTAGGTTTACGCCTGTTTCTATTAATTAAGGTCGTGCGCGTACGATAAGAACTCCAGAGGTTGAGGAAGATATTTTAAATAGGATTGAAGAAAATCCTAAACTCAGCACCAGACGATTGTGCTTAGAGCTAGGTGTATGCAAAGATACTGTTAACAGGGTGACCAGAGAACAATTACTGCACCCATTTCATGTTGAACGGGTATAAGACCTTTTACCCCATGATTATGAACTACGTCTAGCTTTCTGCCGGTTCATTTCCAAGAATAACCAGGATAGGAACTTTACACAAGGAATTTTATTCACAGATGAAGCCTGTTTCACGCGGATTGGTATAACTAATTTGCACAATGTACATGTCTATGCTGGAGAAAATTATCATGCGATTAAAGTAAGCCATTACTTATCAAAAGTAAGCCATTATCAGCATGAGTTTAAGATCAATGTGTGGGCAGGAATCATAGACACTTTCATAATTGGTCCTGTCATTTTACCACCTCGACTTAATGGCGAAAATTATTTGGAACATCTGCAAAACGACTTACCACACTTGTTTGATCCCCTGCCCTTGGAACTTCAAAGATGAATGTGGTTTATGCATGACGGTGCTCCTCCACATTTTTCGATAAATGTACGTAATTATTTGAGCGAACAGTATCCAAATAGATGGATAGGTAGAGCCAATGATGCACCCACAAGTTGGCCAGCTCGATCGCCTGCTATGACACCGATGGATTACTTTTTATGGGGAACTTTGAAAACCCTTGTGTATTCTAGGCCATAGTAAATAAGTACAGAAGGTTAATTAAGGAGACGTATTGAAACCGGAATGGACGTTTTGAAAAATGATCACGAAATGCTCCAAAGAGTTCAATTTAATTTTTTTAAACGTATAAATCTTTGTATACACGAAAATGGAGATCATTTTGAACATTTGATAAAAGCATTTTTTTTACAATTAAATTAAACTAAATTTTTGTTTTTGATAAATCTCTTATTGACTGTTTTAACTAAAGTACCTATAAAGTTAAATTCACATTTATGTACCTAGTCGTTTTTTTGTAGCTTTCAGTGACAGTTATTTTAATTCAACGCCTTTGCTTTAAATTGTGTTCAATTAATACAATTACTTACTTAGGCCTGGCCATGCACGTAGTGATTTTCTTAAATCCAGATATCTCAGAAACGGCTGCTCAAATCAACTCTTACCTAGTATGCCTTTTTTTGGGAAAATACGTTGGAGAATAAGAATTTTTATTTAAAAGTTAAATACAGAGTGGCCCAAAAAAGATAGTTCGTTTTGAATGTGTTCAAGGTACCGCAGGTGGCGCCCTCTAAATTTTACAATAAAAATTATTGCAGTTTTTAATTTTTCACCCCACAAAAGCCCCTTCAGCCGAATATTGTGAAAATATACCAATTATTAAAAAAGTTATTTAAGAAAAACGGAAACTAAATTGAACTTTTGACACCCTGTATCTCCGAAATCATTCACTTTTGGACAGAGATAAGTTGGGTTAGATCGGCTTATTTAGGCCTCAGGAATTTGTGGTAGCTTTTTTTCCGCACCTTTCAGAGACACCCTGTATAATAGACGGTGCACAGCAACATCCAAACAATAGTGAGGGCAGCAAAACACAACAATTATCAGAAATAGTTTTATTAACAATAGTGATAAAGACAACAAATAGAAATTTGTAATAACCTAGAATAAATGTAAATTGGACATAAAAATCACAGTACAGTGCAAAATTGGTATGTTGCATCACAGCAGCCTGGTAGCCTACACATTAAATATCGAGCTCTCGCAGTAAATTCTTGGAATTCATCCAAACCATTCGTAAAACTACAATTAAGAAAAGGAATTAAATAATAACAGCAACGTTCAACGTAAAACTGTAAGGGGAAAGATCTACATACCTTGCTGGGTTGGACAGCAGATGACACTTTTCTAGCACATACTGATTGTTCTTTACGTTACGAAGATAGAATAAAATGAGCCGAAAGCAGGCTTCTTCCAGGTGCCTATTTATTCCCTCTCTTATCACAGGAGTGATAAGGAAGAATGTGGTGGTTAATCAAAAGAAAGTCACGAAATCGATTTTCTCTGGAAGGAGTTCACCTTCCACTACGGCACGACTGAACTGAAGACTGGAAGACTAAACTCAAAACTCTCGCGGACAGTTCACTGTTCAGCGAATGTATTTCATCGACTTAATATTATCGAATGTGGAGTGGACGGCCTGATCTCTCGCAACCATGGATACACGTCACGTACCATAGACATAATTATATCTACTCGAAACGATGTAAAATGCAGGTTACATGTCTTAGTTTTTGAGTTTTTCAATATTTCAAGAAATTGAATTTTTTTATTATATCCTAAAAATTAAATAAAGACCAAAAGAATGTAGCTAATTTTAGATTTTGTTATACAATAAGTGCACATAAAAAATTTTAGCTACATTTTCAATTTGTTTTGGTCTTTTTTTCAATTTTTAGCAAGTATTAAAAAATTATCAAATATTGAATAACGCAAAAACTATGACATAATATGTCGTATATTATACGAAAAAAACGTACTTTTTTCAAATAAGTACATATTTTTATATTTCCAACGGTTAACGAATTATTACCAAAAAATAAAAATACGATTTTTATGAACTTTTTGTTCATTTTTTCACTTTACCGACTAGACTATTATGTTGACAAGATAGGAAATTTTTGAAAAATGGAACAATTATTATATCACCTGGACAAGAGGATAATAGGTGTTGTCATTTTTCCGAGTGCTATGTGCACCAGGAGTCTCTCTAAGAACGGTTCCTTCAAGAAAAGTTCCATCTAAACGTCTTTCTTCCCTAACATCGCTCACGTGAAAACTTATCATGAGATTTCGCCCTTTTCTTAACGATTTAGAACGAAAGCAGTCGAGACCGACTGCTTGGAAATTACTTTTAATAATTATTGTAGTCATAATAAATTTAAAAGTCTATAAGTTCACTGCCAAACAATAATTTTAAAAGGGTTTCATTATATCCAAACGAGCTGTCAAAAATTGCAAAGCAAGGTTATACTGCCGCACGAAAGTGCGAAAAAAATCCACGAGGAGGCGCGCGCTCCGCAAACATCCGATACTTACTTAGCCTATAATTTTCGCACCAAGTTTTCCGGACGACAAATTGATTTAATATCTGATATGTTGGGTATCTGCAATAATAGAAGAAATTCATCGTGCCATAAGGACTCAAAAATTTCTGAAGTTTTGGAAAGGCTCAGAATTTCAAACATTTTTACTCTACTTGGGCCCTGTGGTTTTAAAAGATTTTTTGTCTACCGAAACATATAATCATTTTTTAACCCTGCATTTAGCTGTAACAATTTTATCATGTAAAACATACTTAGTGCATATTCATGTAGCTGAGCAGCTACTAAAAGATTATGTAGAACAGTTTATCAACATTTATGGCAGATACTCGATAAGTAGTAATGTGCACAACTTATGTCATGTGACAAATGATGTAAAAAAATTTGGAAATCTATCAGATATCAGTTCTTATCCATTTGAAAACTTTCTTGGACACTTGAAATCGCTCATTCGTAGGGCAAGTTTTTAAATCCATCGATTGCCTATGCGCATTAAGCAGTTCTCCCAGCAGTCCGTTCGTAAATCACCGCAATGTTCCAGTGAAATCTACCGGGTAGTTTTTTATTTCGGCGCTGGAAACAATCTATCTCCAGCAGATCCATCGGTCTTGGAGATCGATGATGAATCCGCTGGATTCTTGATGAATGTCAATTATGTTAGGTTACATTTGGAAAATTTTGACATTTACACTTTTTTAATCACAAGAAATTAAAAATGGAGTATTTATTAATTAAAAAGTTGGTTTGGCATAGCTCATCATCTTCTGAAGAGACAGACAGCGAAGATGACCTATTATTTTTCTTGAATTTGAATAAATGTAGATATAAACATACAAAATTAACAAATTATATAGCAAAAATCGTTTGCCGCTATTCTGATGGTGTTTTCAAGTAACATTTTAGACTTAGCAGAACGGCCATACAAGTAAGTCAATCTCGGAAGTCAATAACAGATATTGTACATTATTGTATTTTTAATTAAGTAATTTATTAATGTGTTATTACAGAATCTTGTCTCTGAAATGAAACATGATAAACTGTCCATAACTGGCCGATCTCCTGTTCCATTCAATGACTGTATGTTGATGACTATTTGGATTCTGAGCAATCAATTTTTGTATTATAGTTTTAATAATTGCACCGACGCCTGCAGAAGACAGGACCTTTTTATTTATTTGTAAATGTGGAACAACAAATAAAAAGGGGTTAGGTTTCGTTGTTTATTACAATAATTATTCGAAAACTTCATCAAACAGTTCATAAATTCATCGAGAATTCGCATTCAACGGAAGCATCGATGACGTCACATGGAAACATCGAATAATTTCAGCAATGTATTTAAGGTTGCATTTAAAAACTTGCCCGTACTGGTAATCGACCACTGGCTCAGGTAGCCAAACGTGTAGTTGAACTATCGAAATTAAATTGCACAACAAGCACAAAAACGGAAACATTTAGTCCATCTGTTAAAAATGAAATTAGGGGTGCAAAGCATCAGTTATCCATATGCAACAAAGTTTTTCATAGATTACATATTTCCAATTTTATACTTTCCAGCGATAATAAAAACAAATGGTTCATGACTAAAACAAATGATGTCGTATCAATGATAAATGCTACATTTTACCAAGAAAAAATTCACATTTTTGGTGCTGCAGTGAAATGTAAATCTGATTTTTATAAGTTGCCAGTGAAATCCTCCAATTTGAATATATATAAATCTGATGATAAATTTAATGTGCCAAAATTATATTCTTTAAACGAAATTAAATGCAAACTAATATCACTTAAGTATAAAGACGAATATGTATACTTGCCCTTAATTCACACTTTAGATGATGTAAAATATAATAATAAATTGTAACGTACATTTTGTACGTACCGGCTAAATGCCAGCGACACGGAGACAACGGCGGGCGCGCGCAGTGAGTGAGTGATGGTGGGTTTTAGTGCGACGCAAACACGGCCGGCTGGCGGCCTCGAGTTTCATCGACATCGACTGTCGAGTTCCAACCTGGAACGCAGGTGCCTGCGTTCTCACCTTTCTTTTCTCTCCTGGAATTCGCTAGAGGAAGGTCGTTTCCGCAAACACAGGGAATTTTTAGCGAAATGGCGTTGTGAACTTTCACTTAAATTATTATAAACATCGCCCACTTTTTTGGCTTGGTGAGTGTCGTAAAATGATGTTATTAATTGTGTTGGAATTATACAGATCATATTTTGTTAATACAATATGCTATTTTTAATTACAACCTTTAAATCTGATCGAGTTTCGCTTCGCATGTAAAATTTTGTCAGTCACATTTTTTGATCTCAACCTATCTTGAGGACGGGACATAATTCTATGTACCCTTGGCAAGCAGACTCGATCGGACCATTTATTGATACAAGAGTGTCTCTGATACCTATGAAATTGCAGCTTTTTCTGGGAGGCAATTCTTTCACCTGCGGATTTTCTCCTATGAATTGATTTTTTTCTGGAGGCAACTTCTCCCCGTAATCAACTTCACCTGGAATCGACTCTTTCCCTGGAAGCAAGTTCTCTCAAACAAGAAGGCAACCCATTGGTGTTACCTGAGACACCTGAGAAGTTTACCACCAACTAAACTTCCACCCTCACACCGGAGACCCTGCGAAGCTAAGTGCCTTTGCCTACCCAGTTTAATCGATCAGTTCATTCGGATATACTACACGCTCCTGCTTTATTTATTTGTTAACCGTGCTCAAGAGTCTGTGATATTAACATCTGCGATTTTTTTTAAATTAATAACTGTGATATATTTTATATTTTTCAATAAAGAGTACCTGTTGTTCTGCTGACCTGCTTGTTATTGTTGACCCTCTTAGACTAGCGACTCAACCTACGACCCTTGTTATCTTTTACCGTCTCATGCTCTCAGCGACTATTTTTCCCCTCTAGGGGTCAAATAGTTCGTTTCAAGTGGCGTCCAACATTTAAGGGAGTTGCAGTCTTTGAGGTTCGCAGTGGCTGGTGGTTCGGTGGATGTACAGGTGCTCTAGAAGCTAGCGAATGAAACTGGTCATTTAATTTTTAACTTTTCGTATTTACCTTAACATTATTATTCATTACCTTTACCGAAATTAATATCTTTACATTTTGTAGCAGGAAAGCAAGCCAAAGACGATTCTTTTTCCTTCCAGGAGGTACTTTAACTGTGTCGTCTTGTATTTTCGTTACCGATTATTTCGGATATTTATCTATCGTCTGTTTAGTGTTATCGATTTATCTTTTTCCAAGTATTTTTTTGTTTTATTTAATAACCGAGAGACCATGTCACCGAGACACTGTCTGGACTATCTTGTTTACATTATGGAGATTCCTTGCGAGCTCGTAAAATCAATTTTCACTGCCTTTAAAATTTGTAATTTATTACCTTGTAAACTATCTTATCTACCGTAAATTTTTTCTGTACCGTTAACTAAATATAACCCTCTCGTACAATTAGGCATTGTCATTTTTTATCTCGTACCTGGCCCGACCGACATATCGTTATTATATTTTTCTACTCCCAACCTTTAATATGCATATTAAATATGAATCACCAGTGCTTTAATGGGTCTCATTAAGATACAAATTTTCATTAAAGCACTGGTCAAGCTATCCAATGGCAGAGGAGCATTTGCAATCGAATCGGGTCCTTTTCGCTCACAATCGGGTCGGCAAACCAACCGAAGTCACAGAGTTGTCATACTCACGACAAAAGTTTCCTTGTGATATAAGTTCTGTATTTCTGAAAAAAAGATTCTGAACGTTTATTTAATTTAGAACATAAGTAACATTCAAAGAAAATTTATCAAGATTTTATGTTACCTTAATTAATGTGATAGGTAGGTATATCGTGTAAAAGATGGGAAGATAAAGTATTATATCATTCGTAGCGCTCCGTTAGTATTCAAAGCGGCAACGCTGCGACCCGCGTTGCGCAGATAAACAATATCGCAATTAATGGCTGTCGATGTTATTAAAATTATTAATTAATCTCAAAATCGAAGCGTAAAATTCGGAATTCGAACTTCGCATAATAAAAATTACGCAGTAGTGAGTAGTGCCCTTTAAACTTGATACTAAAATATGTCTCAGCAGAATAACCTTAGCGACGAAGAGAAAATTTGGTAATATGCGTAAACAAATAGCAACCTATCTTAACCTCAATGATCCGCAATTGTACACGGGTCATTGTTAAAATATATAATTTTTTAATATTTTCTATGAAATAAAAAAGGGTCGTAGAAAAAATAGTGTATGGAACTCGCAGATAATGGCTATTAATACGCTCTTATGATGGTTAAGACACTCGCCTACGGCTCGTATCTTAACCATCATACTCGCGTATTAATAGCCTTCATTATAAGCTCGTTGCATAATATACTATTTTTTTATCGTTAGTATCTCGTAATAATTATTATATTAATTATAGTAATTATATTATCGTATTTATCTTTTGAAATTTGCTTGAGGTTTCTCTTTTCTATGCAGTTCGTATGAAAAATTTTAGCGTAGATTGGAGCTACCTTGAGGTTTTGATTTAAGGGGTCTGGGTAAGTCTCGACGGGTTCCTAGAAAGGAATGGCCGCACAGTTCCAGTACTACTTTCAATCGTTATTTTTTGAGTTTTGATTTAAGGTATCCGGGTAAGTCTCGACGGGTTCCAGGAAAGGAATGGCCGCACAGTTCCCGTACCAATGTTGAATTTTGAGTTAAGGTGTCTGGGTAAGTTTCGACGGGTTCCTAGGAAGGAATGGCCGCACAGTTCCAGTACCAACTTTGAGTTGTTTATATTTTTTTTCTCTTTTTCTTTCTTTTGTTTTGATTGAGGATCGCTGCTCTATGTACTTTAATTTTATTTGATGTCAGTCATGCGTAGTTCGTCGATTCAGGTCACAGATTATTTTAAAGTATCTCATATCTTAATTGTTAATAATAATAGTAAAGCTCGCAAGGATGATAGTTTATAGGTGCAAGCCCCTTATGACTTCTATCTTCTCTACACCCTGTTGCCGGAGCTCTTATCGTGTCGGTCTCGTAGTTGTGATTTTTTTTTTAAATCCTTGCAATGACGATAGAATTTTTTTTTCTCGATGGTGTCCTTGCGTATTAGTATACATTTTATTTACCTCTTTTTTGTTTTTCTAGGTTCTCTATTGAACCGGATGTGATGTCAATTCTAGTCAGCGACACGCCTGTGTCGCAGGTGCTCTGTGTAAATTTTGTATATATTTTCGATACTGTCACTTTACTTTTGTAAATATCGTTTATATTATTATCGACTTGGTGCCTTATAGTGCACATAGTACACGGTACTGCTTCTCTGTACCGGGTGGTCCATCACTTATGTCCACCCCCTAATTAGGGCTTAATTTTAAAGATAAAAAATTGAAACATTGAGGAATTGTGTACTTGATATAGGACCACGGAATGGCATAATCAGTTTCATTAAAAAAAAATTAGTTCGGTCGCCAGCGATAAAAAACTGTAAGATGGTGGTAAATTGTCGAAAAAAAATCGGTTTCTTTCAATACATAGGTAGAAATCGATTAATAAAATCAAAATCGCTTTAAAGAAATGTGAAAAAACTAATTATAAGGCTTTAATTAAATAAAATATAATTATATAGCAATGACAGGTAGAATACTGATTTATGATGTGCAATATACGGTGATCAATATAAACTGAAAACGGTAGGTGCAATAAACTTTTATGACAAAGTAAATAAGGCCTAAATAAATAGAAAGACGGCTCTCCTGCACACTGAACATGCATTGGACAGTGTCGTTTTATGGAGTCATGAAAAAGGTGATTATTAAAAAGCCAAAATATATATAATAATTTCAAATTTATAGACTCTTATCCTTTAACTTATGTAATATTACATTAACGTGATTTTATGGACATCTATTATGATAATCATAAAACATTACAGAATTACAGATAGGTAGGTATAATCAAGATATATGTGAGATATTATTCATCAACTAGGTAATTCTGCCGACAACCTAATACTATTTAATTATTTTGTTTATTAATCTCTTAACAATTATAAATAAAATATGAATAAATGTTTCACCTAAAGCAGATATCCACTTCCTAAATCGAGGGTAATTTATAGATAAAAAAATGAAACTTTGAGGATTTGTGAAACTTACCAAAGCAAAAACAGCCCCTCATAATTATTATTAAAATAATTTAAGTGTAAAGTTTTATAATAAAATCAAGTAATTATTGGGTTCTTTGACTTCCTTCAAAGCACTTCCCCAAAACACTTTAACAACACCCGGATTACGCACGATAATTTGACAATTAAACACAAAGCTGAAAGGTTTAGATTCATACCAGACCTTTCTAGTTTCAAATAAACTGGGACAATAATAGTAAGTAGGTACCTACCTACAAACACCATAAACTCCTGAAAAGCATTCTGCTACGCATGTTATGGACAAGAAATGTCCACAATACTTAAGTTTGGTATTAGGGAATTCCAGGAATAAACCTATTAGTCAATTCCAGAAGGAAACCTTCCACTTAAATAGATTTTTTAAATCCTTGTAGGTACGGTATGATTTCCAGGCTGCATAATTTAAATATTTCTTACCAATCAACCGTCATCTATTTTCATTGTCCTTCTAAAGTTGGATTAAGGTAGAAAAAGAAACTTGAAATTTAGAGAAATAAGGCCTATGGAGAACAGAATAATGCGGAAGAAATAGTTTTAATAGTTCATTATTTACGACCAGTCCGGTTAAACAGATTGTAAATTGTGGATTATAATAATATTACACTACTCATTGCCCAACAACTCACAAGAAAAATTTTCATTCTAAGAATATTTAAACCCCCTTGGGCCTGCTGGATCTTTAACAAATTTCTGCTGATCTTTTATGCTTAAATACGATTTTATACATTTTGATAATAATAATCTATTTCTATACCGATGTATGCGAAAAATTGGATTTTTTTGCCACTTTACTATAAAATTGCATTTTTATCACTGTTGCCCGAACAAAAAAAATTAAACTGATCAAGCCATTCCGTGGTCCTATATCAAATACACAAATCCTCAAAGTTTCATTTTTTTTACCTATAAAATTACCCTCAATTTTGGAGGTGGATATTTGCTTTAGGTGATACATTTATTCATATTTTATTTACAATTGTTAAGAGATTAATAAACAAAATAATTAAATAGTATTAGGTTGTCGGCAGAATTACCTAGTTGATGAATAATATCTCACATATATCTTGATTATACCTACCTATCTGTAATTCTGTAATGTTTTATGATTATCATAATAATAGATGTCCATAAAATCATAAAATCATAAAATCGTAATATTACACAAGTTAAAGGATAAGAGTCCATAAATTTGAAATAATTATATTTATTTTACATTTTAAATAATCACCTTTTTCATGACTCCATAAGACGACACTGTCCAATGCATGTTCAGTGTGCAGGAGAGCCATCTTACTATTTATTTAGGCCTTATTTACTTTGTCATAAAAGTTTATTGCACCTACCGTTTTCGGTTTATATTGATCACCGTATATTGCACATCATAAATCAGTATTCTACCTGTCATTGCTATATAATTATATTTTATTTAATTAAAGCCTTATAATTCGTTTTTTCACATTTCTTTGAAGCGATTTTGATTTTATTAATCGATTTCTACCTATGTATTGAAAAAAAACGATTTTTTTTTATTGAAAAAAAACGATTTTTTTTTCGACAATTTACCACCATATTACAGTTTTTTATCGCTGGCGTCCGAACAAATTTTTTTTAATGAAACTGATTATGCCATTCCGTGGTCCTATATCAAGTACACAAATCCTCAAAGTTTCAATTTTTTATCTTTAAAATTAAGCCCTAATTAGGGGGTGGACATAAGTGATGGACCACCCGGTATATATTTCCATATTTCCGCAGAATTTTTCTCTTATGATCACGTCCCAAGCCATTTATAGTTCACGCCACCCACGATGTCATCTATTTCGTTCTAGTCCAGGTATCACCCATCGCTCACGAGTTGCGACGCCTAAAATTGTCTCTTGTGTCACGCTTATTGCTGGTTTTCAATTAAGAAAAAATTTCTCCCTCACGTTCAAAATTTTTCTACCGGGAAGAGGGGATGTAACGTACATTTTGTACGTACCGGCTAAATGCCAGCGACACGGAGACAACGGCGGGCGCGCGCAGTGAGTGAGTGATGGTGGGTTTTAGTGCGACGCAAACACGGCCGGCTGGCGGCCTCGAGTTTCATCGACATCGACTGTCGAGTTCCAACCTGGAACGCAGATGCCTGCGTTCTCACCTTTCTTTTCTCTCCTGGAATTCGCTAGAGGAAGGTCGTTTCCGCAAACACAGGGAATTTTTAGCGAAATGGCGTTGTGAACTTTCACTTAAATTATTATAAACATCGCCCACTTTTTTGGCTTGGTGAGTGTCGTAAAATGATGTTATTAATTGTGTTGGAATTATACAGATCATATTTTGTTAATACAATATGCTATTTTTAATTACAACCTTTAAATCTGATCGAGTTTCGCTTCGCATGTAAAATTTTGTCAGTCACATTTTTTGATCTCAACCTATCTTGAGGACGGGACATAATTCTATGTACCCTTGGCAAGCAGACTCGATCGGACCGTTTATTGATACAAGAGTGTCTCTGATACCTATGAAATTGCAGCTTTTTCTGGGAGGCAATTCTTTCACCTGCGGATTTTCTCCTATGAATTGATTTTTTTCTGGAGGCAACTTCTCCTCCGTAATCAACTTCACCTGGAATCGACTCTTTCCCTGGAAGCAAGTTCTCTCAAACAAGAAGGCAACCCATTGGTGTTACCTGAGACACCTGAGAAGTTTACCACCAACTAAACTTCCACCCTCACACCGGAGACCCTGCGAAGCTAAGTGCCTTTGCCTACCCAGTTATATCGATCAGTTCATTCGGATATACTACACGCTCCTGCTTTATTTATTTGTTAACCGTGCTCAAGAGTCTGTGATATTAACATCTGCGATTTTTTTTTAAATTAATAACTGTGATATATTTTATATTTTTCAATAAAGAGTACCTGTTGTTCTGCTGACCTGCTTGTTATTGTTGACCCTCTTAGACTAGCGACTCAACCTACGACCCTTGTTATCTTTTACCGTCTCATGCTCTCAGCGACTATTTTTCCCCTCTAAGGGTTAAATAGCTCGTTTCAAAATAGTTCCACCAACTAGTTTATTTTGTTTTTATTAACCAAATAATATTCTTTAATGATAAACAAAACTTTGATTATAAATACAAACTTAAAAAAATCACTTTCTATTCAATCACAACATTGTGATTCTGTTGCTTCAGGATAAATTAACTTCTTTTTATTGGTTAAAGTAATCAGAATATCAGAATAAATTTTAATTTATTTCATTTTCTTCAACTTTGTCTTGTTCTCTATCAATGTTTTCTTCCACGTCAATGTTGAAGTTTTCTTCCACGTCAATGTTGATGTTTTCTTCCACGTCAATGTTAATTGCTGCTTGAACATTCACACGATCGTCTTGAAGTTTGCCACTGAAAACCAAACAAAAAATGAGAAATATAATAGATTATAGAGCCAATATAGCTTACCGTTTACTCTGACTTCTTTTTTTGGCATGTTTCAACACGCCTTCCTTGAAAATGTTGGCATTTTTTTGTTTCGTGTGACGGTTACCTGCCATTTGAACAACCTCAAAAACTGTTTCTATTATACCTTCTAATAGCTGAAACGACAGCTTTCCTCCAGAATTGTTTGACCTGCAGATTCCTGTCCAGGAATAATTTATTAAGACATCGGCTCTAAATAAAAAGTCTATTATTTTATAAGATAATTTCACACCATCTTCTTTGCCACTTTTGCCACCAATTTTTGAGAGAGTAGCAACCTAAAAAAATTAAATTTATGAATACTTCTGATTCTGAAGTAGGTATTCACTAGGATAAACTTACAAGCTGAGATTTAAATTCAGAATTATTTCTTATTTGTTTATCAAGTCCGGAAATTTCTTCGCACGACCCCAATGGAAACCTTGAAACGAACTATTTAACCCTAGAGGGGAAAAATAGTCGCTTAGAGCATGAGACAAGAGAAACAAGGGTCGTAGGTTGAGTCGCTAGTCTAAGAGACTATTTTTCCCCTCTAGGGTTAAATAGTTCGTTTCAAGTGGCGCCCAACATTTAAGGGAGTTGCAGTCTTTGAGGTTCGCAGTGACCGGTGGGTCCGGTGGATATACAGGTGCTCTAGAAGCTAGCGAATGAAACTGGTCGTTTAACCTTTTAATTTTTCGTATTTACTTTAACGTTATTATTCATTACCTTTATCGAAATTAATATCTTTACATTTTATAGCGGGAAAGCAAGCCAAAAACGATTTTTTTCTGTGGTATTTTAACTGTGTCGTCGTGTATTTTCGTTGCCGATTATTTCGGATATTTATCTATATCGTCTGTTTAGTGTTCTTATCGATTTATCTTTTTTCAAGTATTTTTTGTTTATTTAATAACCGAGAGACCATGTCACCGAGACACTGTCTGGACTTTTATCTTATTTACATTATGGAGACTCCTTGCGAGCTCGTAAAATCAATTTTCACTGTCTTTAAAATTTGTAATTTATTATCTTGTAAACTATCTTATCTACCGTAATTTTTTTCTGTACCGTTAACTATAACCCTTTCGTACAATTAGGCATTGTCATTTTTTATCTCGTACCTGGCCCGACTGACATATCGTTATTATACTTTTTTTATCGTTAGTACCTCGTAATAATTATTATACTAATTATAGTAATTATATTATCGTATTTATCTTTTTAAATTTGCTTGAGGTTTCTCCTTTCTATGCAGTTCGTATGAAAAATTTGAGCGTAGATTGGAGCTACTTTGAGGTTTTCATTTAAGGGGTCTGGGTAAGTCTCGACGGGTTCTTATTAGAAAGGAATGGCCGCACAGTTCCAGTACTACTTTCAATCGTTATTTTTTTGAGTTTTGATTTAAGGTATCCGGGTAAGTCTCGACGGGTTCCCGGAAAGGAATGGCCGCACAGTTCCGGTACCAATTTTGAATTTTGAGTTAAGGTGTCTGGGTAAGTCTCGACGGGTTCGTAGGAAGGAATGGCCGCACAGTTCCAGCACCAACTTTAAGTTGTTTATTTTTTTTTTCTCTCTTTCTTTCTTTTGTTTTGATTGAGGATTCCTGCTCTATGTATTTTAATTTTATTTGATGTAGAGTTAGCTTTCTTTGATGTCAGTCATGTTTAGTTCGTCGGTTCAGGTCACAGATTATTCAGTTGTTTAGTATTTTTGCATATTTAACAATAGTAAAGCTCGCAAGGATGATAGTTTATAGGTGCAAGCCCCTTATGACTTGCTGGCGCCCACGTTTCGTTATTTGATAACAACACCTCCTCACTATCTTCTCTACACCCTGTTGCCGGATCTCTTATCGTGTCGGTCTCTTAGTTATGATTAGCCTATTCCTTGCAATGACGATAGATTTTTTTTCTCGATGGTGTCTTTTCGTGTCGGTGTACATTTTATTTATCTAGGTTCCCTATTGAACCTGATTTGACATTAGCCAGCGGTACTTCTGTGTCGCAGGGGCTCTTTGTACATTTTGTACATCTTTTCGTTATTATTGGTGCCTTATAGTGCACATATTACACGGTGCTACTTCTTGTATATATTTCCATATTTCCGCAGAATTTATCTTTTATGATCACGTCCCAAGCCATTTATACTTCACGTCACCCACGATGTCATTTATTTCGTTCTAGTCCAGGTATCACCCATCGCTCGCGGGCTGCGACGCCTAAACTTGTCTCTTGTGTCACGCTTATTGCTAGTTCAATTAAGGAAAAAATTTCTCCCTCACGTTCAAAATTTTTCTACCGGGAAGAGGGGATGTAACGTACATTTTGTACGTACCGGCTAGATGCCGGTAACATAGCCGGTAAAACAGAGACAACGGCGGGCGTGCGCAGTTCGTGAGTGACAGTGGTTGTTAGTGCATCGACCAACTCGAGTCGTAACCTCGACTGTCAAGTTGCAATGAGGTGCGTTTCAGCATCATACCTGCGTTTTCACTTTCTTTCTCTCCTGGAACTCGCAAAAGGAAGGTCAGTTCCGCAAAACACCTGAGGTCCCTGAAATGGCGTCGTGAACTTTCACGTTATTTATTTTTAATTATTCTAAACATCGCCCACGTTTTTGGCTTGGTAAGTGGCGAAAAATGATGTTATTAATTGTGCTAGAATTATACCGATCATATTTATTTTTCTTGATACCGTATGCTAATTTTAATTATAACTTTTAAACCGATCGAGTTCGTCCGCATGCAAAATTTTGTCAGTCACCTTTTTATCCCAACCTATCTTGAGGACGGGAATAATTCTATGTACCTTGGCAAGCAGACTCGATCGGATCATTTATTATTGCAAGAGTGTTTCTGATACACATGAAAATTGCAGCTTTTTCCTGCGGATTGCATTTTTACCTGGAGGCACATTTTTCCTGCGGATTGCATTTTTACCTGGAGGCACATTTTTTCCTGCGGATTGCATTTTTACCTGGAGGCGCATTTTTTCTACGGATCACATTTTCACCTGGAGGCACATTTTTTGCTACGGATCACATTTTTACCTGGAAGCACATTATTCCCGGAGGCACCTGCCTTTTCCGTGCCAGGCCGATTCTCCGGAGACAAGCAAGAAGACCCAGGCCACTTCCAGCTAGACCTCTGAAGAGCCAGACGAAGCTAAGTGCCTTTTAACCATCCTACCAATTCATTCGACTAGCACCGCACGCTCTTGTTATTCTTTTTACTATCTGTTAACCGTGCTCAAGAATAGTATTCATAATAATTGTGATATTTTATATTTTAATAAAGAGAACCTGTTATTCTGCTGACCCGCTTGTTATTGTTGACCCTCTTAGACTAGCGACTCAACCTACGACCCTTGTTTCTCTTGTCTCATGCTCTCAGCGACTATTTTTTCCCTCTAGGGTTAAATAGTTCGTTTCAAGTGGCGCCCAACGTCTGGCTCTTCAGAGGTCTAGCTGGAAGTGGCCTGGGTCTTCTTGCTTGTCTCCGGAGAATCGGCCTGGCACGGAAAAGGCAGGTGCCTCCGGGAATAATGTGCTTCCAGGTAAAAATGTGATCCGTAGCAAAAAATGTGCCTCCAGGTGAAAATGTGATCCGTAGAAAAAATGCGCCTCCAGGTAAAAATGCAATCCGCAGGAAAAAATGTGCCTCCAGGTAAAAATGCAATCCGCAGGAAAAATGTGCCTCCAGGTAAAAATGCAATCCGCAGGAAAAAGCTGCAATTTTCATGTGTATCAGAAACACTCTTGCAATAATAAATGATCCGATCGAGTCTGCTTGCCAAGGTACATAGAATTATTCCCGTCCTCAAGATAGGTTGGGATAAAAAGGTGACTGACAAAATTTTGCATGCGGACGAACTCGATCGGTTTAAAAGTTATAATTAAAATTAGCATACGGTATCAAGAAAAATAAATATGATCGGTATAATTCTAGCACAATTAATAACATCATTTTTCGCCACTTACCAAGCCAAAAACGTGGGCGATGTTTAGAATAATTAAAAATAAATAACGTGAAAGTTCACGACGCCATTTCAGGGACCTCAGGTGTTTTGCGGAACTGACCTTCCTTTTGCGAGTTCCAGGAGAGAAAGAAAGTGAAAACGCAGGTATGATGCTGAAACGCACCTCATTGCAACTTGACAGTCGAGGTTACGACTCGAGTTGGTCGATGCACTAACAACCACTGTCACTCACGAACTGCGCACGCCCGCCGTTGTCTCTGTTTTACCGGCTATGTTACCGGCATCTAGCCGGTACGTACGAAATGTACATTACAACCTGAACTTTTCAACTAAATCTTCGGCACCACCAATTTTATGAACATTATTTTGAGATATAAGCTCATAAATTTTATCCAAGTTGATGTTAATTTTTGTGTATTGTTTCTTTACTTCTTCTTTGATGGCTAGAACTTCATTTTTCAATTCATGTTCGACAGATTTCACATTCAATATTTCTTCCTTTAATGAATGCAATGCCTCAAGAACATCAGCTGATGCTACAGTTTTATAAAATAAAATTGTCATGTTATTATACATCAGTACAGAAATTGTATGCAGTAACTGACATTACCACAAAAGCAAATTTCAGAGAAGCGGCACGTTGAAAATTTTCGTCTAAACAAAACGGAAGAAATCTCTGCTTGCGTTTCCATCGAAAATTTTTTTTGGTAATGTCAGTTTCCGTACTTATGGGTGTTGCATCACCCTGAATATTATGACATTATCAACTTACCACCTATATTAGTACAAGGTGGACCATGGGAGTGGGAAGTTTTGAAAATGGCGTTTTTCAGTAAGTAACTGTATTTAATTAAAACAAAGTATAACAGTAACGTAATAATTGTAGGCAATTTTTATTTCTTAAAAATTATGCCTGCCAAATGGTCTCCCCTTCTCTCTATACACTCTTGAAGCCGAATGTTGAAATTCTGCATCACACGACGCAGCATATCCAATGAAATATTGGTGATTTCTTGCTGAATTTTTATTTTTAGCTCTCCAATATTTCGTGGCTTATCAACGAAGACCTTGCTTTTTAGATACCCCCACAAAAAGTAGTCGCATGCTGTAAGATCTGGCGATCTTGGTGGCCACTCAATGTCTCCGTGTTTCGAGATCACGCGACCTGGAAACAATCTTCGCACGGAATCCATTGATAGTCTTGCGCTATGTGAAGTAGCGCCATCTTGCTGGAACCAACTGTTGTTTTGTGGAAACATGTTCAGTTGCTGTGTAAGGAACTGGTTAATCATATTTTCATCATGATCCTCAAAAAAATAAGGACCTATGATTCCCATTGAAGATACTGCGCACCAAACTGTTACCTTCTGGCTGTGTAACGGGTGTTGATGAAGTTCTTGTGGATTTTCCAAGGCCCAATAACGGCTGTTTTGTTTGTTGGTATAGCCAGATAAATGGAAATGTGCTTCATCAGACATCCATAAATTGTGAACGTCAATTTCATGCTGTAGGATCGTTTCAGCAAAATGTAGACGAGCAGAAAGATCTGTTGGTTTCAATGCTTGGACAATCTGGATTTTGTAAGGATGGAAATTGAGATCCTTGTGCAAAATTCGAAGAAACGTAGTCCTAGATAAGCCCAGGGCCTGGCTTTGCTTTCGACTTGAACGTTTTGGACTGCGCTCTACACTTGCTCTAACTTGATTAATGTTCTCCAGATTTCTGACACTTCTGTTTGGTCCCTTATGTTTGACAAATAACTGATCCCGTTTCTCCCGTGACGAGCAATATTGAACTTAATTCGAAATTGCCGCTGTGCTGCGACAACACAATCATTATTTTTGTAGTATGATTTAATCGCAAAAGAACGTTGTTCGCCGGACCAGTTTTCCATGATTACTAAATGGCATAAGGTGACAACTAGTATGTCAAACAAATCCACAGCACCCCATGCATAGTAACAAAATAATAGCATTTTCAAAACTTCCCGCTCCCGTGGGAAAATTTAAATTATAATTAATTTAATAATTTGTATTATTAATCTCGCTTGCACTTCCCAAAATCCTTATATTATTGTCATCGATTACAGTGTTTGAGTAAGTAATTACTGTAGGTACAAATTGTTGTCTAGTATCATCTGCCACTTGCAATATTTCTTCAGAAAAAAGATTATTCCTGTCCATCACACTAACTTCTGGTATCATGGATTGTTGTGTGATTTGTTTGTTCTTTGACAAATTCATGAAAATCCTAAATAGAATAAAAATTATCTAAGTAATATTATCTACTTTAAACTTTAAAGTAACTATACTATCCGGACTATCGCAATCTTCAGAATTTGTAGTAAGAAATGTATAAGATTCAATAATACTGAGAAGTATGTATACCGTGTGTCCCTGGATAGGTGAAACGACTCTTATAAAAGACAAAAATTTTTTGATTTCAATTTTAATTTTTTGGGGTTCAGCCCTGCTTGGCTAAAGAATAATTTCTAACAAAATTTTAGTTTTGAAAAATCAAGCATGCCTTGGAAATTTCCAAGAAACCGGTGTTTCTGTTGAGTAAAGTGCCTTTTATGTGGCGAAAACGACAAAATGTTATTTGAAAAAGTTGTTCAGAATCAACATTTAGGTCCGTATACCAAATTTCAAAATCATAGGCCAACTTTGATCTTTTACATTTATTTTTATGTTTTATTTCACAAATCAAAGAATTTCATTTTGTAACAATGACTGCCATGGAAAAACCAAATTGTACCCATAGCAATAGCAATTTGTCAATATAAGTCTTTTTCTCAGACAATATGAAAATACACTAATATACAGGATGACAAATTTAAAATAACAAAGTTGAATGACAAACTGCGATATTGGGTCAACCTGTACAGTTGAAAATAATATTACTTTGTAAAGCTTTCGAAACAGTGAATATTTAATCTCAAAATTTTTGTTGTATTTTCGTACATAAAGGCAGGCTCGAAGGATCTTACAACTATGGAGATCCTTTATACAAGGTAAGCCATTCAATAAAATATTTTTTTCCAACTACCTGTACATGACTACTTAAAACTAACCTTTGATTGCAGATTAAGGAAATTCTCTACAGAATGTGCTTTTGAATTTTTGAAGTAATCAAATTATTAAATAAATAAAGGAATGGTCCATTTAAAACTCACCTATTCAAAGAGTAATAATTATTGACTATAGCTGAACATTAAGTTGCTACTGTAACGTAATATACAGTGCGTATACCATTTATGGAATAAGATTCATAATAATTATTCAGAGAAAAAATATTTTTGATATGAAAGCTCGGAAACGTCAAGCTAAATTTTTTATTTGGCATCTTTCCAGTCTCAATTTAAAATTTTTTTACCCTTACCGATATTCCCACACCATTTTGGTCTGGATTTTTCGCAAAAACAGTTTTTTTACGAATTATGAATTTTATTCCATTTTCAATTTACATCATCCTTGTATATCAAAAACTATCAACTTTTACCCCACTTCCGAGGTGTCCTCATACTCAGGAAAATCCGGACAATCAATTTCTATTCCAAAAACAGTAGGTGCCATTAAAAAAATACCCTAGTGGTGGGAATATCGTTAAGGATAAAAATTCAAATTGAGGCTGAAAAGATGCCAAATAAAAAATTAAATTTGATGTGTCCGAGCTTTTTTCTCAGAAATATTTTTTCTCTGAATTAGGAATTTGATTGAAAGGTGATTGATTGAAACGCCACATTAGAAAAAGTTCGACTTCCAAATGATCTAGGAATCTGAAATTTGGAACTTAGAACATACCTAATAATGAGTCAAAATGAAATATTACCAAGATGGCGGCACATTTAAAAATGGCGAAAGCAATGGCCATCTTTGTTTTTTTAAATGGGACACCCCATATATTATTGCATTTTCAGATTGTATGAGAAAATGTAATAACAATGGTGCTTATAGTTGTATTTTAAATTGAGTAGGCTATGAGTTATAAACAAGTGAAAATCGTGATTTGCCAACTTTAAAGACATTTACCACGAAAACGACTCAAGATATCAGAAAACCACCAAAAACGGAAAATCACGATTTTCACTTGTTTATAACTCATGGACTACTCAATTTAAAATACAACTATAAGCACCATTGTTATTAAATTTTCTCAGATAATCTGAAAATGAAAAAATCTGTATATATGGGGTGTCCCATTAAAAAAAACAAAGATGGCCATTGCTTTCGCCATTTTTAAATGTGCTGCCATCTTGGTAATATTTCTTGACCCGTTATAGGTATGTTGCCTAAGTTCCAAATTTCAGATTCCTAGATCATTTGGAAGTCGAACTTTTTCTAATGTGGCGTTTCAATCAATCAGCCTGTATATTTCTTAGTTGAACTGGTACACAAATTCAAACTTTTTTGTAATTACTTATGTTCTAATAAATTCAAAAACTAGTACCTGTAGTCTTCTTCCGAGCTGCACTTCTAATACTGGAAGACTCTTGTATATTTACGGTATTGTCAAATATTTCGGTTCCTTGACAATTATCAACACCGTTTTCCTGTTGTGGTAAACCCTGAGCTTTTAGAAGTATCTTTGAAATTTCGGTAATTTCTCTGGCAACAATTGGCAGGCGATAATGAGATCTATGGATTTTTTCGTCATGACCCATATAATTGGCCAAGTCAGAGACCTGATTGTCACTTAAATTTAATAAAATCGCCCTCGTGGCAATGTGCTTTCTCAAGTGTGTACCACGTAATAAGTCAGGCCTTGCAGCACCGCACAGCTCTGAATGTTCTCGTAGTAAGCGGCAGGCTTCCAGGTAACGATGTCGATTTTTTCCGGGTAGGCCAAAAACAAATGGATTCTGTTCAGGTACCAGCGCCATATTTCTATGTTTTAATACTAACCGAATGCTGCTGAATACAAGTTTACACAGCAATAAAGGAACTGTGCGGCCAAGCTTGCCCCGTAAAACAACTCTAATGAAATTTTCGGCAGCCTGTCTCCCTTCCAAACTCAAAGAGTTATAAATATCTAAATCAGCAAATTTGTCGATTCTCTGGTAATTTTCAAAATCGATGATTTTCATTCTTTCGACCTCCCCAACTCGACGTCGATTGAAACAGACAATCCATAATAATGAAAAAGAAGCTAAATCGCACCAAACTTTTGGACTAAACTGACGAGTTAATTTATCAAAAAAGTTCTTAATATTTTCAAGCACATAGACCATCAACTTTTCAACGTCATCATCTGATGGCAATTCCTGCTTCCTTTGTCTTGATAAATATAACCTTGATTCCATCACTGTTTGGCTAATATGTGGATTGAAATGGGTATCAAATAAACAAAGGAAGTTATCAGCATTTTTCTGACCATCAAGGTCTTCTTTCATAATCGATATCGATTTGTAAAACTTTGCCAATTTCCGGAGCAAAGTTCCCAACGACAAGGGCACATTTGGCTTTCTCATGATGTTACTTTCCTCATCAAGTTGTCCTAAGAATGCGATTGAATCCAAAACCTGATCAAAATTTTTGGGGATAAAAGCCGCACAAATATCATTCACTGAAGTATTCAATTCTTTGAATTTTAATAAAAACCGACCTATAAGCCGAACTTGTGATCTGATCATCTTGTGATGATGGGGAGACCTGTACTTTAAGCATTGTTCGTTACAAAATCGAATTATTAGTTCGTCATATCTTACGGAGCGTATCACCTTATCTTCTCGCAAGTAAGGAAATATCTCATTCAGAACAGTGTCACATGCAATGGGATGAATGTTTGCTCTCACACGATGACTCATAACAACAACATTACGGTGTTGTCCGTTTTCAGCCTCAAGACATTTTTTTGCATGTCGTCTTATTGAAATTTTCGAGTATGACTGCTTGCAACGGGGACACATCAGATAATCATTAGGAGTCCGATCTTTTATGCTTTGTGGCCTCCTGGTTACTTGCAAATCTCCTTTGTTGAAACAGGAATTAGTGTTATGAAGATGAGAACCAGCACCTCTTAACAAGTCAATAATGCTTCTCCTTTCCCTTGTACCTGAAAGAATATAAGAACTGGTTATTAGTTGGGGCGAGGGTTGGGGTTATGAATGAACCATTGGAAAAATGATATTAATAATTCATAATTATTTCACTACTTTAAAAGAAGATTTTTTTGTTTTCGACATGTTGAAAGGGCCCCCCCAAAAAATCCTTACATTTTGAGTTTTGAAAAAATGAACAAAACAGTCAAGTAATCATAAAAAGTTAAAATAGGGTCGATTAACTTTTAAAGGTAGAGTTAAAAGAAAAAAAAAACGATATTTTGAGCCATTTTTAATGTGAACAACTTTGAAAATTGAAAATAGCTTTTATCATTGAATGACTATAACTCAGCCTACTTTAATTTAAACTGCAACCGTAAAAACCATTCTTATTGGATTTTCTCATGAAATATGAAAAAATAATAATATATATAGTATACAGGATGTCTTTCTAAATGTCTCACAATGTATTCATTACTAAGCCATAATTTTTTTTCACATCAATAGAATGTAAATAAAATAATTAAGAAATTGACCTGTATTAATTTATTTTTTTAACTCAAAATTTAAGGAGTTTTCGCGTACCGGGACTTTTTAAACCCCCTGTATATTTCGCTGATACTTCAGGAGTGATATCCAGAGTGAAATACATATGTGTCATGTTGTGGTAAGGATAATACAGTAGCACCTAATTATGTATTTTTCGTTTCCCCCTTTTTGGAATTTTAGGCTTGTCATAAGTTTTTGCTTTCCAAAAGATAAAATTTTATGACATTGCTTGCCTTTTGGTTATTTCTGATATTCGGTTAAAGGAAGGTTATTTTTTCTCGTAAAAAGGAATAAAATTTTTAAGACTTTTTTTAATGTTTTAGAATTTTGGTTTCCTTGATTTTTTCAATACCGAACGTCATAAAAATTCAATATGACGACCATAAGAAAAACAAAAGTTGGCTATGAAAACTCTGGGCTCTAGTTGGCTTTGATTTTTTGAAATATCAAAAACCATCGAACCAGTTTCAACGTCATTAGCTTAACACGAATATGATGTTTGGAAATCATAGGAATGGTTTGAAACTGCTGCAACAAGAAAAAACACCTCGGATTTTGCACTACTACTCTCTACTATCAGTGCTAGTTACGTATAGTAATGTTAATATGCGGTCGATTTATACAGGGCGTTTAACTTTGTTTTAAGACCTGTTTTAAGGAATAATAGTTCCCTTAAACATAATTATGTATAGAAACATTAAGAAAAAAAGATAACGGGTGTTGAACTTGGAATTTTTTTTACCATATAACATGACATGCTCAATATTTTAATTTTATACCAAGAGGTTGTATTTTATTTGTATTTTTGAGGGTGATCAAGTTACTGCGACCTAAAAGATCTATTGTATCCCCTCTACTGTGCTTCGCCTGGTGTGGAATCCCTTTAGTGAAGCACCCTCTCCAAGTCCGTTTCCTTGAGAAACTTCAGGATTTTGAGAGGATCAAGGTCGGGTAAATTCCCTGCCTCTAGCTGGTGGTGGCCCAGAACATTACTGAGTTCTATCGCATCGCAGTTGAGCAGCAGGTGACGTATACCAAGAGGTTATTTATTATAATTTAGAGTACAAAATAGAAGAAAAAAGCATCAGTAGCATAGATACAGGGTATATGACCCCTTTTTCGCCCAACAACTTCTAAGGCGTCAACAGTAACGCCCAACGACTTTTAAGACCCCACTTATCAGTGTTGGATTCCCTAGCAGAGTTCTCTTACAAAAAAAGGTATACTTACTTAACCATAGATTTTTTAAATTATGATTTTACTCTCAGAGAAGTCAATAGACGTAGAAGTTGTTGAGCGAAAAGGAGGTCATATCTATGCCAACGCCACTGATGGATTTTTCACCCGTGTTTTCTTTGTTTTGTGTGCTCTAAATTACAATAAATAACCTCTTGGTATATGATTCAAATATTGAGAAATGCCCAAGTTATACAGCGAATACGTATTTTTTCAAGCGTTTCCGAACACAAGCTTATGGTAACATTTACTTCTTAAAAAAGGTCTATAAAAACTGGTGAAGTCCTGCAAAAAAGTGAACCACCCTGTAAATAGGGCACACAACTATAAATCATTTTAGAAAGCGATAAATGTTAAATCTATATCTTCTTGTGTTATGACTTTTGCGATTCTATTTGAAGCTTTAGCATTACATTGAGCCAACTGGACAGCGGTTAAAGAAAAGTGCTACCGGAAATCAACAATTCATACCTTTCACGTAGGTAGAATAAAGAGAGACTGTAATAAGCCTCGTCCAGACTTGCTATACAGCAAAGTTATATAGCACGTAACTAAAATTTAGGCAGGCCAATTGTAGCAGAATTCCTTGTGATATAACTTGCTACTCGTAGATGGTATCCATCTGGAGTCGGTAAAATGTAAAAAAATCAACAATCGATCAGTATCTTTTTGAGCGAAGTGCGAAAACGAGTTTTTTATTATAAAATTTCTAGACAAAATTTTTTATCTAAAATTTATAGACAAAATACCGAACTATGTATAAGACAAGCATCTCCAGTTGCTAAAAATCGCAAAATTACTTCCAGACATTCATTAAGTTATATGGCAGAGTTATACAGGGTGTCCCAATGTTTCATGGACATGGAGCAACCAAAGATTGCTGAGGTAAAAAAAAAGTCGCTCGGACCAAACTTATCTCTATACCAAAATGCTTCGTTTGTCCTTCAGAGGGCTTCAAAGTCTTTTGAAAATTTTATTTTTTTTGAAATAGCTCAAAGTCGGCTGATTCCCATTCGATGAAATTTGATAGGTAAATTTCTTATTAAAAGTGCTAATTTCAGATGTACATGATAATTTGACGGAAACCCGAGAAGGGGTGAAACTACCCCTACCCTCTATTAAAATCGATCGTAATTGTTGATAGGGTAGCAGGAACGCTGTTCATTTTTTTTGTTTGTTGGAAAGATACATCGTTTTAGCCCATTGTTGGTCTCCTACAAAAATCTGTATCTTTCCGAGGTGCTATGTGATAAAATAAATTAGTCGATGATACCTAACCAAAATTTTATTTCATTCTTCCAATTTGAAATCAAATTTCCAATTGTCAGGTCAGGTCAGTTTTATCTAATCTTATAAAAGATGTTTAATATGGTTCGGTTTTTTATTCAGGTGTTTGCAAACGTTTTTTTCAAATGCAGCAAACAGTTTGCAAAACGACAAGGTTCAAAGAAGATTTCAAAAAAAAAATTTGCGTAGCATGGAACTTTGTAGGGTCCAAACCGGCGCCCACATCGAGCATCATTTATGAGATTAGATCAAATGATCACCTGACAATTGGAAAATTGATTTCAAATAAAAAAAATGAAATAAAATTTTGGTTAGGTACCATCGACTAATTTATTTTATCACATAGCACCTCGGAAAGGTACAGATTTTTGTAGGAGACCAATAACGGGCTAAAACGATTTATCTTTCAAAAAAAAAACGAACAGCGTTCCCGCTACCCTATCAATAATTACGATCGATTTTAATGGAGGGTGGGGGTACTTTTACCCCTTCCCGGGTTTCCGTCAAATGTACATCAGAAATTAGCACTTTAAATAAGAAATTCACCTACCAAATTTCATTGAATTGGAATCAGCCGACTATGAGCTATTTCAAAAAAACTAAAATTTTTAAAAGACTTTGAAGCCCTCTCACGGACAAACGAAGCATTTTGGTATAGAGATAAGTTTGGTCCGAGCAACTTTTTTCTAGCTCAGTAATCTGTGGTTGCTCCATGTCCATGGAATATTGGGACATCCTGTATAGCAATGTTACTGAGTCTGGACCGGACTTTAGGTTAAATTCAGGCTAATTTGTATCATAACAAAACTCATTTACCTTTCATTAATGATGTGAATGCTTTTTTTTTATTTTCGAGACACTTTTGTGACAAAATTTACAAAAATAATTTTTTGTTTTCTGCCCTGATGGTTCAACTGATGAAATGTTGACTTCACCTGATGGTTTTGGAGTCCTTTTATATGGAGTTGAATTTTCAGGCAGCACTGGTAAATTTTCACTTCTCATTTCATTATCTGAACCAAAACTTGAATCTGATGACTCAGTTTCTTGCTCCGGATGATAATCCGAGCCACTGTCTGTAGCGTATGGATCCTCCAGTTCATCTACAAAAAAAAGTATAAATTTGCATTATTTACTTTATTTGAAGTCATCGAATGAGATAAAGCATGGAATTACACATTTTCAATTACATTAATTGTTTGTACATTATAAACTTAGGCCAGATTACACATAATGTCTACACGGGTGATTCACTATGAGTTTTCAGTAAAATATGTCTAAAAGTAATAAATAGCGTGTTCCGATTTGAGGTAAATTTCGACGGTTCCTTGACATCTGTAAAATTTACCGCTTAGCATTTCAGAACACTGCCGGTAAACAGTGGCGGTAAAATAAAATAATAAAAGTTGAGGTTAAGTGACCTAATAGTCACTTTTCTAATTTGTTATTACTCACTTATTTACATTACTCACAATTTACATTACAAAGATTATAAATTTTTAAAAAACAGCGTTTTTTGAATAGTGTTTTTAATAAATACATACTGAGACTATACTTATACAAATAAGACATCGAATTTGCAGATTACTAATTTTTATGTTTATTTCGTCTTTGTCACATCTATTCTCATCGAAGTATTCGAAGTGAATTTGAAACTTGGAATTCCAAATTTCACTTGGTTAACCTGCTGAATAGCTTTCCGAGTTTCCCCTTACCAGCCCACTCTACTTTTTCTACTTGCATCGCTCTGAAATCCTCTCAACGTTGCCGCACGCAACTCGTTCCTTATCCATAGAAATCTGCATCACACATAAAAACAAGTCATGTTCCATGGAACAAATATATTTTAAAGCACACATTTGCTGCAGATTATGTAGATAACAAAAATAGCTACCACCTTACCCGTCTCATCAAAGTAGTGCTTTTAGTAGGTCGGGTAGGTAGGTACCTAATCAATTTATTATTAATAATTGAAGTTGAGTAGGTAGGTGTATGTACCTACCTATATAATTTTTCGATCGTTCCTTATATACAGGGTGGGAATTTTTTGTACTACAAATCATTGGGATCTCCTAGACGTAAAGAGATACAGGGTCTGTTAGATAAGAGAAAAGCTGCTCTATTTTGTGGCCAATTCGAATTCGTCGAGACATACAAGATATCTGGGACCGTTCCTGAAATATCCTGAAAAAACTGAAAAATTGAGATTTCTTATTTTTGCCATAACTCTCTTATTTTTGGAAATTAATAAATAATTTTTTGTAGGCATACATAGGACGTCAAGAGTTATCCATGTGACGTTTCAAAAATTTTCAAAACCAAATAGGTCCCAGAGTATTCCTCGTCAACTTTCGTTTTACTTATGGCCGCCATATTGGATTTTCATGTCATTCTGTATTAAAAAAAAATTAGGAAACCAAAAATCTATCACGTTCAAAAAAATCTTCAAAATTTTCTTCTTTTTTCGAAAAAAAAAAGAATCTTTCTTCAACCGAATGTCATAAATCAAGCAATGTCATGTTATATTGCGACGTCACACAAATTCGTTCGGTGATAAAATTTTCTTTTTGTTTACGTAAAAAGAAGGAGAAAATTTCAAAGATTTTTTTGGAATGTGATAGATTTTCGGTTTCCCTAATTTTTTAATACAGAATGACATGAAAATACAATATGGCAGCCATCAGAAAAACAAAAGTTGACTATGAGAACTCCGAGGTTTAGTCGGCGTTGAACATTTTTGAAACGTCAGATGGGATAGCTCTTGACGTCCTATGTATGCTTACAAAAAATTATTCATCAATTTACAAAAATAATAGAGTTATGGCAAAAATAAGAATATCGATTTTTCAGTTTCTTCAGGATATTTCAGGAACGGTCCCAGATATCTTGCATGTCTCGACGGATTCGAGATGGCCACAAAATAGATAAAGCTTTTCTCTAATTAAACGGACCCTGTATCTCTTAACGTTTAGGAGATCCCAATGATGGGTAGTACAAAAAATTACCACCCTGTAGGAACCTATTATTGTAACAATAATAATTAATTGTAACGAGAATGCCGGCCGGGCCTAGTAGTCATATTTTTTTTTACAATACGTATACGGAAACAGACGAGTTATATTTTCCTTGACCAGAACAGCAACTGTTCTGCAACAATATTGTCTGCAGAACGTAGTAGAATGAATTGCATGTGGCAACGCTGAGAGGAGTCATCTGGGTGTTTTTAGAAATGTGATGTCGACCTAAAAGCCGTAAAGGCCTTACATTTTTAGGAAAAACAAACCAAACCTGACGAAAGACCTGACTTAGTGGAGGGGAACTCAGGGTGTCAATCAGCAACGGTCAGCCATATCAATAGTGTAATTTTTTCAAAAATTTACGGAGCTTCTACAACCGGCATTTATGTGAAATTTACCACGTTCTGTTTCATATTTTTACAGTGCTAAAATTACAATTGTGTTATTAATGATAATTCCGGAACACATTTCGGCAAATTTTGTAAAATCTACCTCAAATCGGTACACGCTATAACTGAATTTGAAAATTTGCAATAATTGGCCACTTTTCGTAATAACCTGCACCCTTTGCCTTCCGTTTTCGGTTATACCAGCAGTCGCCACCGACTTTGTTATTATTTATTGTCTGTCTATGGTTATGATTATTATACTGATTATTGCTTAGACCTAAAAAAATAAATCAAATTGCTTACATACCATCAGTGACTTCTGGGAATAAGTTCCTCCTAACTTCATTGTGATTTCCATTGCTAGATTGAAGGCTTGCAGAAGAAGTGATGCTTCCATCGTCAACTAAGTACGTTAAATGCAAAAAAAGTTGTTAGCCCAATAAACTCAAGTACAGGTACCTACTTATGCTAATGCAGACAGGATAATAAATCAATGGTAATCCTGTACAATCTGTCGCTAAATTTTACCCTACCATATAAATAAAAATAAATCCTCCAAATTCCGGTTCGGTAAGTCAGGTCCTTGGTCAGGGTTGTTTTTTTTTTTCATTTCAAGGCCATTTTAAGGAAAAAAAAACCCTACCCTGACCAAAGACCTGACTTACGACGCATTTATTTTTATTTATAGGTATGGTAGGGTAAAATTTAGCGACAGATTGTACAGGATTACCAATCAATTTATTTGTTATAACAAATTGATAGCAGTTCACAAATAAATTGTAGGTGCTTACCTGTTGTCTGATTTTTTGATGGAAAAGTTATCCGGCAAAGTCGGACAACCGGAAAATTATTTACAATACTGGGGTGCTCCTTGTCCATGTTAATCATCTTATCAATCATTTTTTTATGGCACAGCACACTTTCATTTTCGACGCACTTTCCATGACTCTCACTCTCATTATTATCGGAATTTCGGATAGACGGATAACAAAAAATTTCGTTACCGTTACGTACGACGCCACGCCACATGCACACGCCACGTGCACGATCGTTCGTCTTTCCTGCATTCCAAGTTGTTGACGTTGACAGTCGAGCAGAAAGTGCGAGAATTGGCGCAAAACCATATTCTACATTACGATATGACGAGAAATAAAACGGAAGCGCAAACGCCGAACCTGACTTGGGAACCTGCATTACCGACACTAACGCTTATTAGGGTAAAGCATGCACTCATTGACGTTTATTGAACACGGTTATGTTTGAACAGCTGGATGTCAGATTTTTGGCACATTTGATCACAGGCGGAGGTATCAAGTAGAAAAAAGCGTAGTTTGAAAAATGAAACAAAATAATAACACGAATAGAAATCAAGAATCCTCTTTCAGCGGGTATTAAAAACATATTACGGGTTTATAGGATCTACGAAGCTGTAGACTTTAGTATTGGGTATAATTTTTAACTCGATATCTAAGGTAGCACTGGTGAAAAAGCGTCTTAGGCCCGTATTCATCAATAAATATAACCCCTGGGGTTATATTTTGGACCATGTGATTGGTTTAAAATTCGTAGCTTTCGTAGAGTTTGAGCATTAAACCAATCAGCTGTCAGAAAATTCAAAATATAACCCCAGAGTTATATTTTGAAGTTTGATGAATACGGACATTAGTGGACACACGAAAGTGTCGGTAATACAGGTTCCCTAGAACCTGACGCCAGACAAGGGGAACAAGAGATACACATCGTTTATAAACACGTCATGGTCTTGCGTATGAATAATGACGTCACTGAATTAAACAATTCAACATTGCCGATGTACATTAGGTTCTCATGTGCAGAGATACGAGGTCATCACTTAAATTAGAGAGCAGTTGCACAGTAGTAATTTTAGTAAGAATGCGAAATAAAATTAAGGAAAACTGAAATTGGTTGCTAAAATATGTTGAAATAAACTAAAAAATTGAAATTTCTTATTTTAGCCGTAACTTTTTTGTGCTTTATGGAAATTGAATTATATTTTTATGTAGGTTTTACATATTCAACTTTTTAAAGTTTGCTTGAAGTGGACTTAAAATTTTCAAATCCCACAGCTTTCATAGTCAACGTTTGATTTTCTTATGATCACCATATTGGTTTTAATTTCATTCACCATTGAAAAAATCAAAGAAACCGAAAAAGACTTAAAAAAAAAAGGTATATTTTTTTTATATTTTATTCTTATTTTCAGAGATAAATGATAACTTTTTACACCGAATACCATAAAGGATTTCAAACCCATAAGGCAAGAAATATTAAAGTGTAATCTTTGTAATTTTTTTATTTTTTTAATGCACCTAATTTTTGGTTTCCTTGATTTTTTGATACTGAATGAGATGATAAAAAAATATGAGAAAACAAATTCAGATTAAAATTTTCTGAGCAGAGTGATTTTTAGGTCGATTTGAAGTCATCGAATGAGATAAAGCATGGAATTAGATATTCTCGATCTTGATTTTGCAAATTTTAATGATATTTTTGCGATCGCAATTATGATTCCTATCTAAAAAAGTAATTTCAATATTGCCACTAATTCAGATTACAAGAGTATGCGCAAAGTGAATTTTCGGTCGATTTGAAGTCATCGAATGAGATAAAGCATGGAATTACATATTTTCAATTACGATGTTGCCAATTTTAATATTATTTTTGCGATCTAAATTACGATTCCGGTTAAAAAATTAATTTAAACCTTGCTACCGATTCAGATTAGAATTTTTTGCGCAAAGTGAATTTTCGGTCGACTTGAAGTCATCGAATGAGATAAAGCATGGAATTAGACATTTTATATTGCGATGTTGCTAATTTTCATATTATTTTCGCGATCCCAATTACGATTCCGGTAAAAAAAGTATATTTAAATCTTGCCACCAATTCAGTTTAAAATTTTCTGCGCAGAGGGAATTTTTGGTCGATTTGAACTCATCGAATACGATAAACCATTTATCATGGAATTTGATATTCTCGATCGCGATCTCGCCAATTTTCATATTATTTTTGCGATCCCAATTACGATTCCGCTTAAAAAATTAATTTAAACCTTGCCATCAATTCAGATTAAGATTTTCTGCGCGGAGGGATTTTTCGGTCGATTTGAAGTCATCGAATGGATATAAAGCACGGACTTAGATATTCCGATCTTGATCTTGCCAATTTTAATGATATTTTCGCCATCGCAATTACGATCCCGCTCAAAAATTAATTTCTATATTGCTACCAATTCAAATTACAAGGATATGCGCAAAATGAATATTCGGTCGTTTTGAAGTCATCGAATGAGATAAAGCGTGGAATTCGACAATTTAAATTGCGATCTCGCCAATTTTCATATTAGTTTTGCGATCCCAATTACGATTCCGCTTAAAAAATTAATTTAAACCTTGCCACCAATCCAGATTAAGATTTTCTGCGCGGATGGATTTTTCGGTCGATTTGAAGTCATCGAATGGATATAAGGCACGGACTTAGATATTCCGATCTTGATATTGCCAATTGTAATGATATTTTCGCCATCGCAATAATTACGATCCCGCTAAAAAATTAATTTCTATATTGCCACCAATTCAAATTACAAGGATATGCGCAAAGTGAATATTCGGTCGTTTTGAAGTCATCGAATGAGATAAAGCGTGGAATTAGACAATTTAAATTGCGATGTTGCTAATTTCCATATTATTCTTACGATCCCAATTACGATTCCGCTTAAAAAATTATTTTAAACCTTGTCACCAATTCGGATTTAAATTTCTGCGCAGAGGGATTTTTCGGTCGATTTGAAGTCGTCGAATGAAATAAAGCATGGAATTACACATTTTCAATTACGATGTTGCCAATTTTAATATTATTTTTGCGATCTAAATTACGATTCCGGTTAAAAAATTTATTTAAACCTTGCTACCAATTCAGATTAGAATTTTTTGCGCAGAGTGAATTTTCGGTCGATTTGAAGTCATAGAATGAGATAAAGCATGGAATTAGACATTTTATATTGCGATGTTGCTAATTTTCATATTATTTTCGCGATCCCAATTACGATTCCGGTAAAAAAAAAGTATATTTAAATCTTGCCATCAATTCAGTTTAAAATTTTCTGCGCAGAGGGAATTTTTGGTCGATTTGAACTCATCGAATACGATAAAGCATTTATCATGGAATTTGATATTCTCGATCGCGATCTCGCCAATTTTCATTATATTTTTGCGATTGCAATTAGGATTCCGTTAAAAAATTAGTTTCAATATTGCCACCAATTCAGATTACAAGGGTATGTATGCGCAAAGTGAATTTTCGGTCAATTTGAAGTCATCGAATGAGATAAAGCGTGTAATTAGACATTTTAAATTGCGATGTTGTTAATTTTCATATTATTTATACGAAAGTTCACTCTGTCAATAACCTTGTAGTGTGAATTGGTGGCCATATTGAAATTAGACAGAATCGTAATTGCGATCGCAAACATAACATGAAAATTGACAACACCGCGATCGTAAATGTCAAATTCCATGATTTATCACATTCGATGACTTCAAATCGACCGCAAATTCTCATCCTGCGCAGAACCGCAATCTGAATAGGTGGAAATATTGAAAATAATTTCCATAAATAAAACGGCAAAATAGCGTTTGACGCAGGCTAATTCCACTTTTCAACTCATTCAATGGCTTCAAATGGACAGAAAATTCACCCTGCACAGAACCGTAATCTGAATCGGTGGCCATATACAAATTAGTTTATAAGATATAATCGTATACGCGATCACACAGATAATAAGAAAATTGGCAACATTGCGTTTGAAAAAGCCTAATTCAACTCCTTAGCTCATTCGATGACTTAAAATCAACCGACAAGTCACCAGCGTAAAACCGCGATTGGAATAGATAGCGTGCGACCTTGAAAAAAAAAGCGCCGCCGGCGGAAAATTTTAAAAACGAAAGCGACTTTCTTTTTTAATTTTAATTAGGCCACACAGACCGACGCGTGTTCGTGGCGCACTTCTAATGAAATCATCTAGGCATTCTCGAACTCGGTATTATCATTTTTCATAATTTTATTTTGCGAAATCATTGACGGTTCTGTCATAAAAGTTAATTCATTATTCTCATAGCTACAGATCTAGAACGATGCGCAATGTAGATTTTGAGTCGATTAGAACCCATTGAATAAGGTAAGGTATGACGTTAGACATTCTGGAACATTCTATTAGGACGATGACGTCATGGTCCTCAAAGTGTTCCGCGAGAGTTTCGTACATCTCGCGGTAACTTTGGGGACAAAGACCCCAAAGTAACCAGTTTATACTAGGTTACTCTTTGAGGTCCGACCTCAAACAACACAAAGTACCTCAAAAGAACCACCGCATGAATTTTTTCGTCCCCGAACTGACCGCAATACATACATACATATAAAAATATTAGATTTGTTTTGGCTGTGTAGGTAATTATAAAATATTGATAATTATGTTGGGATAGCAGCCAATTAAACAAGCAGGTTTACTATGGAACAGGGGTACTATGAAGTACCCCTGACGAAGAGCTAAAGAAAAGCTCGAAAGCTTGGGTTGATTTAAAAGAAAAAAGAGAAAACCGCTTGTTTAATTGGCTGCTATCCCAACATAATTATCAATATTTTATACATACATATATATATATATTTAAATTGAAAAATTATTCCCCTTGCTGCTTAATTACGTAAGTAAATAGATGTTTACAAATAATAATATCAACTAATCGTGATCTTCTTGTGGTGTCCAAGGTATTATTAGTTGATAGAATCTTAAAAACACTGTTGCCCATAGGAATTATTGTATGAAGCAAAGTGTTTAGTTCGAAATCTGGAAAAGTCTGCTCCAGGACCAAAAATTTATGACACATAAATATCATCAATAATATCAAATGTAACTGATGTACTGAACAGGCTGGTGCCTCTTCACATACAGCCGCTTCTGACGTATTCGTTTATACTTCATAATCCTGTAATATCGGTTAAGCAGGTACCTATGTGAATAAATAAAAAAATAGTCCAATTTTATTTATCAGACTTAGATATTTTTTAATACCTGCTGAATGTAATTTATTTTCAAATAAATAAGTTTCCTCATTCCCAAAGAATTAGGTAAAATTTCTCTTAGATAATTTTCATTCAACGATATTATGATAATTTAATATTAAATATTAATTTGAAATAAAAAATAGTGGATAATATTGATGGCAGACGATAGCTTGAGTACTAGTAGAGCCCATCATGGATTAAACAACAAAATCCACAAAGATCGTCACTGTGAAGACGGGACCGATTCCTTGGAATACTCCCAGTCTTGCAGTCCTAAAGAATTGACACTTGGCTCGAATTTGAGCATATTGCAACTAAACATTGAAGGAATATGTAGAGATAAGTGCTTTTTTTTTCTAAAATTTGTAGTGATAAAAATGTAGATATAATGCTTCAAGAAACACACAAATTCTAATGAGCAAATTTTATCTCGAGGTATTATTCCAAAATGAATACTTGTTGAATCATTAAACAGTGCCAATACACGGATGTGCTACTTATGTTAAGGAAAATATTCACAATCCTGAAATCATATATTGTAACCGATCGCCTCCCAGGCCTGATGATATCTAAGAGAAATCATCTGTGATCGTCTAGATAGTTGGTGGACCGTCTACAATATACCGCGGTTACATAAAGTAACCGCTACGTGGTTCTTTTATGAAGTATGCCAGGAGTAGGCCAAAAACCAAAAACATTGCCTGGAAAGATTCGCCGGTCTTCCTATCCTTTCTTGCAGTTGATAGAAATAAAGAAAGTGGAAAAGAGTTAGCAATAAAAGAAGGGAAAAGAGTTAGCTTTCATCCATATTTCATACTGATTAACTAGGTTTCACTTCCTTCATTACCCACTTTGGTTTGATTTAATTTAATTTTCTAAAGAATTTGCATTGATCAACAATGTAAGAATTTGTTTTGTCTTTTTAGAATTTCTAGCTTCAACCGTACCTTTTCTTTCTCCTTATTTACCAGTTATAACCTTTTTATATTAGTACCTGACATTTTATGTATTTCCTAAAGATCGAAAACCGTTAGGTTGATTTTTGTTCACAGACTCTCAAGTGGTCTTATTTTATTGCCTTGTCTGGATCACTGGCAGTAGTCGATATCCTGACGTAACACACCGGGTGAATCTGTCGATTCTCGAGACGGACAGCTCCTAGAACAGTGTTGCCTATTTTCTTTTCTCTTCAGAACCTGCCTTTCTTTGAGAACAATAACCTGATATCTCCCGTTTATTTACAATATAAAATACAGTACCTACTTATCACTACCTTATTTATATCCGCATAGCTAAGCTGCTTATTGTTTAAATGAAACTGATTTTGCTATCACATTGACCAATAATTAATAAACCAGATACGTTTTTCTATTTTTATTATTGTTTCCGTTGTGATAATGATCAAGTGGCCCTGATATGATTTCGAGAAGTCTAACTAAATTTGTCTTGCCTGTAGAAATTTTTTAGCGGAATTTCTTGCCTTACAACTCTTTGAATGTTTTTCAGAAATAGTTTTCCGTTTTGTATCCGGCATGTTTAGAAATGCCCTGTTTGAAATTTATGTTGTTGTATTGTGATTGTGGCAGATAACTTTCTAGAAAATTCGTCCTATTTTTAAATTTTTGTTTAAAATTTCAGAGATTAGTGTAGAGAGAGTGAGAACTGGCAACTACGCCTGAGCACTACCAGACTGGAGCAGGGGTTAACAGAACCAGTCTCCCTGTAACTGTGCATGGGGAACCGATAAAGATTCTCAGTCAACGAGTCAACTAACCACCTCGTGTTAATTAATACTAAAACCACAATTAGGTAGGAGATGATTTTTATATAAATAATAAAGCTTCTTCTGTTAAAAATATTAGAATCCCCTCAAGGCTATTTATAGGGAATTTAAGGACTTAGTAATACAGGGTGTCCCAGGCGTAATTGACCAGGCCATATCTCATATACAGGTTGAGATAATCGAGCCGAATAAAAGGCATATTGTTATAATTTTTCAAGCTGTATAACATGACAGCATGAAAACAACCCCCACTCCAACATCCCCTAAGTTACAGCCCCCACCCTTAAAAAAATGAATAGCACCCTGTATATATTTTTGTATATTCAAAACCAGTATTCGATTCTATATTTAGATGATTTTTCAGATTCAAAATTGGTTCACAGATAACCAAATTATTAATTTTATTTAAATCAAAGTAGTCAAGTTTTTTTTTTTTGTTCAGTAATTTTCAATACTCAAATAGTTACTAATTTGAGCAACCATTGGATTTTAAGCCACTCCACCTTGCTTTTGGCGTCCGAGACTTTTCTATTGGTAATGTTACCTTCAAGTACTTTTGTGGAAATGAAATGAGATTTTTTCATTTCTATCACTGTAAATGGGTTTTTCTTCCTAGAATTTTTGATTACCATTTGCCAGTCTTTTGATATGAAAATATCAGGATGGAATTTTTTTCTTTTCAATTATGTAGTCCGAAATCTTAATCGCAAGATAAGTATGAATGGCCACTGACCAAAAATTTGTGATTTATCTCTTGTCCACAGTAAAATCTGAAGATGCACTGATGTAGTTACATAATACTGACAGCTTTATATTCCGGTTCTGACCTCCGCACTGATCAGAATACATGATAAGGCTTTTTGAAGTTACAAAATTTTGTATGTAATACAAAAGACAAGAGCCCACCTCTAGAGGCTACTGTTTCATCCCAGATAAACATAAATGTGTTATCTGTGCCCATGTCATGAATATTGAAGCAGTATGTCGGTAGGGTTTTCATCAAGTCAAAGCAAATTACAGAGGCGTCTCCTCTTTTTGCAAGCAATGTGTCATTTTTTAAGCCTTCTCGGGCACTCTGAGCCTTTCTTTGATGTAGCTCTTTTTGAAAGTCAAGTTTATTGTTTTCTCATTTCATCTGCTGCGTTTATTTGAACGTTGAATAGGTCACAATTCTTAGAAGAATCTGTGATTGGAGGATGAAAGTGCAAGTTAAACTCTTTATTGAAGGATTCTCGAAAAATAAAATAGGACACAGGGTCTCAATCTCTTGTCTCACCTTTATACAATTCGTACATCTTACTTAGTGCGGTGAAAGATATTTTCTGTGGCTGCTTTTTTCCCTAGCATAGTGTGATTCATAGCATGGAAATTTTTCGATTATTGCCTTCACCTGCATTTTCTTTTCGGTGATAGTTTTATTGTGGGGGGATGCTTCCCACGTCTGTCGCATGGCGGTTGTCTTCCAACTAATTTGGGTTTTAGTAGTCTATCTATTCTTCAGCAGAAATTTGGAAAATGCTTGAAAAAATGGCTTGCACACCTTCTGTTCTACTCCATTTTCATCGGGTAAATAATAGTCTTCTGTCTAAGAGTGTCTTGATTTTGGGTGTATGTACGTAATTTATTTACAACTTTAACCAGGAAAAATATGTATGAAGTTTGTAAATTAAAGCTTTCTATGGCATAAATTTTTTTATACAGTTTCATTTGACGTTCATTGGGAATCAAAATCGAGCATCTACCTTTGCAAGTAGGGGAGAGTGACCTAAGATGGGACGTTTTTCTTTTAGAACAATTATTTCGAAAATGTCTAACTAAAAAAACTTCTATGATAATAAAATAAACATTTATTTCAATTCTAAACACTTTTATAATAATCGACTTGAAAAAACTCAACAAAAAAATATATTTTTTAAAGTTTGGAAAATCAAGCAAATGTCCCGTTTTGAGAAACCAGTCTCTTAAGACAGGACATCAATCTGCACAACTATCACAGGTGAAATAAAGTTCATCCATGATCCCCCATTCTGTGCTCATGGCGTAGTTTTCTCATAATATTAATATAATACAGCGTGTTCAGTTAAGGGTAAGGAGCGGCCATATCTCGGTAACTATTGGTCCTAGAGCCTCAAATTAAAAATTAAAAAGACATAAGTGACCATGAGAAATTCAAGGAAAATATTTTCAAGATGGCCAAGATCCTAACTTTTCACATTGTATCCTACTATGTGGTTTAAATATTAATACAGGGTGATGAAAAATCGGATAATTTTCATCACCCTGTATTAAAATTTACTCTACATAGTGGGATAAAACATGAAAAGTTAGGTCAGGGACATGTAAACCGTTTTTAGATATCTTGAGCCGTTCTAGTTCTACACTGCTTTGAAGTTGAAACATTGCGATTTTCACTTGTTTATAACTCATAAACCACTCAATCTAAATTCCAATGGTGAAAACCACCTGCATTCGATTTTTTCAGACATTTAAAAAATATAATATTTTACAGGTTATCCCGTTAAAATAACGAACTAGGTGTCAACTTCCGGTATTTCCGGAAGTGCGGCCATCTTGAAAATATTTTCCTTGAATTTCTCATGGTCACTTATGTATGGAAAACTTTTAATTTGAGGCTCTAGTACCAATAGTTACCGAGATATGGCCGCTCCGTACCCTTAACTGAACACGCTGTATACATATACTGCCCTCCTAACATGAAAGGTCCCATCTGCAATATTTAAGTTCTAAGAAAACCGAGGTTTTGTTTTACTTAGCTGTCTAGGACACATGGTATTTTGAAAAAATCTTCCTATTTCATTTTATATATTATATGGCAAAATAGAATCTAACTGTTCATAACAATTTTGATTTACCTGTTCACTATAGGAAATATTTGATAATTTTGGCACTTTGAATTGAATTTGTCCTAAATAAAACTAATATTTTAATGCTGAACACTTTTGTATTACTTACTATATTATCTAAAAACTAAACACATTATTTATATAATCATATAAATGATAGAAACGTATTTGATGAGAAAAAAACGGGATCATAGGGATATATTAATAATTTTCTTCAACAAAACCATCCTCGGAAACCGGCAAGTCTTCCCAAAATTTCATGCGATTTTGAGGAATGTGCGCTTTTAATTTAGATATAAGATTATTTTTTCGGTCTAAAGACACACCGCGTAATGTATTACGAGCCTGAGGCTTCGTTGGCTTGCCCTTAACGTACTTCATTATAAAAATATCTTTAAAATCGATAAATTCATTTTCAAATTCTGTTTTGTAAAAAAAAATAATTTCCTCTTTTAAAATGAAGACAAACCATGTCTTTTAAATAAACGCGAGAAGTTAGCTTTTGTAACTTGTATTTGGACGTGTAGTCTGTAAAATAAAAAAAAAATGGTCAATTTGCATTTTTATTAAATTAACTCTAGCCGAATTGGCTTGTTGTACCACGTCACAAAAATCGTCAAAATCTTATACCTTTTTCTTTCTCTTTAGAGCAAGTTCAACCTGATGATGAAAAGAGTCGGCTGCCATAAAAGTATGGCCTGGCTCGAAAAATTTTATTGTTAGATTTTCTAAAGCGACTTCAGAACTGTTAACGATATACATTAAGAAACTAAAAAGAGACCAATTTTTATTTTGGCTTGAACAATAATTATTGTCAGGCCAAATTGTAATGCGTTTAATATCCCTATTTACCCGGAAAAATGCATAGAACGTGAAAATAATGTCATCTTTGGATCTGCCAGCAACTCCCTCGTGCCACAACACAGCCCAAGGGTAGGTTTTAGATTTCTTTACAAGCGGGACGAAGCTCTCATTACATGCTACGATACGTGGCGTAAAAATAATTTCCTTAAATTATTATTATTTAATTATTTCTAAGCGAGGCAGCACCTGGAAATAAAGGAAATTATAGAAGAAATGGCAGGTATACTCAACGATTAATTAATAATAATAAATAATAAAAGTAGGTCGTTTTGAGTACAAAGCACATACAGTGTATTTTACTAGCCTGCTAGGTGGGTTCGGTGAATTACTCGTGTAGACACGTGTTTCGTTCTACTGGAACTCATCAGTGTGCTGCATCCGGAGTGTCTGGAGGATGCTGTCGGATGATCGGAAGCCGGCCCCTCTTAAGCCAAAAATTAACACGGAACTCCGTGTGGTGTGAAGTAGAGCGACATCTAGCGGTCATTCTAAAGAGCTAACCGTGAGTTCACTCTAAGTATATCACAGTTTCAGGCACCACCAATGCCAGCCGATTGACAATCATGAATAAGAGAAGAAATGGCAGGTATACTCAACGATTAATTAATAATAATATTAAATAATAAAAGTAGGTCGTTTTGAGTATAAAGCACATACAGTGCATTTTACTAGCCTGCTAGGTGGGTTCGGAGAATTACTCCATCGCCCATGTTGTGATTGAAGTGCTATCGAATGTATAAGTTTCAACTTTGAAAATTAATAATAACACAGAACTTGGAATTACATTAATCTGACTTTTTTAATTACTCAAAAACAACTGACATTTTATAAACAACTTCAAAGGTAACGTAAAATATTAACAGGTTACTACAATTCCCCCCCACTAATTTTTAAAAATACTTAGAAACTGCAAAAGACATATCAATTTCTTGCAGACGGCGTATCCAAGATATAGTCAGCAAGATATCTAGGAGGACGAATGTTACGTTGAGAGCGTCTAGGCAATTCTCGCTCTTTAGGTTCAATTACATTACATTGTTGGTAAAGTTGTTCATTTTCTTCTGATGCTTCAACGGCAGGTTCAGCAGGTGCTAACATTCCATGTTGTGCATGAAGACCATTTTGGATAAAGGTTTGGTCTGGAATAATTGGAATTGATTGTTGGGTTCCGGTGATCCGATTTCCAATGTCTTCTTCATCAACTGGCTCTGTATCAGTGGTGAACGACACTTTTTTATTCGTTCTATTAGTGCTTCTTAATTGATCTATATGACGTTTATAAATATATCCGTCATCTAGCTTTATCAAGTAATGAAGATATCCATACTTCTTCATAACTGTACCTAAGCGCCAGGTAGGTTTGTTGTTCGAGTAATATCGAGATAGTACTCTGTCTTCAATCTTAAATGATCTGATTCCAGGAACTGGTGGTAGAGAATTAGTTTGCTCGTGATATGGCTTTATAGAATCTAATCTTATCCGCATAGGTCTCTTCAGATATAATTCAACAGGGGTTCTCCCCTCAGCAAGTGGAGTAGCTCTGTACCAGTTCATAATTTTTTGAAGTTTCTGATTGAGATTTAGAGGTTCATTTTTCATGGCTTTTAAGCGATTCTTGATGGTACGCACATTCCTTTCAGCAAGACCATTGGTTGCCGGATGACCTGGTGCTGAGAATTTTTGAAATATACCATTTGAGTAGCACCATTTCTTGAACAATTCGCTGGTGACTATGGTCGCATTGTCGGAGACAAGAACCTTTGAAGTCCATGGGTAGCAAAAATGTTTTCCAGCAATTCGATGTTTTTTGAAGTTGATGGGGCAACATTCGAAACTCTTACTTCTACCCATTTCGATTTTGCATCGACTACAATCAAAATATGCTTATCTTCGTAAGGTCCTGCATAGTCTACGTTCCATCCCAGTTTTCTTGTGGTTCCTCCCATGGGTGAATTGGTGCTTCTGGTGGACTATACTTAGTGTTGGCACAGGTTTCACAAGAGTTGGCAATGTTTTCAATTGCACGATCCATGCCAGTCCATGTACAGTAGCGACGAACGAGCCAACTGTTTCATTTTAGTGATTCCAATGTGTACACTATGAAGTTCTTTCAGGATAATTTCTTGAAGTGATCTAGGAATTACAACTCTTTGACCTTTGAATAAGACACCATCATCAAGAGTGTACTCTTGGTGACTAGAATTATCACTGAGAGACTATTCTTGATTTTTGAAAGGATTTCATCTTTATCTGTTTCTCTTGCTATTGTTTCAGCAGTTACTACTTCAGATGAAATTTGATATATTGCATCGGAACAAATATGATGGACTTCTCGATTGATAGCTATATCTGTAGTTGAATATTTTGAATTAATTGGTGCTCTAGATAAGCAATCAACATTGACGTTGTCTGTCCCTTTGTTGAACTTGGTTTCATAATCGAATCCTGATAGAAATGAAGCGTATCGAAGAAGTCGGGTCGATGTCATCGCTGGTAGCTTCTTGGATTGATAAAAAATATGGATAAGTGGTTTGTTGTCAGTAACAAGTTGAAAATGATGACCATAAAGGTATATGTAGAAACGACTCACTGAAAAGACGATTGCAAGAGCTTCCCTGTCGAGCTGACTATAATTTTGTTCTGCTGATGTGAGTGATCTTGATGCAAATGCTACTGGTTGTTCTTGACCATTCGTTAAGTGTGAAAGAACTCCAGCAATTCCTGTAGGACTGGCATCACATGTCAAAACGATAGGCAGGTTTGGATTGAAAGGCACAAGTACCTTATCACTAGCAATCTCTTCTTTCAGCTTCATGAAGGCATTTTCACATAATGGTGACCAAATGAATCTTGAATTTTTCTGAATTAGTTTCCATAATTGATTCGTTTTTGTTGAACAATCTGGGATAAATCTAGAATAATATGTGACCATACCCAAAAATCTTCTTACGTCGTCAGCATTGGTTGGTCTTGGCATTTCGGTAATCGCTTTTACCTTATCCTTGCACTTCAAAATTTTATTATGTTGAATAATATGACCAAGATATTGAATTTCAGTTTTGAAGAACTCGCATTTGGCTTTATTTAGTCCTTGAAGAATATTATCAAGAATCCTGTTGAATTCACTTTGTGCAGTCTTGATACCAAACGATAGACGATTCATGATGTAAGTACCTCGATGTGTAGAAATGGTTTGAATCTTGGCACTCTCGTGATCCATTTTTACATGTAAATATGCCTTGAAGAGATCTAACCGACAGAAGTACGAAGAATCTCGAAGACTGTCTAGAATTTAATCAATTTTGCGAATTGGGTAATGAGCTGATTGAAGTTGTGGATTGACACCAATTTTGTAATCAACACACAATCTAACACGACCTTCAGATTTCGGAATACAAACAAGAGGGCTCCCCCAATCGCTATGGCTGATCTTAGAAATTATACCTTCTGCTTCAAGTAGATCAAGTTCATTTTCAACTGCTGTTCTTAAGGCGTAGGGTACATCACGTTCACGAATGAAGACTGGCTTAGTGTTTTCTCTAAGATGAAGTGAACAAGCAATTGTAGGAATGCAGCCAACCTTCTGCTTAAAAATTGAAGAGTATTTTTCAAAAATACTATCGATAGAATTAATTTGTACTGTGTCCTTTGGTGTTGAGTTGTCCAGATCCTTCAGGTTAATTCCTAGGTGACGAATCCATATACGACCAAGCAGTGGTAAAAACTCATCGGACACAATGTACAGGGTGTCCCAACACTAGTGTCCACCCCCTAATTAGAGCTTAATTTTAAAGATAAAAAATTGAAACTTTCAGGATTTGTGTACTTGATATAGGACCACGGAATGGCATAATCAGTTTAATTAAAAAAACATTAGTTTGGGCGCCAGCGATAAAAAACTCTAATATGGTGGTAAATTGTCGAAAAAAAATCGATTTTTTTCAATACATAGGTAGAAATCGATTAATAAAATCAAAATCGCTTGAAAGAAATGTGAAAAAACGAATTATAAGGCTTTAATTAAATAAAATATAATTATATAGCAATGACAGGTAGAGATTTGATTTATGATGTGCAATAGAATGATCAATATAAACTGAAAACGGTAGGTGCAATAAACTTTTATGACAAAGTAAACAAGGCCTAAATAAATAGTAAGACGGCTCTCCTGCACACTGAACATGCATTGGACAGTGTCGTCTTATGGAGTCATGAAAAAGGTGATTATTAAAAAGCCAAAATAAATATAATAATTTCAAATTTATAGACTCTTATCCTTTAACTTATGTAATATTACACTACCGTGATTTTATGGACATCTATTATGATAATCATAAAACATTACAGAATTACAGATAGGTAGGTATAATCAAGATATATGTGAGATATTATTCATCAAATAGGTAATTCTGCCGACAACCTAATACTATTAAATTATTTTGTTTACTAATCTCTTAACAATTGTAAATAAAATGTGAATAAATGTTTCACCTAAAGCAGATATCCACCTCCTAAATTGAGGGTAATTTATAGATAAAAAAATTAAACTTTGAGGATTTGTGAAACTTACCAAAGAAAAACAGCCCCACATAATTATTATTAAAATAATTTAAGTGTAAAGTTTTATAATAAAATCAAATAATTATTGGGTTCTTTGACTTCCTTCAAAGCGCTTCCCTAAAACACTTTAACAACACCCGGATTACGCACGATAATTTGACAATTAAACACAAAGCTGAAAGGTTTAGATTCATACCAGACCTTTCTACTTCTAGTTTCAAAGTAGAACTTTGACTAAACTGGGACAATAATAGTAAGTAGATACCTACCTACAAACACCATAAACTCCTAAAATGCATTCTGCTACGCATGTTATGAGCAAGAAATGTCCACAATACTTAAGTTTGGTATTAGGGAATTCCAGGAATAAACCTATTAGTGAATTCCAGAAGGAAACCTTCCACTTAAATAGATTTTTTAAACCCTTTTAGGTACGGTATGATTTCCAGGCTGCATAATTTAAATATTTCTTACCAATCAACCGTCATCTATTTTCATTGTCCTTCTAAAGTTGGATTAAGGTAGAAAAAGAAACTTGAAATTTAGAGAAATAAGGCCTATGGAGAACAGAATAATGCGGAAGAAATAGTTTTAATAGTTCATTATTTACGACCAGTCCGGTTAAACAGATTGTAAATTGTGGATTATAATAATATTACACTACTCATTGCCGAACAACTCACAAGAAAAATTTTCATTCTAAGAATATTTAAACCCCCTTGGGCCTGCTGGATCTTTAACAAATTTCTGCTGATCTTTTATGCTTAAATACGATTTTATAAATTTTGATAATATTAATCTATTTCTATACCGATGTATGCGAAAAGTTGGATTTTTTTGCTGGATTTTTTTGCCACTTTACTATAAAATTGCATTTTTATCACTGTTGCCCGAACAAAAAAAAAAATTAAACTGATCAAGCCATTCCGTGGTCCTATATCAAATACACAAATCCTCAAAGTTTCATTTTTTTTACCTATAAAATTACCCTCAATTTTGGAGATGGATATTTGCTTTAGGTGATACATTTATTCATATTTTATTTACAATTGTTAAGAGATTAATAAACAAAATAATTAAATAGTATTAGGTTGTCGGCAGAATTACCTAGTTGATGAATAATATCTCACATATACCTTGATTACCTACCTATCTGTAATTCTGTAATGTTTTATGATTATCATAAAGATGTCCATAAAATCACGGTAGTGTATACATAAGTTAAAGGATAAGAGTCTATAAATTTGAAATTATTATATTTATTTTGGCTTTTTAATAATCACCTTTTTCATAACTCCATAAGACGACACCGTCCAATGCATGTTCAGTGTGCAGGAGAGCCGTCTTACTATTTATTTAGGCCTTGTTTACTTTGTCATAAAAGTTTATTGCACCTACCGTTTTCAGTTTATATTGATCATTCTATTGCACATCATAAATCAAATCTCTACCTGTCATTGCTATATAATTATATTTTATTTAATTAAAGCCTTATAATTCGTTTTTTCACATTTCTTTCAAGCGATTTTGATTTTATTAATCGATTTCTACCTATGTATTGAAAAAAATCGATTTTTTTTTTCGACAATTTACCACCATTTTAGAGTTTTTTATCGCTGGCGCCCAAACTAATTTTTTTTTTAATTAAACTGATTATGCCATTCCGTGGTCCTATATCAAGTACACAAATCCTGAAAGTTTCAATTTTTTATCTTTAAAATTAAGCTCTAATTAGGGGGTGGACACTAGTGTTGGGACACCCCTGTACAACGTCTCATAACCCCTGAGACCAACTGTACATACTCATGTACACTACATTTTTCAAGGATTATTAAAAAATTCAAATAGTTATGTTGAACCTAATACAATAAGTCAACTATAGATATAATTATCTATCCAAAACATATTTTTAATATGATTTTCTCAAAGTATTTCCAATAAAACATCCAGAAAAACTTTGAACTTACCTAGCTATGTAAACAAAGCAAACACCATATTGTTTTACTGTGAATAACTTTAAATATTGTCAATAGATGGCGTGTCATGTATCAGATTTTCTGTTAGAATTAGTTCATGTGTATGTACAAACAGTCCCAGACATTGCAGATGCTTATTATTAAAAAGAAAAAATTAATAAACCTTATGTACATGCACATGTACGCCAGGTCTGAAAGGGTTAGAATAATACACACATCAGACATGTGGCTAGGGTTGTACGATAGGTGGTCGGCTATATAATTTTTCTGCGCTGTAGATTCACGCGACGACATAGTTACAGTGTGTCATACAAAAGTACCTACGCATCATATGAGAAAAATTTTCCTATCCGGTTTAGGAAAATTTTGACTTCGCTAATAGTTTGTGCTTTAAAAATTATTATAATGACACGCGCACCCCCTGTCATGTGTCTTTTACAACTGTCAAATTTGACATCATTTTACAAAAAAAAATACAAAATATCGCATTAGTTTTCAAAATTTTGGAAAATGTCGCAGAAGAAAGTAGTTGAATATTTCATTTTCCACCCATACCAATTTTGAACCCTCTAGAAAAAATTGTTGAAAATTGAAAAACTGTCGAAAAATTTGTTGAAAATTTCAGATTTAAAAAAAATTCGACACTTGTACAAAATTCATATTTCCAATGTTTTTTTTTCTTGTGACCCGTTGTTGTTCTAAATATCGTTTTCTTATAAAAATAAAAAACGGCTGTGAAAACTATGTTAAAATTGGTACAAGCTTGATCCAAAGTTGATTTAATTATTTTTACAAATACCCTAACATTTCCCTTTATTTCGGTTCTTTACTAATTAAATACATACTATACACCGAATTAAATAACAATCTCAGCGAAAACTTCCGTTGGTCAAGTGCTTTAACAGACTATGTTCAGAGAGTTCAGAAAGTAAATGGTAAAAGAAAAATTTTCCCATATGATGCGTACTTTTTTATGTGTCACACGTAGGTATAAACGCACGCAAGTTACGAAGTTTTTAAATATCTAATATTTATAATTATAGTGGTAGTTTTTGCCATTTCTCCCTGAATAATAATAATACATGCGACGAGCATCGGGCAATGGAGAATGGTTTAAAAAAAAGTTCTATGGAATGCCTATTTATAACAATAATTATTGATTCGCAATTTATATTAAGACAATTTATAACCAATATAACATAGGTAATTATTAGGGTCGTTGTTTAATCCCTGCTTATATCATTTTGACCACGTGTTCTGACATCTGTAACCAAAAATATTTTTTTCTGGTGTCAGGTATGGCAGGAGAATACATTTTTAAGAAAATAACACAATTTTTATCGGTTTCGAATATTTTGATGCACTCCTTGTCTGGTCCGCTGTAATATCGTGAATCTTGGATATGAATCTGTTTCCAACTTCAGCCACGTGGGCCTATCCTTTGTGATATTTCAAACTTGCAGTAAGCTTGAGGCTTGACTTTTCAGTACAACTCGTAAAGCAGGTTTTTACCTTAGCTTAATAATTCTCTTCAAAGTTGAGTTATTCTCTTCAACAATCACATTCCAATATTATGGCTTCTCTCTATTATCTATTTCTCTTGTCAGTTATACAGGTCGTAAATAACTTCTTATACTCTTAATACTAAAAATTGACATTATATACGTATACATATTGTAATTATTATCCTACCGTGTAAATCGGGATTTAGACTTTCGAATGACTTGCTTGAAGAACAGTAAGCATTGAAATCTTACTTTTATATGAACGGTGGGTTTTTTTAATCATTCTATTGGCGAGTACCTATATTCATATACAAACGCCGGAAAAGAAAAATTCTGTTTTTAACTAGAAATGAGGATTTATGTTCTCAACCCTAACTTGGTTGAATCTTTGCATACTGATGATACATAAAACACTAACGTTTTTCTACTTTATGTTGATGGATTAGTAATGAATGTAACACGTGTTTTGCTGATTTCTAACCAGCATCTTCGGAAAAATGTAAAGGAATTTAAAAACCATTTAGGTGTATACCTTTCCATACAATGAAATTAATAAATTAATTAAGCCTTTTGATTACTGTGCAAGTAGAATTGCCATTTTTGTTCTCTAACCAATAAGTTTTTATAGCATGTCTTGCTCACTTAAGTTTAAGCTGGCAGAATAGCAATTTTTTTAAATGCACGGATTTGAAATTATTTATCATGCGACTTCATTTAGCCTTTTATTGCCCATGCCAATGTTTGTTTGATTCTGCTGATTTTGCTTATGGGTCCCTCACGGATCGTTTAAACGTTGGTTCAAATGAAGCTTCATAAAAAAATACTTTTCAATCAAATCAAAAACCCAAATTTTGTTTAAACATCAAAACAGTATCTACATTTTTCAACTAAGTCCTTTATTATGTATGATATTTGAAATTTTCTTTCTACATGCAGATGTATATGTTTTTTGTAGTTTATTGATATTGCACCTCTTTACTCAGCTTTTAATTGAATGGTAGGGATTTATCTGAGTGGGCCATTGTGACACCTTTACTGCGACCCAAGGTCTATTGGGGTTTGATTGAATGGTATTAAAGTTTATAAAATAATATTTTGGTGGAGAAATTAATATTTACGTTGATCTACTTTAATAAGGTTTCAAAATTGGTAATTTTTCGTAAATAATAAGACATGGGAAATTTAATTTTTTTTTAATTTTAATTTACATCATTAACTTTGAAATTTAATAGTCCGCAAAATATACGAAAAAATAGTCGTAGGTTTGCAATAATTCGCATAGAGCTGAAATTTGGTACACAGAGACCTTGGGAATATTATTACATACAAAATACTAAAAGTCCCCGTCGATTCCGCATTCGCAAAAGAAAGTTATTCAAGGTCAAAGGTCAACTATATTTTCCGATATTTACTATTTTCCGGTAAACGATAAGCTTTATCATAAAAATAATTCAAACAAACGTTGTAGATCATGAAATTACTCGTCGGATGTTTAATTATCACAGTATAACCACAGTATTTAAATAATTAAAAAAAAAAATTCAATTAATTGTCCAAAAGACTCTTCTTCACAAAACTTCATCATTTTCGATTTTTTCTTGTTCTATACGGAGCTGCAAAAAAAATTGTTTAGACAAGTAATAAAATGCTTCTACTAGTCAACACGAGTGTCGAGTATATACTATCAAATTCCAGGATAGCTAGGCAATCAACAGGACCAAAAAGATTTGAGTTGGAAATTAGTAGATAATCCTTTGGAGCCAATTCAAACTTTACTCCCACAAGCTCCGGAAAGACTTCTCGAAACCATCTGTTGCAATTGCAAAAAGGGTTGTAGTCCAAAATGTAATTGTAAAAAACTCTGGTTATTTTGTTCACCATTATGTATAATACTAATTGCCAAGACCAGTCTTCTTCCAATGTTAAATCAGCTTCAACAGATGAATATTTTTATGATATGAATGAGATATTGTATACACATCAACTGCTCGTGTATCTTTTTTACATATCCAGCTAAAACTGCGGTAATGTGTGCAGTTTTAAGTAACAGTCGATGGCGACTTTTAATATTTTATTTGTAATAATGTCCCCAAGGCCCCTGTAGGAAATTTCAATGATATGCGAATCATTTCAAATTGACCGGAGTATAATGAGAAATCTACCCACTTAATTAAATAATTTTGACCATACATATAATATAACTACGAGTATGATAAATTATACATATAACTTTCCCATATCACCATAAGCATATTCCTCTTTTTAATTTTTTCTAACTGAAAAACTGACAGCATACTTACGACAATAATCCTTTCCTTGTCAATACTTCTGTAACATTCTTACTACATTCCTACTTTAGCAACCTCCTTATGGGAAACGGACCACCAATAGGGACTTCTGAATTTGCATTGTAACTACCCCACTACCACAGATAATTACCAGTTCTCTGAAAGCATATAAGAAGGACTTTTGCACTTTGCAGTTCAGTTGTACCTACTGTTCAGTTGTTCGTCGTAGAAGTATTTCAGATTCAGAAAAGTCCTCTGATACTCCGACTCTCTCGTCAGTCGAAAACGAACATTAGCCCGAGAAGGTTACACGACGAGAACGAACGTTACGAACTCGAATTTATTTACTGCAATATGTTGTTGTTCCTGATACGATATCCTGAAACCTCATAATAAAGTGATTGTGTTATTATTACTGACTGACATTTCAACGAGTCTGTGTTGTAGCTGCACTAGTTAATTGACCACCGCAAAGCAGCAAAAATGTCGGGAATTAAACCAAGCAACTTACTTTCAGAGTCGTCTGGAAAGTTCTCGTCCGATGAGAAAATCGGTTTCTATGAGTCTTCAAGGCAGGACAGCGGGTTCCTGTCGGGTGAAATAGTGTCAGGCGATTTGACGGAAGACGAGGGGCCCTCCTGCCCGGTGTCCGGGAGCAGCTTCAAAGAGGAGGATCGTTTCGAGGAAAATTCCTCTGTGATGCGTTTAGATAGCGGTGTGGTCGATAGTCTATCAGAAGACCTGTCAAGTCTCAGTCTGAAACAGAGCAACTTCAATAACTTGAACTCCCCCAAAACGGTCGAGAAAGTCGGCCCTCCAACACCTGTCGTGCAAATCACTCCCACGAATGTCAAGCAGCGGACGGACTGTTCCTGGATGAAATTTTATGAACAGGATGAAGATGGAGATACGTAAGTTAATTTTTTATTAATTTCATTTTTAATTTATTGATTAATTCACTGTTAATTATTGCAAAACTTTGATAAGGTTAAATTCGGAAAACCCATACTACTGGGGTATTACCTACCGACAAGCTGGCATTCTGAGAAATAAAATACTCGATACTCTTATTTGGTATTTCCTGATAAAATAGTAAAAAAAATTGATTCTGATGTCACCCACCGTCGTCGTCGCCGCCGCTACTTTTTTGGAGGTTGTTTCATTTCATTAAATTTAATTATTATCATTAACTGATTTAAAATTTAAATTTAAACCATAAACCGAAAGATTTGATTAAAACTTTGCTTTATTAATTGGTTGGTGTCATTTTTGGTTATTTAATAATAATGTCATTTGATTGACATTTTGTCAAGTACGGTACATAACAGGTCTTACACATTCTCTATAGTTTTTGGCCTGTTCTTACGGGCCTGAATCTAGCGCCAAGCTCTAACGCCGTGAGTCCCGTGCAGTGTTGCCACGTCGACGCGAATTTCTACAATCACTTCAGTATGGGATTTTTAACGACTTTTGTGAATTTAATTGGCAATGAACCTCGAATTATTACAAATTAGTCTTTGCTTTGGATTTACCTCTGACAAATAGTGGTGCGTAAGTGTCCAGGGACGGAGATATGATGATTCTTAAATTTTTAGGCGCCAGCTTTGAATGCGAAATTTGACCGTCTTCCGAGCAATCAATTTGGATGAAACTACGCACGCGAACTTGTCTTTAGATGTGCTTTCGACTAAAAATAGTGCCAAAGTATCACAAAGTTCAGGGGCGGAGATTTGATTTTTTAATTTTTAGGCGCCACCTTTGAATGCGAAATTTAACTGTCTTACGAACAATTGGATGAGATGCTTCTCTTATTGGCGGCGTATTGTTTTTTCATGTCATTCGGCATTAAAAGAAATCAATTTAACTAAGAATCTATAAAATTAAATTTAACAAAAACCAAAATTTTTATTTTCGGTATAACCTACCTATCAAAAATATATTATTTCCATCGGAAAACGTCATAAAAAAACCATTCACCGAAAAATCATGTATTCCATCCAAATTAATTGCTCGGAAGACAGTAAAATTTCGCATTCAAAGCTGGCGCCTAAAAATTTAAGAAAATCATATCTCCGCCCCTGAACTTTGTGATACTTTGGATTTATTTTTAGTAAAAAGCACATCTACTAAGGACAAGTTCGCGTGCGGAGTTTCATCCAAATTAACTGCTTGGAAGACTGTGAAAATTTATTTCGCATTTAAAGATATTGGTGTGAGAAATTAAGAAAATGATATCTCCGTCCCTGGACACTTACGCACCACTATTTGTCGGAGGTACATCTAAAGAAATGAAAATTTTTAATAATTCGAAATTCACAAAAGTCGTTTAAAATCCCACTGAAGTGATTGTAGAAATTTGCGAGGACGTGGCAACAGTGCACGGGCGCTAGAGTTTGGCGCTAGGCTCGGGCCCGTCCTTATTATCTATGAATCTTTACATGATTTTATTGATTTTTAATGGCTGTAGGTACAGGTGTTGAGGGACCATCACAGGGTATTGTTTGCTAAAAGCCTCAAAAATTTGTTTGTCCAATATTTACATTTTTATCAATTAAAAAAAAACCTTTTTCGTAAAATCTTTTCTATCATATAAATAATTATTTGTCAAAAATATGACATCATGGTGGTGTTTTAATAAATAACCTTCCAAACATTGCCTTAGATAATAATCTGAGCAAATAAAATAGTAGTGGCGTGTTAATTGACACAATACTAAATACTAAACTTTCCATTTCTCTTTCAATAAGAATAAGCCCACACACAGTTTTAATCTAACTAAACTAAACGCAAATGGAAACCTAGCAACCTTAATCATAATGTCGTTTTTTTTTTTTGTGAAAAGATGGCCATGGTTTATTGACGTAAAATTGTCACTTGTCACCGATCTTTCACCAATGATGAACAAAGTTTTTTTCTGATTTTTGTATGACCCGAAGCACTTAAACGTTTTCTTTCTTATCACTCGCATAGATTTAATTAATAATAATTATTGTTCTGGTTAGTTTATAGCTCGGCTTATAGGTATCTCAATATGGAAAATTTATTTTAAAGATACAAAAAAAGTCGGATAAATTAATAATTTGAAATAATCTGTTTTTTCGGTCTTGCGCATCAGCAAGAATGCGCGTAGACGCGATTATGGAAGATAAACTCGCCTGTCAAATTTGACACTTTTGATCGCTTTTGATACATTGACTTGACCTCGGCATTGACAATACATAATTATTGCAATTTTTAATAATAAATCACGCAAAGTAGACTAAAGTTAAGGAAGGTTTCCACTTAGCGCTTTACCTCGCTTCAGTCCACTCCACCAGGCATCAAACTTCATAAGATGATGTGATCTTTTGACGCGAACTGAATCGAGGTAAAGCGTAAAAAAGAGTGAAGAAGTAAAAAAAAAAAAAACAAGAATTGTTTGTCTTTATTTTTTTATTTTAATTTTTAAACAAATTAAAAAAGAAACGGGCTGTACCCGAGCGCCAATAACGCATATGAGGGTTTATTAATTGAAACCCTATGTAGAAAAAACCATCGATAATTCCTTGTCTGGTTAATTATTATTAATTGAGTAATTAAATTTCGTATATTTAATAAATTTCCCCGTAAAATCCAAACTACTATCTAATCTAAACAATAATAACGATAGCTGATTTGTAAAGAAATGACGTGTGAAGATTTCTCGAAATCTTGTTGAATTGTGGTTTTTATGGAAGGAAATTTTGATGGATGTTCTCAAGCAAAATTGTAGCTAAATACCCGCACCGGTAAGGCAAAAAAAAACTTACATCCAGGTGGTAACTATTAATAATAATTATTAAACTCGCATCTCCGGCTTGCTATATGCTAATAATTCAGGTATACGTTATCATTTCATATGCCATATGACGTAGAACTGAACTATAATAGTAATATAATAATAATAATAATAATAATAATAATAATATTAATACCTACACTTACATACAGTAAGAACGTTAACAGCCCCCCCCCCCCTCCTTAAATTTTTAACCGATTAAGGTAGAACTTTCGTACACACATTAATACTAGCATGAATTTTACTACTTTATGACGTAACACTGATCTGTCAAATATCAAAGATGGCATTGCAGTCGCTGTCTCAATTAATTAAATTAAATTGGTTCATCTTCAATCTCAAAAGACCAAAATGTAAATAAACGTTTAACGTTTGGTAAAAAAAATCTTATAAATCCTGGTACATATAAAATTACAACTACTAAGAAACAAGGTTCAATAAAAATAATCAAATATAAAATTACATTTAGTTCAGAGAATCTTTAGCGAAGGTATGAATAAATGGTACTTTCAGACGCGAGATGGTAATACGCCATGTAAGTCACGATGTTTCACGATAATAATGAAAGTCCTTAGTTTTCTCTTATTCGACACGCATCACCTTCTGCTGGTGGGTTTTTCGTTGATATTGCAGACTGATGACTGATGAGCCGAACCTGCAGCCAAACGTCGAATGTCCTTTGTTATAAGTTGTAAGACTTGTAAGACAGTAATTTTTCACTTGGTCGTATTATTATAATAATATGAGGCATTATTTAAAAATCAGTCATGGTCGTAATCATAATATAGAGAATCTTTCCGCAAGCTGCAGCAGTTACAATAATTATATATAAATTATAATAATTATTGCGCAGTGCAATTATTGCTTTGACCCGGTTAAGATCTTTTAAGCCTCACAGCCGAACCGTTAGGTGTTATTATAAACAATACATTGGACAAAATTTTTGAATTGACAAACCCATCACAAAAAGAACATAAAACGGATTTTACAATCCAATCCGACAACTTATTGGGGCATGCAATAAGAATTTCCAATTAAATTTCTCTAATTCGGAGCTTGTTTTCTCTTTAAATTAATTTAATGTGAGATCTGCAACAGCAAAGAAAACTCGGCTATAGGTTTGTTCACGTAAATCTGCCAGGTTTTGCCAGGAGGATCCATGCTGTGACACACGCTGAGAGGACCTGACAGGTGCCAGTGGCACTAAACATTTTCTCCTTTATAATGTAGATAACTTATTATGCTTTCTCTATTTTTATTTTTTCTTCCCTAACTTATAAACTTTGACGTTTTTGCAATAAAACTTGTAAATCAATTTGGCATTTATTTGACAAATTATAACTAAAAAAACAAAAAAAAAACTGATTGTTTCAGTCTTCATTTCACATAATATTATACTAAAAATTAAAATTGATAAATCAATTAAATAATACAGTATGTTCCATAAGTAATAGTGGTCGGTGGTGAATTGGAAAGATTCTTCGATTCGAAATATTACGATCTGACATAACTTGCTCCTTGCTCTAATAAATTATTAATAATTAAAAAGATTTTAATTAATAATTAAAAATAATTAAAGATAAAATCCAATCTTATTTTTTCTCCTCAGACAAGCTAAAAATGCAATAACATAAGAGCATTCCATTAAAAAAACACACAACTTTGATGTGCCACTCTCATATTGACACACTCTGTTCTAGATTTTCTGTGATTTTTTTTATGATTTATGACGCTGTTTAATTAAGTTTAAGTCGAGGTTTATAAGTACCTATACACTTTTTTGCTTTTTCTCTATTCATGTATTTGTAATAATTTATTTTTATGTTTTATTAGTTACCATTCCATAAGTGATTGCTGTAACAGTAAAAATGGTTGCAGTCATTCATCATAATACTATTTACTACAAAAAGTTGAAAGTACCTTGAATGATGCATTCTTAAGTCAGCGTGAAGTATGTTTAAATAACGTTACTTACTATTCATTATAGGAAGTATACAGGGTGCATCATGTATCCTTCTCTATATTGCTATCTCCTAACGCTAACAGATACAGGGTCGGTTAAACAAATCCAAAGGAGAGCAATTTTATGGCCATCTCGATTCCGTCGAGACATACAAGATATCTGTGACCGTTCCTGAAATATCCTGAAAAAACTGAAAAATCGATATTTCTTATTTTTGCCATATCTTTTTTATTATTGGAGATTGATAAATAATTTTTTGTGGGCTTACATAAGTCGGCAAGAGCTATCCATCTGACATTTCAAAAATTTTCAAAGCCGACTGGATACAAGAATTTTCATAGTCAACTTTCGTTTTTCTTATGGCCACCATAGTGTTTTTTTATGTTGTTCGGTATAAAAAAATCATAAAAACAAAAAATTGTTAAACTTCAAAAAATAAATAAAAAAATTTTTTATTCTTCTTTTTTCTTTACAAAAAAGACACATTTTTAGATCGAATTTCATAGATAAATTGAAAAATCGTAAGGCAAGCACTATTTCGGCGTATTTTACAAATGTTGACGTTTTTCGACGATTTTTTATTAGGCTTTTCTTTGAAATATTAAGAATAAAAATTTAAAATTTTTTTTTTGAAGTTCATTAATTTTTGGTTTCCATTATTTTTTTCATATCGAACGACATAAAAAAATAATATGGCGGCCATAAGAAAAACGAAAGTTGACTGTGAAAATCCTTGGATCTAGTAGGCCTTGAAAATTTTTGAAATGTCAGATGGATAGCTCTTAACGGCTTATGTAAGCCTACAAAAAATTATTTATTAATTTCCAATAATAAAAAAGATATGAGGAAAATAAGAAATCTCGATTTTTCAGTTTTTTCAGGATATTTCAGGAACGGTCACAGATATTTTGCATGTTTTGACGAATTCGAGATGGCCACAAAATAGCGCAACTTTTCTCTAATTTAACCGACCCTGTATCTCTTAGCGTTCAGGAGATAGCAATATAGAGAAGGATACATGGTGCACCCTGTATAATATACATGTAGAGGTCGGGTATTCGCTATCATCTATATGGCAACAATTATTATGTAATAAAACAACTTGAAAACTAAGATAAAATATGTACATGTGTGGGTGCTATGAACCTAATAATAATTATTACGAAGTAGCGAAAATCCTGCAATTATGAATTCATGTATTTTTTTTATATTATTCGTACACATATTTGTGGCTGTCTGCAATAAAATATAGAACCCCTGAAGAGAAGTGTCGATTGTCGATTTGCCGAAATGTTGTTTTGTGGTCAAGACTTTTAAACCAAAATAGGGAAAAAATAGGCGGTCACCTGAAGTAATAAGCACCAACATGAGGAACTTGCATATAAACGGAACAAGCAGCCGTTGAAATCAGAAATGTGACGTCACAACAGCCGCGGTATGTCTGGCGATTTTTTCGAGGATTTTTTATCATGAAAATTAAACTCTGCCTCCGCGACCACATTTTATTGTTAATGTTCGGGAATCCCGAATGAAACGAGACTCGTTTTATCTCCTGCTGAATTTATTAAGCTAATGATTTCGTTGTCCTTGCCGCTAGGAATTCCTTCTCGATCTCGGAAATAGTTGAGCAGATCGTAACCTACAGAAATAACGAATGACTAATAACCTTTTTACGGAACCCCGCGTACACTACAAAGCAATTCCGTCATCTTATGATCTATCTGAAGTCTAAAACTGAAATTACCTTCGGGGGTTTCATTAATAATAATAATTATTATTATTATTATACTGCCGGCTTGTATTATGTAATGAGATTATTTTATTGGCAACCAAATTTAATGCTTGAAATTTTTGTGGTTAAATTTCCCAATCTAATTATGCGCATGCCCGTATAACTAAAAAAATATATTTCTGACGGTTATTTTTCCAAAAAACAAAAAGAAAAATTGAAATTTTTATGGTTATTTTATTACCCATATGGCCATAACCTCGGCCATAACAAACATTTTTTTCTCAGTCAAGTCAACATTGTCCAAAAACGCTTCGTTTTCGATATACATGCAAGGTGTTAAAGTTCTTCGAAAAATTGAATATTTTTTGACTGGCTACAAACTGGCTTGATCAGAATAACTCAAAATTTGTGACAGTTGCACTAATAATAATTGAAGTATGTACATGATTTACTCCCAACAGCGCAGATCTGGGTATCGTTATCTTTTTTAAAAAAATTTATAAGCCACTGACTCTTAATGGAAATGTGACATTTTTGGTAGATATGTACCACGTTTTGTTTAAAGGAGAAAAGTCATCTTATGTTTTTGTTGTAGGACGTTCTCAAGATATTCCACAATTTATAAATCCGTGCAAGTATTTTGTAATGCAACACGCTGCAATAACGAATACAAAAATGATTAATTTTTACGGCGAAAAAGTAACATGACTTTACTCATCTGAACAACATACGAGGTATCCATTAAATTTTTTGACAAATATATTTAAAAAATGTTTGTTTTGACGCTCCCTACTTCCCCTAAAAGTTTGTTGGTATATTTATGATACACCCTTTATATGCTTTATAAATTATGTAAATATAAATTTTTAGTTATAATTATTGTAGCTTTTCTAAAAACATGTCGTTTCAATTATTTGTATATTTTTCTCTTATTAAGTGTTTGAAAATAGTTGGTCGAGCCATAAATATTTTGGAAGACAATGGGGAAGAAAAGCGTGAAGAAAGATTTCCTCACACATTAATGTCATTAATGAATATTAATATTACGCTTACTTTCTATTGACCATAGTAATAGGCAATTAAAGTAAGAGGTTCAGGTTTGTATTTTGTTCGCTTCTGCTTTATTAGTAACAGCATTCGGAAGTGAAAGTGTGGAAAGAAAAAGAGCACGAGTTGTCGAAATTTTACAAAAAATATCTTCAGTTTTACTTTTGGTCAAACTATAAATAAAATAATAGCCCAAAGTTGATAAATGCAACATCATTTTATAGGGTGTATCTAAATAACATCGAAAAAATGTAAGTGGTAAAAAATAAACAAAACATTGCCTATTAACGTGTGTCTGGAAACGCCCCCCTTTTGAGATACTGGGTGTCAAAAAAAGATTATTTTTACAGTTTTTTTTTAAGATATCTCCGGAATCGTATACCTAAGATACAGAATTCAGCTTTTGTACAGATTTTATCATTAATATTTTTTATACTTTTTTAAATGTGCCAGTGACGGAGATTTTTAGGGTTGGTTTTTTTTTTACCCTAATATCTACAACATTGGGTCAATTGATATTTTAAGAGCGCACTTTTAACCGCCAGTTTTTTCTACACAAGAGAGGTACTCTTGGTCATAACTGTTAACGTGAGCCGTTTTCGAGAAGAACGGTCATCTACGATGAAAAACTCGCTTTGGATGTTTTCAAGTAATCTGTCGGAAAATGAAGGGCAAAAACCTTCTCTCAATCCTAAGATTTCCGCAAATGGCACATAAAAAAACTGAATTGATCGAGGAATTGATATTAAAAATTGATAGTTAATATCAATTAAAAAACATGTACAAAAGCTGAGTTCCGCCGTATCTCAAACGGTTCCCCAGATGTTTTCAAAAAACTGGAAAAATGATATTTTTTTGACACCCTTTATCTAAAAAAAAAAAAGTTTATTTTAGACCAAAGAATCAGCCCTTAATTTGTTTCGGTGTTCTTTAGATACACTCTGTATGTAATGTAGTCGGTATGGGAGTTCAACCCCTATTTGATACAAATAGCGAACCTGTGGGGTGGAATGTCGAATGTGTCAGAATTGTCCATATTCGGCAACCCTGTAGTTGCATTTTTGAAAATGCCAGATACAAGATATAGGACTAGCGAACCGGATGCCAGGAATATTAGTTTTAAATTCCCGCACTTAAAAATAAAATCGGCATCACCCTGTATACCATAGATGCCATAGGTTTATTGGACTTGCACTGAAGCATATTTGCATTATCTCTATTATACCTTTACAACTAATTATCGCAGACTACAAGTCGAGACATACTGAATTACCCCCTGCCTGTGTAGGTGCCATCGTATTGAATGCAGATCCATTAAAACTCGGCTTACTTTAATCTAATTGCTGGCGTTAGCTTCTCTTCCGAAAGGGATTCATATTTATTTACTCATTACTGAGATCCAGAATTGCTACTTGATGTAACTTGAGAGTCAATTATTAGTCATTTAGACTAGACAGTAATTTAACCAAAACATATTGGAAACTGGACGTATGAGAAAGAGATTTTGAGATAGTGCCAGTTGAGTATATAAGAGTAAATTATTTAACAAAATTTTCTGTTTTCCAGGTACCTTCACTACGCGATCGTCAACTCGCACACCCAGCTAACACTCGCCCTGATCCGACTTGCACCTATCCCGCGTCTCCTGGACACCCCCAACGACGAAGCGCTGTGTCCGATCCACCTGGCGGCGGCGATGGGCCAGAGCCCCGTGGTACGGTGGCTGGTAGTGGCCGGGGCGCGCCCCGATCCACGCGACGCCCGCGGGGACTCACCCCTGCACGTCGCGGCCAGACGAGGGGACTTGCACACCTGTCGGGCGCTACTCCAGCCGGTCACCAAGGCGGAGATCGGAGACGTAGGCGTCGAGATCAGGGACTTTAGACGTTGTGATATAGACCAATGGAATTATGAAGGTGAGTTCTTTTTTTTGTAATTTGAAAATTGAAATTAACTTTTGGTACGATAAGGAAGAATACCTTCCGAGATTTGATTTGGTCAATCCCGATTGTTAGATACCTACCTGAACTTGTAGTCAGTGGCGTACAAGATGTTGTTTTAAAAATGTTCCCATCATTATAACATGCGGGTCTGCAAAAGTAGCATTTTCGAAATACGTAAAGAAATTTTTTTTCTGTTATATGACGATATCTCAGGAACCGTTTGAGATACATAACCCAGTTTTTATACACATTTTGTTATTAATATTATCTAATTTTTGAGAGTTAAGTAATTTTTTATGTTGGCAGTGAAATAAATCATAAAAAATTAAAAAACGAGTAATGTTTTATGTTTTTCATCATAAAATGCTGTTTTTTTCGAAAACAGTTCACATTAAAGCTTTTGATCAAGAGCAACTTTTTTTTTGTAGATAAAATTGGCGGTTTAAAATGTGGTTTCACAATACGTATTTTCCCATCAGTGTCATAGAATTTTGGGACAAAAAAATTCAGCTGTATTTCTCAAACGGTTCCTGAGATATCTCGTCAAATAACTGAAAAACATTTTTTGACACCTTGCATTTCGAAAACGGTGGCTTTGCGGACTCATGTTAAATAGGAACCTTTTTTCTTAGAACGCGCCAAAGGAATCACACATGTTTTGAAACATCAACCCTGTATATAACAATAAAATAGTAATCCCAGTCACTATGTACTTTTAACCTAACAACCATTTTTTTTTGTCAATTTGGCCACATTGGTTAATTTTAAACTTGTAGGAAATGCAATTTTCTTCTACTTTGTTACCTAAGTACAGTTTTTTCTCTACGATCGATATTTTTTGACATCAACATGAACAAATCTGTGAAATCATTTGACAACTACCGGGTGTCCTTTTAAGGTTGGCCATCTTAGGAACCACTGGTCCTAGAAATTCAAAATTAAAATAAATAAGACATAAATGCTGCCATATTTTTACGGGGACATCCTGTATATTATTAGGAAAAAACTGTTATTTGATGTAATTTGCAAAGTTGTTTATATAGAAAATTGAATTTCCTCAAGTTTTTACAATTATTTTTAGCAAAATAATTTAAAATGGGCGAGTTATTCAAGAAAAACCATTATTTTTCATAAAATTCAAAATGGCGGATTGATATTTATATAGCACCTCGGATCTTGTCGCCATTTTGGATTTAGACTACCAATGACCCCCTCTAATGGGCAGAACAAGATAAGTCGATTTTGGAACTATGACAGTCATAGTCGTAGTATGACTGGGGGTGTATAGTAAATTTTAAATTACCTCGATCGAACTGTTTTGATATTTTGACGAGCATTTTGGTTCTAGCAGTGTTGTTAAATATTTTGGTTTTTGGGATTTTTGAACTTTGCAGTTGTTGGAACTGTTTTGACATTTTGGTTCTCGTAATGGTGATGGACATGGGAAATTTCCATTTGCCAAATATTTTTGTTTTTGTAATTCTTGAACCTTGCAGTTGTTGAAACTGCGTGTTGTTCATAAAAATACAAGCGAGTTTTATTCACGATCTATTTAAGTGAAGCGGACGATTTCGATCTTTTTTGGTCACCAAAACAAAATCTTGGCAAAATTGCGAAGAATTTTGGATTTTCCAAATCAACGAAACGAACCCGAGTCGGCACAACAATGCGGACTTTATAAATAGGAATCGTTCAGGAATGAAGCGGCTCGGCTCGAGATTACGTGGGCGTTTGCACACGCCGCGTGCTATTTTCAGGAAGCGGCTATTTTTAATTTAGTAAACATATCGGGAAATATGCAAGACCCCAAAATCCAAATCAGAAAGATTGATTGCGGATTTTTTTTTCTTACTCTTCACCTGAGGCTTTGACCAATTCAAAAAACGACTGTATAGTTCCACACGTGAGGGTTTTCTCCGAATAATTCACAGAATTGGTTGTCGAAATTACCTGCAAATCTAACGATATTGGCCGATTCATCAAATTCTGGAGCTTATGAGAGGGGGGGGGGGGAGAGATACATAAAATATGCATGCGGTTGTCATGTTCTTTTCAGGTAAAATGACTGACGTCATGGATGACGTAATCTTATTTGTACCAACTTGTCCAATTTGCACCAATTTGTCAAGGCCGAACTACGGATGAGTCAAATTGTTAATTGTTCGGATTAAAATTATTGTCATATTGTAACTTTTCAAAATTTATGAAAATTAAAGAAAATTTGAAATTTTATACTATTTGATGATCCTTCGAAAAACCTGGAAGTATTTGAACCGTACAGGATTATCCAGATCTGGAAGAACTACATGCACGGATTCGCGGTTGAGTCATCTGGACTTTTCGATCGGCTTTTTTTCTTTTCAAGAAGAGGAATGTCGGTCAAGTGCTCGAGAAAAACCAACAACCGGGACCGATATTCTCGCTCGTTATTTTTTTCGCAGAAGGTGTTTCGCCATCCGTAATTCGTGGAGTATTTTGTGGCGGGTTTTTTTCCCAATAAGAGAATGGGATGTCCGCTTTCCGCTCGACATGGACGTGTCGTTTTCGTTTCCAATCGCATGCCTTAGCCTCTATTAATAACCGGCTGGTTTTATTTGAGACAACTGTGTCCATTTTTGGACAGACCGATTCCGTCCCGCGAGCCAGAACACGTTGTATGACGTTTCGAGGGGGGGTCATTTCGTGCATAAATGGCCTTATTAACGCGAACGCGTCCTGAAATAGCCGCCGGAATGCCGATCCGAGCCAGAAATAACCCGGAAGATGTTTATTTTGTCTTGGCAGTCTCCACTCGGGTTAAAAATTGACCACTTGAGATTGCATTTTTTCAGTTTATTTTCGTAGGTAGAAAGTCTGCCTTTGCGTATTATCTCTGATACGAAAATAAAATTGCAGCGGGATGCTTTTAATCGAAATCAGGGGGGGGACAAATAATTGTTATTCACTTTTTTACTTTAATTATTAAACATATTATAAGACTACCAGAAAAACCGCAACAATGTTTATGATAATGTTATTATTATGTATCATTAGATTTAATAATTAATTATTAATTAATAGATTTAATTATTTAATTTATTAGAAGAAACGCTGTGCTCTGATTTGAAAATCATGAATGATTACTTTAAGAAATGGCGTCTTTGCTTAAACTCTTCAAAAACAGAAGTTACATGTTTCCATCTCAATAACCACCAAAAATCTAAAAAGCTAAATATAACTTTCAACGGATCGTCACTGAATCATAATTTCAATCCAAAATATCTTGGTGTGACTTTGGATATATCTTTAACCTATAATCAACACTTAGAAAAAGTGAAACAAAAATTAAAAACAAGAAATAATATTCTATACAAACTTGCTGGAACAACTTGGGGAGCCAATGCAAAAACGATTCGCACATCAGCTCTTGCACTTGTTTATTCCACAGCGGAATATTGTGCACCAGTATGGCTCAACAGTGTACATCAATCAAAAGTGGATATTCAACTGAACCAAACATCACGAATTATTACTGGAACAATTTCCTCAACTCCGATCCCTTGGTTACCTGTTTTGTCAAATATTGCTCCATCTAATCTCCGAAGACAACAAGCAACATATAAAATCATAAATAAATACCGAACATTTCCAGATGATTTTTCAATAACATCGGACCTGAATAATCTTCCAACAACGAGATTAAAATCAAGAAGACCTGTGTGGCTAGAAACATACCTGGATCGACCATTTAAAATTGAAGATGAATGGAGAAATGATTGGCGAAATAAAAGTGTTTCTTTATTCAACAACACTTTAATCGAAGATCCTTCATCATTAGTCAACGGTTTTGAAATCAAAAGGAAAATCTGGGTACAAGTAAATCGCTTAAGAACAGGACACGGTAGATGTAATTCAATGTTACATAAATGGAATTTAATACCAAGCGCTTCCTGTATTTGCGGACATCCTGAAGAATCCATCAATCATATTGTCAATGAATGTCCTTTAACCAAATTTTCTGGAGGTTTTCAAGCAATTCATGAAATTTCCACCGAAACAATAGACTGGTTACAGAATTTGAAGCTCTTATAAACAAAATCTACATTAACAGCCAGATAACCTCAGAAGGGCAAAATGATTGGAATACTTCAAACCAATCTCAACAGGATGGTGTGTCTAGGTTTTTTAATGGGGTTTTCCCTAGACTATATCTCTCAAAGCAAATGCTTCACCATGATGTCAACATCGCATCAGAATATCATACAGATCGTTCTTTTCCCCATGATCGACGAAACCAATCATATGTAATTTAATAAACTAAAAAACATGTTAATCGTAAGACTGCAATTTGTAATTTCAAACGAATATATATATATATATATATATATATATATCGCGTCCTGTTGTTAATTAGATAGATGTGAATCATTATGTTGAACTTTGAACTTTGAGAGCAAGTAACTAATTTGTGAGCGAGAGGTAGTACTACTAGTAAGTAGTGTATAGTAAATCATGGTCTCTCTGTTTAGTTGCTCAATTTCTTCTTGTGTTAATTCATTAATCTTTAATTCATTCATCAATAGATTGAGGCTAAGAGTGTCATTTTTTCACAAAACCCGTTATCAAAAAAATCTAATATTAATTATTATTCGGAATGATCTTCTCTGACTGTTTGGTTTGGAACCACATGCACAAGGTTACTTGTGCGTTATTTAATAAAACTTAGAATTTATGATTACAATAAACAATCAGGAAATTGTTTAAAGATATAATGTCATACTCATGCTTCATGGCAGTATGTTGCTTTAATTGTTATTATTATTATTATTATTATTATTATTATTATTATTATTATTATTATTATTATTATTAAGGAGACACTTGAAAATGTTTATACAAAGAGAATGATGGGTATATTCATATTCTATATCCTATATCTCTATCTACAAGTGGCTACTAAAAGAAAATAAACGCATGCACTAAAATTTTCCAATCGGGAATCCCCATGTGATCAACTCCATTAATTCTTCACCATTTTATTACTATTATTAACGTTGAAAATATGTGGTAGGTACATTAAGTATTTGAATAAATAATAAATTTTAATTAATTATTTTCAATTAACTCAATGCGGCCCCCCATATAACGAAATGTTCCTACCGGGTGAGAGACATTGTTGCCAGTTTATTGTGGTATAATACTTTTATGCCCCACTTAAATATTGTCTTTGGAAAAAGAAATTTTAATATAATAAGAGTTCGCATAAAACAAACGATTTGTATAGCAGAATGAAATTAACCTTCAAGAGTAGTTAAATTGTTTATCTAAATAAGGTGAAGGTGTGACTAATAACATTCTAATTATTATTGAAACAGTGATGTGATCTGTTATGTCACGCGGTCATTCTGTTGTTTTCAACATTTATTTTATTTTCAATTATTACTGCCAAAACAAAAAATCTTTTTTATATTATGATCACTCGGTATAATTTCTGCTTAATTTTTATACCCTGTTGGCCTCTGAATTTATTGAATGGAAATAAAAGATTAGAACAATTACACGCAAAAGAGAATTTTTAATTAATTTGTCGTGACTCAAGTCGTGTCACAAGTTGCAAATTGTTGTCGCGTCGCCAATTTCCGTATCAACATGACAACAAGCAGATTCTCTATCCTCTCTTAATGCGCATCACGCTGATATAGCTATCTTCTTCCCGTGTATTTAACTTGATTTTTTTTTTTTTTAGTTTTTGTACTAGAACTCTTAACGAGATTTGCAGTCTGTTATATTATAATAAATCAAACAGTCATCTGCAATGATGATGACGGTAGAGTTATAAGCCCGTGTCCTCGCCCGTGTCCTTTCAGAAGAAGATCTGGCAGAAAATACCGCATTCCTTTTGGTTTTCCAATGACATAACTAGGGAAAAGTATCTGCTTTGGAGAAGGAAATTAAGTCTTTCCGTAGAGTATTCTGGTCTGGTCCTTCGAAGTTTTGGTTGTCAATCATAGTGAAAACGATAAACTAAATAGAAGCTCTACAGTCAACATGATTTTGAAGGGCAGCGATAAAATTTAAATTACATGGGCTTGACTGCTCCGATCACCTTGTGGTAAGGAAAGTAATATGGGAAGCTATCTTTGTGGCAGGAATCAATTTGTTGATCTCCCTGCGGTTTCAAATCTGATGAGGAATTCGCACCCTTCGCGATTTCTTCTGGTTCTGGGGTTCCTCAAGGCTCCGTTTCAGGTCCGTTGCTGTTCAACATATCTTTATAGACGATGTTGCTGAGATTTTTGAGCGGCTGACATTTGTTGGTTTTTCTTGATGAATCCACGATCAGTGATGCATTGAAGCGGTCTAGAATGTTTATGCAAATTTTTTTGAATTATTGAAGTCTTTGAAATCCCAAATAATGGCACAATCGCGCGGTGTCAAATGTCGATCTTCCTTGATGATGATGAGCTTTCGCACAGCATCGACGGTGTCCTTGATGACTACTATTGATTTTGGTGCACCTGTCCTTGATTAGATATGTACCTGTATGCAAAACTTATAAGACATCCCTCGTATAAAGGAAAAGTTGAAAAGCTTCGCCATTGCCCTCGTCAATTTATCAATATTGAATATCAGCGCAAAATTCCATTATTTATTATCGTCACTGGGAAATCCATCTCCGGAGTAGGTTTAAGGTACTTATTATACTTGCTTGCTATCAAATTTTAAACAAATTTTAAGTACCTACTTAAACTATATTATTTACTAGCTAATCTAGGTACATTTGTATTGTTTCTTTTAAATCTTTTTTTTTCATGCTGATCATGTTTCTTGCGATTTTTTTTATTATCAAAGAAAGTGCGCAATATTATGTCGAACATAACCGATTAAGATTTAACTAACTGCACGGACAATAATAACAATATTAATAATTATTTTTGGGATGTAAAGTATGCGGAATTCTCAATGGGGACAGGCGCTTAGTACACTGCCGGTGCCGGTGCCAGACTTCGTCTGGTTTTCCCGAAGTCAATGAGCGCATTCCTTCTCATCAAAGATAGACATAAAAAGACTCCCGAGACTTCTAGTTCTACGAGACCCCGAAAACGAGAACACTGTTAAAATGAGATGAACGAACAGGTATCTGACTGCGGATCTTCTTAAGAGCGACAGCCTCATTAAGAGAAAGTTTTTTGACTGTAATTATTATTATTGTAAGAAGCGGTTATTTTAATGAAGCCACTCACGTGTAAAAATTAACCAGGCAAAAGTAATACCGAACGACCTCTTTGTGAACTAATAAGAATGTACAGTTTATGTTTATAGTGATTTCTGGTTCTGCGTTGTTCACTCGCTAGTCGCTGTTCACCATGGGTCTTGTTTTGTGTGGTAAAAAAAAACTTGCAGGCTTGGAAATTCCAGGTTCAGTTGGATATGAATGAGTCATAAAAATGGCTGTATGAAAGGGCAAGAAACATGAAACTATTGAAACTCGAATTTAAAAAGCAATACAGTTTTAAGTAAAAGTAACTCCAGGCTAAATAAATAGTAATTTATTTCATTCTTTAGATTAAACTTGTTAATGTTCAATTTCTCTAGAAAAACTTTATTAAATGAATAAAATAATTATTACTTAACTCATTTACGTGTTTATACGTTCGAGTAGTCACGTACACTCGTTAATTTATCTTTTTTCCCTGACAGATTATCCAGAAAACTTGAAACTCGACTAATTAAATGTTTGTTACACGTTGTGACGACAACTCCGGCTGTCCGGGAAACTGGCAGAGAACGGACGGATTGCTCGGGCGCCAGATTTTTGTAGAGGGTTTACTCCCCAGGGGAAATGGTCTCGCTTTCCTTTCCCAACTACTTCGGTTGTCACACAGGTGGTACGTTCGTCGTACCCTTGTCCCAGGGTAACTCTGTGGAGAAGACGGATAGTGCCAGGGGTCAGATGAGGTTATCACAGAGCGGGCACGGAGGAGCGGTCTTTAGGCGCCCCCCGCGTTTTCGATGGCACTCCCGTGGAGTCAAGTTGTTATGCGAGTAGTTCCAGGTTCACGGTCGGTTGCGGTAAGAAAAAAGATCCGTGGGCTATGTTTTAAACAAATTTATTTTCACCAAAATTACTATTTACAATAAAAGAAAATTAAAAAGGTTAATTCCGACTAATAAACAATTATTATACAAATTCCTAACCTTACGGGTCAACAAACTACGGGTTGCGAAGCAAAACGGCACGTGGCGAGTTGCGGTCGTCGGAGGCGGTTTAAACCCCGGTCGGATAAAAAGGTATCTCCTGGTCAGTCAAGGTGGTGCCATTTATGGCGGGTGTGAATATGAAAATCGGGTCGGCGCGGTGGAGCCGCTGTGTGGCGTGTCTTACTGGACTGGAGGGGGCCGGGATTCGGCTTGCTGTTGGTACGAGTACCAGGCCTCGCCGCCACCGTGAGATTACCCCCTGCGTCGCCGGGGCTGACAATCTCACGACAAAGACGGGACCTTCGTTACTCCAGCGGAACAAAGGTGTCGATGGGCTGTTGACTGGCACCAGACCACGCTACCACCGCGAGATTACCCCCTGCGTCGCCGGGGCTGACAATCTCACAACAATAACGGAGCCTTTGTTGCTACAGCGGGGGCCAGTAATGAGCAGAGGGGAAGGACTAATGAAGGATGTTCGGGGATGATCGTGACACAACCAAATACAGTGAAACAATGACGGCTGGTATCAATTACCACCTACCTTAGCACGGAAGCGCAGGGTGGTCGGCTCGGATCTCGGATTAACGTGCGGAACTTTAATACACTTGTCTGGCTGTAATCGGCACTAACTCTAGGATCGCTGCTACTAACTTCGGTTAACAACACCGGAACGGACGTCTTACAATACTTCACCCTAAGAACGCCGGTTCGGAAGTTTATACCAGGTACTACCTACTCGTAATAACGCCGGATCGGAAGTGATTTTTGAAGCCAAAATGTCCGTGGTTTTATATGATTTTCATATCGCCTGGGTTCACTAATCACCGTTTTTCTGATGGAACGCGGAGTATAAAAACGGTTCATTTAGTTTTTACCTACGGTGATATCGCTGGTATCAGCGGTGTGGCTTCCGAATTTGTAGTCAACTGCCTCGATTCAGCTCGCTTAAAATTTGGTCTGTTCATAAAAAACTGATAAATGATTTGAGGAATTAATAATTTTAATGGTTTTATTATTTGACGAAATGCATGAATCGATCCTGATGATGTTTGGAATAAATGAAAACTATGATTGGAGGCAGCTGACTAAAAAATGAAGTCGAAAATTCACGACTTCATTACAACGTTTAAGAATTAGATAGATAGGTAGGTAGGTACATAGGTGGCTAATATCTACGTCAATCAGTATCTACATAATGTAATTACTATACCGTAATGTAATGAAAATTGTCACTCAGAAATTAAACCCTGAACAAGAACTTGTTTTTGTTTGTTTATAATAATTAATAATGCTACCAGTTACCTGATGGTAACTTTATCTAGTTGAACAAAATAACATGCTAAAGTAGCTGAAATGAACTTAAGTAATCAAAAGTGGTAACTCTTACAACAATAGGAGAAAGTCCTATTGTTGATATTGTAAATAGAAAATAGTCCATGGATGTTCTTGAGGCTGATGATGATGATAAAATCTTCATGTGTAGTCTTGATAAAATATAACTCGATTTTTTTATTATTTTATTGTTACGCCACTTAAAAAGGTGTCTGAAGAATGTGTGAATTAGTTCCTTCTAATTCGATTAGTAAATGAGAGTGTGGAAAGATGAAAAATCGAGTTTTCACAAACAACTCAAAAACAAAAAACGATAAGAGATCCAGGATGGGTGGTTTAGTTTTTTGTATTTCTTATAATAGTTATGGAGAGTCTTGATTAAAACATTGAACTTTATCCATCCTGGAATAAAGTAGCATTTTGTTTATTGTGATTTCCTGTAGTTACCTTGACAATAGTAGGTTAGGGTAGGGTTTCCAGGCTCCGGGACTAAAAATTATTTCTGAACTCAGAGGCTAAATTTCAAGTTTCTCTACTAGTCCCGAAAAATTCGAAAATATTCTCTAAATTCTGATAATATTCCATTGCAATGTGCAATAATTTATTAAAATATAATTTTAAATTTAATTCCTCCTATCAATATTTTGAGAGAAGTGGTGGGCAATTTTTAAATGCTAAATGGAAAGCCTAATTTTTTCTATTTCTGAATTTTCTTTAAAAAATATTGTTTTTGTCAAAATAAAGAAAAACTTTTATGCTCGTGGTTGTGATGTAAGGGGAGGGGATTAAATATAACGTAAAGTTTATTTGAAATTGCGAAAAAAAATATTTTTGAGGCATACTTATGTTTCGTATCGAAAAAAGTATATTTCTTGAGGTATTTGACCGTTTCCTGACTTCCAGGACACCCATATATTTAATATATCTGTACAAATAACTCACTTGTACTTGTTATTAATATTCTTGTCCTTTTGTTCCAGGTCAAACATGTGTTCACGTGGCAGCTCTCAACGGTCACATAGATGTATTACGTTTGCTCGTGTCTCACGGGGCCGACATCAACGCGAGAGAAGGCCAAGGTGGCTACACAGCCCTGCACTACGCCGTAATGACGAGAAACAAACGATTGGCACAGTTCCTCCTCACGGAATGCAATCAGCTGAACCCAACGGTCCTCACGTACGGAGGACGCAGCGTGCTGGACATCAGTAATAACGTGTCGAACACCCTTGTCGAGGTGCTGCTGGCTCGGGGCGTGCCCTCGCCTTATCCTAGTGACGACGAGATCGAGTCCAGCGACGAAGAGTACGAACTGCCGATCATATCTTCACAAATCAGAGTAGCATAGGGCGGTAGAGATTGAATTGTATATGACTTCTTCGGGAGTGGTAATGTGGCCCATAATGTGGCTGGAGGGTATTTATGTAAGTGGGGCGTGGAATGGAAATAAAAATATATATGGCTTAGTATAATAATAAATTGCTAATCCTGTCAATTTTATATAAAAATTAAATTTCTGTCTGCTGTATCTTCTTCCAAATATCACGATGAATGGGGAAATGTTGAGAAAATAAGAATGTATAAATTGTAAGCACAAATAACGCGAGCGATGACAAAATAGACAAAATATAAAATGACTGAAAAGTAAATCGTAAGTGTGTAGAACTAATTCTCCTAGTTAATGATTGTTAAATAATTTATTGTTGTTATATGTAAAATCGTTGGTAATTTGTATATAATTTTATCATTTAGTACATATTTTTAATAAGTATCTATTTCACTGTAATTAATAAACATTATGTCCACTGTCATATTTAATTAAATTAAATGTTTATTTATTGAATGGAGTTTTATTCTTCATTTTTCTTTTTTGAAGGTGTTATTGTAATTTTCAGGGTAAAGTTTATAAATGTTGACCAGTAGTGATAATTAAAAAAAAAATGCAGACTAGAACTAGAACTAAAAGCAATCGCCTCGAATATGATTAGGGATTCCCAGATCTCAATTATCTTGACCAGTTAACATTAGGAAATTCCATGATGTCATCTGCAGCGGATCAGAACAAAAGAATGAAGCAGGACACAAATTGTTGACAAAGTAGTAGTCATGAATGTATTGAGTAATATAATCCTACCTTTAGAGGGCTGTGATGACGATTCCAAGTTTCGGTTGAGGTAACTGTCACTGCATGATTCGCTCTCCCAGTAAACACACGATGGTTATAAAAACGTTACATTATAACAATAACCGACGGTTGAATAAACGTTCAAATGTCCTCCATTTCAACGCGATTTTCAACCAATAACGTTGTGAAAAAGTTTTATTCAACGTTTCATAAACGTCGAATTTTAACGCAAATAATACGTTTTTTTCAGATTATACAAACCACCGTTATATCGCAGAACAATAAACGTATTTAAACATTGTATTTTTTGGGGTTATAAAAACGTTACTTTTCCAATGGTGTTATAAAAGTTAATAAAACATGTGAAAAAGACGTTGAACTTTTGATTTAAAAGTAAGGTTAAATACTTAAACCTTCTTGCGCATCAATCGCAGAAATAGTGTATTTTTATGCGATTCAATAATAAATATTTTCTTCCTATTTTTTTTTATAATGAATATAATGAAAAAATAATCCGATTTTTTTTTTTGGGAAAACTCCACCTACCTACCAAAAAAAAAAGAATGGTATCATCTCGTGGTTTCGAACCCACACCAACAGTTTACTAAACATTGGTGTAATGAACTGAACAACGGTGGGCTTCGAGTTTGTAGTGTTGATCGCGTAGATAGGTATATGTAATACGTCAGGTACCTATTATTATACACCTACACATTTTATTTTTTAAACTAGTCATATCTTAGTTATTAAAAGACCAATTTGAATACTTTTTTCACCCGCATGTAGGTGATTTAATTGTCGTTGCGATTGCTCTTCTAATTTTCAGAACCATTCATAATTGAATGTGAAAAAAAATAAAAAAGAAATTGCGAACCATTTCATCGATTTAATAAGTGCAAGCTAATTTTGCACAAGCAAAAAACTTTTTTGTTTTTCGTTTAAAGTGCTACAATAATCGAGGCGAATTGAAGCTAAGACATCAAATTATATGTTAAAGCAAAAAAAATGGAAAATTTCGGTTCAACTTCTTAAAAAATGGACTCATAAACGGTTATAGAATTGACACATTTTCACCCTTTTTCCTACCCACGACACTGGCTTATTAATGGAAAATATGCTAATTTTATTGCATTAACTCAAATTTCCAATAATTTTCTTCAAATCCTGTTAATTTTATTTCAAAGTTTTTTTGCCATCTTGCTCATACGGGGGCTCAAAAAATTGGAAATTTTCCGAAAATTCAAATGGCTGCCATTTTGAAACGGCTCGGCCGATTTTGCTCAAGTGCAATACCAGACCACTCCTTGTGGATATCTTACTCCCACAAAAATTTCAGCCTCCTAGATTCAAAACTGCGACCTGAAATGAGATGACAAAAACCGGGTTCATGGAATTTTGAAGGGACACCCTGTAGAAGTGATGGGACTTTTGGAAATTTTTTCAACGAAAATCTAACGTCATTCGAATGATTTACAAGAATCCAAAATTTCGTTCACTAATCTTGAAAGATAAAGCTACAGGAGCGTTTTGAAAATCGAAATTTCGCGATTTTGGAGAAATATATAAATATATACAGGGTGGGCCATCGAAAAGGTAACAAGCCTAATAATTTGGAAAGTGAACATGTATGCGGAAAACGCCGAAACAGGTCGATTTTGTTATCGAGGGGGACACATTTTCGTGACAAATTTAACTACCCAAGTTCACCCCCTTGGCAGGGGTAGCTACCCCTTTGCTTATGATCATAGGGAATAGATATCGAGTGATACATCATTTGAAAGCTACTTAAATTTTCTTTACAACGATATCCAACATTTTGGGTTTCGCTTACATACAGGGTGGCCCAACGAAAACCTAACTCACCTTAATAACTTGGAAACTGAAGATGTACACGAAAAACGCCGAAACAGGTCGATTTTGTTATAAAAGTAGGCATATTTTCATGAAAAATTTAACTACCCAAGTTCGCCCCCTTGGCAGGGGTAGCTACCCCTTTGCTTATCATCATAGGGAACAGCTATCGAGTGATGCATCATTTGAAAGCTACTTAAATTCTCTTTACAACGATATTCAACATTTTGGGTTTCGCTTACATACAGGGTGGCCTAAATACAAGTGATTAAGGCGAGTTACGTTTTCGTTGGGCCACCCTGTATGTAAGCGAAAATGATACATCATTTGAAAGATACTTGAATTATCTTTACAACGATATGCAACATTTTGGGTTTCGCTTAGATACAGGGTGGCCTACATACAAGTGATTAAGGCGAGTTACGTATTCGTTGGGCCACCCTGTATGTAAGCGAAACTCAAAATGTTGGATATCGTAGTGAAGAGAATTTAAGTAGCTTTCAAATGATGCATCACTCGATAGCTGTTCCCTATGATGATAAGCAAAGGGGTAGCTACCCCTGCCAAGGGGGTGAACTTGGGTAGTTAAATTTTTCACGAAAATATGCCAACTTTGATAACAAAATCGACCTGTTTCGGCATTTTTCGTGTACATCTTCAGTTTACAAGTTATTAAGGCGAGTTAGGTTTTCGTTGGGCCACCCTGTATGTAAGCGAAACTCAAAATTTTGGATATCGTTGTAATGAAAATTCAAGTAGCTTTCAAATGATGTATCACTGGATATCTGTTCCCTATGATGATAAGCAAAGGGGTAGCTACCCCTGCCAAGGGGGTGAACTTGGGTAGTTAAATTTATCACGAAAATATGTCCCCCTCGATAACAAAATCGACCTGTTTCGGCGTTTTCCGCATACATGTTCACTTTCCAAATTATTAGGCTTGTTACCTTTTCGATGGCCCACCCTGTATATAAATATATAAATATATACAGGGTGGGCCATCGAAAAAGTAACAAGCCTAATAATTTGGAAAGTGAAGAGTTATGCGAAAAACGCCGAAACAGGTCGATTTTGTTATCGAGGGGGACATATTTTCGTGACAAATTCAACTACCCAAGTTCACCCCCTTGGCAGGGGTAGCTACCCCTTTGCTTATCATCATAGGGAACAGCTATCGAGTGATACATCATGTGAAAGCTACTTGAATTCTCTTTACAACGATATCCAACATTTTGGGTTTCGCTTACATACAGGGTGGCCCAACGAAAACGTAACCAGCCCTAATAACTTGGAAACTGACCATGTACGCGAAAAACGCCGAAACAGGTCGATTTTGTTATCAACGTAGGCATATTTTCGTGACAAATTTAAATACCCAAGTTCACCCCTTTGGCAGGGGTAGCTACCCCTTTGCTTATCATCAGAGAGAACAGCTATCGAGTGATACATCATTTGAAAGCTAGTTAAATTATCTTTACAATGATATCCAACATTTTGATTTTCGCTCACATACAGGGTGGCTTACATACAAATGATTAAGGCAAGTTACGTGTTCGTTGGGCCAGCCTGTATGTAAGCGAAAGTGATACATCATTTGAAAGATACTTGAATTATCTTTACAACGATATCCCACATTTTTGGTTTCGCTTACATACAGGGTGCCCTACATACAAGTGATTAAGACGAGTTACGTTTTCGTTGGGCCACCCTGTATGTGGGCGAAACCCAAAATGTTGGATATCGTTGTAAAGGGAATTCAAGTAGCTTTCAAATGATGTATCACTCGATGGCTGTCCCCTATGATGATGACAAAGGGGTAGCTACCCCTGCCAAGGGGGTGAACTTGGGTAGTTAAATTTGTCACGAAAATATGCCTACGTTGATAACAAAATCGACCTGTTTCGGCGTTTTTCGCGTACATCTTCAGTTTCTAAGTTATTAGGGCGAGTTAGTTTCCGTTGGGCCACCCTGTATGTGAGCGAAACCCAAAATGTTGGATATCGTTGTAAAGAGAATTCAAGTAGCTTTCAAATGATGTATCACTTGATAGCTGTTCCCTATGATGATAAGCAGAGGGGTAGCTACCCCTGCCAAGGGGGTGAACTTGGGTAGTTAAATTTGTCACGAACATATGTCCCCCTCGATAACAAAATCGACCTGTTTCGGCGTTTTTCGCGTACATCTTCACTTTCCAAGCTATTAGGCTTGTTACCTTTTCGATGGCCCACCCTGTATATAAATATATATAAATTATGAATGTAGTAAACCACCGTTATTTTTAATTATTTGAAAATTAGGTAAAGGCAAGCGGTGTGTCGCAAATAAAAGGTATGATCCTTTTTTGTTAAACTCAATATATTTCGATCTTAATTTAGATCTTCATCAGGAGAACTGTAATTATAAGAAATCAATATTTTTTCAAAAAATCTTAAGATAAATACTTACAACAAATGATCAAAATAAAATTTTTAGAATTTTAAAGATGCTAATTTTATTTTGATCATTTGTTATAAGTATTTATCTTAAGATTTTTTGAAAAAGTATTGATTTCTTATAATTACAGTTCTCCTGATGAAGATCTAAATTAAGATCGAAATATATTGAGTTTAACAAAAAAGGATCATACCTTTTATTTGCGACACACCGCTTGCCTTTACCTAATTTTCAAATAAATATATATATAAATATATATATATACATATATATCGTGGGCAGGTGAATTTTGGAAAACCACTTTTTCGTGATCTGGGGGTCATGATCGGTGGACATTTGATGAGTTTGGGTGATTTTCGAAAAGTGATGTCGTCCTCAATAGTGTATTTTTTGTTAAAAAATACACTAAAAAGAGGTTATGAAAAACGTTACTCTTTGATTGGCGTTTCGACAATTCTTAAAACATGTGAAAAAGACGTTGTAGTTTGATTTAAAATGTAACGTTAAAAAGTAAGTTATAAAAAACGTTACCCTTCGATTGGTGTTTTGACAGTTCTTAAAACATGTGAAAAAGACGGTGCACTTTGATTTTAAAGTAACGGTAAAAAGTAGGTTATAAAAAAACGTTACTCTTGGATTGGTGTTTTGACAGTTCTTAAAACATGTGAAAAAGACGTTGAACTTTGATTTTAAAGCAACGTTAAAAAGTAGGTTATAAAAAACGTTACTCTTTGATTGGTATTTCGACAGTTCTTAAAACATGTGAAAAAGACGTTGAACTTTGATTTTAAAGCAACGTTAAAAAGTAGGTTATAAAAAACGTTACTCTTAGATTGGTGTTTTGACAGTTCTTAAAACATGTGAAAAAGACATTTAACTTTGATTTTAAAGCAACGTTAAAAAGTAGGTTATAAAAAACGTTACTCTTTGATTGGTATTTCGACAGTTCTTAAAACATGTGAAAAAGACGTTTAACTTTGATTTTAAAGTAACGTTAAAAAGCAGGTTACAAAAAACGTTTTATGTCAGTTAATAAAACACTTAAAATTATTATTCAAAGTAGGTATATTTTTGACTATAAAAAATATTTCTATTTAACAAAATATAGAAAATTTAAAACAAGCATAATCATAAAAGTCATAGAATAAAAATAACACAAATAAATATCCTTCAACAAACAAAATCAAAATAAACATCAATTTTCGACGACAATAATTATACAATAATTATGTCAAAATAAATATTCTTTCAAGAAACAAATTTAAAATAAAGAAGCATTCTTACTGAACAATGCTTTATACCTATCTTCATTAGGATCTCAATTAAACATAAAAAACTAGAAGGCTGTGAATACATACTTCCTTCTTACAGCTGATGAGGTGGCAGTAAAAAAATTGAATGTAAAAAATGTTATAACATTGAAATGGTAGACAGAAAATTCAACACTACTTTTCAATAAGGCCAAACGAAAATTTCCAATAGTACCAATTTAAGTCTGTCGACTCGAAAGTGAATTTTCAATTATTTCGAAAGAATATAACATTTGATATTAAAGTAGAATCGGGATTAAGCTCACAGAAGATTAAATCTCTAATCTTTTTCCAAATGCACAATAATACAAAGGCCCTTATTCTCTATCATGTTCTATTACATTAAATCAATTTTACAGATTTCTATATCCTCACACATGACATATAACAAGTAATGTACCTACTTTTTATAAAACATGTTAGAGAATAAGGGTGTTAAAGGTAAACCAAAAAATTATTCTCCTTTAATATTCAATATTTTTGGGTCAACTATTTTTTCTTTTACTTCCACCTAAAATTAAAAATGAATATATGTTAGCTTATTTAATTTAGTTATATATATATCAATTGAGAACCTAATCAAGACTGTACAGTAAACAGGAACATTTTTCATCTTGTTTTCTTCATTGCTTTCTAGATTTTCCATCTAGCCTGGCCTTGGCATACTTTAGCCAATCCTTCACCACTTTTGCGATCAAGAAATCGTTTTTCTCATTGGGGGGAAAATTTTTCTTTGCAGCCTCTAAAAAATTAACAAGTAGTTCTATATTAGTTTAGTGTATAAAAATATTGCAAATAAATTGATGATTTTTGTATTTATTCAAAAAACCTCCAATCAAGGTACCTAGTCTGTTTATAACATTATTAGGACAATTTCACAAAGAAATCCAAAAATATGTCTTAAATCGCTCTACCACTTGATATAGTTAGAGTGTGGTTGTTTTTCTTACAGATGTCATCTGGATTTAAACATTTTTGAATGCAAATTATTTTTGTGAATATCGAAACACTTTATGTTTTAGTAATCGGTTTATAAAAATAAATAGATAAATTATATTTTTATAAGAAGTTCCACTGAAACACAAAGTCACCTTCTATTGTAAAAATTAATATTACAAGGATTAACAATATATTTAGTTAATCACAAAAATAATAAAATACAATACATCAGCAATAAAAATTACTTTTTTTATAAGTAATAATCTAGAAAAGAACCTGACACTTACCATATATTATTGTCATTAAAGACGTTTTTTCAAAACTGATTTTATCTCTTCCTTTCCAATTGAAAAGCATAGCAACTTTATCGTCAATCAAGAATCTCATTATTCTTCTAGTTAGGCTCTCAATGCCTGATCCACCTACCGCTGCCAACCTAATAACCTGTTGAAAATACATTTATTTAAATAAATGACTAAAATGCATAACTGTTTGGATTATTGAGGTTTTTGAGTGGATTATTGCAGAAGTCATACAGGGGAGTAAACTATAATGAATTATTCACTTGAAGCGTACTTGAAGTAACGTAATGCTGAACAATTAGCAATCACAAATAAGTGGTAGTATTAATAATAATAAGTTTTAGTCCATACTTCCACTTTTTCGGTAAATGCTTACAGATATAAATAAAATATCATTATCATTGTCCGATTCAGCCAAACTGGCCATGACGTCATTGATGACAACATCTTTGTACCACACAAAGCACAGACACCTCTGAGTGTGTGCTGATATGATTTAAGGTGGTAAGATTGAACCATGATGTCTGATTTATTCGAATGAAAATTACTGTCAAATTATGACGTTCAATAAATTAATTATTATTTACGAATGTCATTTTTACGAAAATTTCTCGGAGGAAATCTCGATTGATGTTACGTAAAATCGGTCTATTTTTGTGCGTAGTTATTATCAATGAATTTTTAGATAGTTCAGTTTCAAAATTTACTCCAACTTACATCAGCGTGTTGATCGGCTCTAAAATTGTTTGAAAAGAGATGCCCGTGGTAATAAGCTCTGAGAGGCGAATGCTGAAGCAATAAGAACAAAGTCCACTCCAAAAAGAAAACTGGCTAGCAGAAAAGCTGTTACGAGTACGACCACTTACTACTTACGAACAACGTAACTGGTCTTTCTTAAAATATTGTCATAAACCTAGAAGAGGTATATTTGTATCATTAGTAAAGCCTACATTCATGTAATGATTGTTTTTATTGGACGAGTTATTTTATTGTTTGGCTGAATCAGACCATAAGAGCTTTTACTTGAAGTAGATACTTATTTTGTAAAGCTATATACTCTAGAAGCATATGATTTTACAAAACAGTGCTTAGTTCATGTAAAAGCTCTTGATAAATTAAATTTTATTTGTGTGTGTAAATAGTGTGTACATTTACTTGAAAAAACTGGAAGTATGTATAAGCAAAAACTTATTTTAATAATTATCACCCATTATCTCATATTAGTACGCACCTACACTTTTCTAGAAAGTACTTACCAAGTAATTTCTCAGCGAGGACTCCGGTTTTAATTTTTCTTCCAACTCTTGAAACTGGTGTAGATTTTCCAGTGGGAAAGAAGGAACATCCACTGGAGGAGTCTCTATGGATTGTTCATTGACAGTCCTGGCGTTTCTAATCAATTCGTTTAGAATAACTGAATGTTGTTCTATATGAGTCGCTATTTTTGCTATATTTAAAAGGACATGTTCCTCAAAATCTACAAATTAATTATAGAAATATTATAATCCACATATTATAGAATATTTGTATACAAACCTGAAGAATAGGCAGTTCTTGTTGAAGCTGTTGACGTTGATGCATGTGAAATAACATCATCAATTCCTTCGAGCTGCGTGTCTAAAAATTCACATAATATAAATACTCGTATAATATAATTTAAATGATGAAAAAATCTAATCTTAAACTGATCATGGGTGAGAGAGAAACGAGATCAAAATCAGTAGCAATATATGAGTGCTAAAATGAAACTAAAAGTAAAAATTTATTCTTTGGCGCGAAAGTATTAAGGATACCATACCCTTGGTATTCTGAAAAAAGTGTTTAATGCAAAAACTTACTTTGTACATCATCTATTTCGGACCTAAACCTCTTTGGTGTACACTCCCTCTGTACATCATCGTCTCTTCCTGTGCTAACAATCCTCTTCATGGACGACGCACCCTCATTCTCTACATCAGCCCTATCTTCAGCGATAGACATTTTCATGGACGATGCACGCTGAGTTGGTGTATCCTCAACCTCATCAATGTCCTCATCTGAGGAAAAGTTATTACTCGTTGTTACCACTTTTTGACAGAGACTTCTTGTGCTACTATTAGTATCTAAAGATTCTGTTGCATCTGTTATCTGCATTAGCTTCTTTTCCGCCATCTTGTACGAGTCTAGAACAGTTGTTTATTGTTTTATAACAATGTTTATAATAGTACTATACAGGGTTATTGATAACATTCCTTTGGTAATGTGACAAAACAAGACGTAAGGAGTAAATTAAGCCCAACACGTGCTATACAATACAAAACTCATAAGTTTTGAGATATTTTTTGATCTTTTTTATTTTATTTCTTGTTTTTCTTAGAAATTTTTAATTGACCAAACACTTTCGGATATTTTTTATTCCAAATGGAAGATTATAGTGTTGGACAATTCAAGTATTTCAGCATTAAAAATACAAAAAAGTACATTAAAAAAAATTATATTTCAAGACATTTATAGATGACAAGAATAGAAAATCGAAATATCTCAAACATATAAAAAGTATAGTGCATGTTGGGATTAATTTTCACGTTACCTCTTGTTTTTTCAGATCACCAAAGGAATGTATCCAGTTACCATGCAGCAACCCTGTATATCAAGCAGACTGTAGAGTACTATATCTCATTTAATAACTAGGAGGAGTAAACTGCAAAGTATCATTTACACCACTAAAAGTCACCAGATTAAATCACCAGATTTTTTTTGGCGGCAAATTTGAATTGAAACAATAATTATTAATAAGGAAGATAGGACTTGTTTTCGGTGTAGGAAGTCTACTTTTCAGGAGAGACTCTACAGCAGTATCACAAATCATTGTGATTTGCATAATATATCAGTATTATAGTGCTGAATGATTTTCTGAATATAAATAGAATGAAATTGAATAATTTATAGATATTTCGAAGAATATTAAGGATAATAATTATTAACATTCATATTAAATTGATTGAAAGTACTTTATTTTAGGCAATGTTTATGTGAGAAATTTAATGTAACATATAAATAATATATTTTATGTATGTATTATATGACACATAACATCGTAGATAAAGTTTTTATTTTACATTTAATAATATATAATTTGTGGATAAGTCAATTTTTTCAAACGGTATTATAAACAGCATTTTTCAGTTTTTGTAGGACCAGATTCAAAGTGTGTTGTTGAAACTAACTTTATCACATACAGCATACAGCAGTCCCTGTTTGGTCTAAATCCGCACCTTGTTCGATTGGAATATATGTTCTTCAATTATTGGTGAAGTACGCATATAGAGTAGTTTTTCCAAAATCTTGTAGGTGACACTCTTTTCTTCCCGTTTCTTTGGAGGAGACATCCTCTCACTTGTACTTGATGTAGGATTATCCATAATGGCACTTGAAACCGTTTGCAGGATGAAAATGGAAAGCCAAAAATAATTTCAAATTTCTGAAAAGGATGTCTGTTCTCTAAAAAGAACTGAATGGGCTTCAAAAAGAACTTATTTGGTTTTGAAATAACTTTTAAAAAACTTATTTAGAACAACTTATAGGGTTTTGGAAATAACTGATTATAAAACTGATGTGTCACATTCGACGCTGACATTGTAAACAATAATGACATAACAATAAAAAAAACAAGCGTATATGTAGTGTTGAGCGTTGCATAGATTCAATTTCCTGTACAAGTTTTGCTGGGTGTAATTTTGCCTATGAATTGACCAATGAGAAGCATCTTTTTTTGGCGGTTTATTTAAATTTACTCCTCCTAGTTATTAAATAAGGTATAACAGTTATTAAATTATTTTTATTAGTGTGTTATGCATTATAAAGCTGAGTGTTAACCTTTTAAGTAACTACTACCTACTGCAATGAAACTAATTAAACATCAATCAAAATTTTTATCAGGACTTTCTTTCAAAACCAGTCAATGAAGTCAATGACGTTAAATTGGGACATTTCAACACTATCCCTACTGTGCTATAGTAGTAAAATCGAGAGTAAAATGAAAATGTGTTTCAAATTATAATTTTTGATTTGTTTGTCTATATTTTTTAGTGGTTCAATATTAGATTACACAATAATTGCCCAAAGCTTTGATTGAATGTAGTTTTCATTACAGCATAATGACTGGAGCAGAAAACAGCCAAGGAATTAATATTTATAATATTAGGATAATAATATCAAAGTGGAAAAAAAATAGGTACCTGTCTTATAATGAACTTTATAAATTTTGTATTTTGGCCAGTGAGTTTTATATGGAGTCTGACTTTCAACAAACTTATTGAATGGGACATTCTGTGTTGAGACTGGCCAATAACACTTCGTGTTATTTTTATGCAGCCATATTAGGGGCACAATAGAAATTTCGTAGGAAGATGATTCGCCATCCACAGCCATGAACTCCACAACTGCATACATATTGCATAGGTGTGCTCATATGCTTCTTTAAAAATAAAAAGTAGGTACATAAACAATATATATGTTAAATTGACAAATGACAATAATAGCAAATAAGGCATAGTATCTTTATCTTATACAATCACAAGGGTACACTATTTCTGTCAAGTTACACACACTTGAATTAATTTCTAAATAGTCTGCCAAGGTCATATTTGTTTATGCTACATTGTACCATCGAACATTATGGCACTAGAAGATTCCGAATACCTATTAATTATCAACTGTCAAGTTTTGCATTAATTTTTTTTTATATTTGTAATTTGTGTACAACTTTCCAACAAAATGTTCCCCGCAAATGGGTACTTATTATTTTTTAGCCAATTATGAATTAACAGTTCTATAATGAATGCAGCCTATAATGAATTAACACCAAAACAAACCTTAATTCGTATTTCCAAGTAAATAAAAATTATTAATTCAAGAGATCCTACAAAATTTAACATGACATCAATTTTAATATGACCTTGGCAGACTATTAAAAAAAAAATCAACCTAAGAGAGCATTTAGCTGAATTTTTCTTCAACATCTAGTGTAAATACTGAAAATAACTATTGAAAAGAGGGTTTTGACATTTTGACATGCACAGGCGTAAAAAGTTTACTTAACATATTAAAAATGATATTTGAAACAAAAAGTTATGTTTATGACATACATATTTAGAGCAAATGATTTAATGGAAATACAGCAAACCCATGCTTGTAAGGTAATAATACACATTTATGTAAAATGTCTTTTCTGTTATGTTCAATGTAAGAAATACTTCTTACCACGCAAACTTTATTTGACTTTAAAAGAACACAATTGTCAGGTTGGGCAGCAGATAGAATATAGTTAGGGAATATCAGTTTCTTACAACTATATGAAATAGTTTTCCCATGCTCATCGGTTACTTCATTAAAACGCCCTTTAGAAGTAATAAGCCTTTTAGAACTAATATTGTTCTTTGTACTGTCTAATTTATCGCACTCTTCAATCCTTCGACATATTTGTTGTAAGGTATTTTTCTTAGATCGAATTTTTCGTTTCAAAGATTGCAAATAATTCTCAAAAGGGAAACAAGAAAATTGATTCAAAGAACCGTGTATTTTTACTTCATCAGTCAGATGAAGTAAATTGTGAACGTTAAAAACTACAAAATCTTTACCAAAAATGAGAGACGACTTATTAACAAAAGTTTGTAAAGACTCGTGAGCTACTTCTGTAAGCTTCCCAATCAAAACATTGTTTGATAAAATAAAAATTGCACAATGCAACAGAATTAAAAAATCATAATTAAAATCATTTAAGGCATTTTTAAAAATAACTGGGGCGGTATATAAAATAAAAAGACGAAATTCTGTTGCCTTCCATCTCTTGATTTCACTCAAAGGTCTGGGCTTTCTTACAAATTCAGATGGAATATACCTCTGCAAGGTTTTAGCTTTTTCATCTATTTCATCGGTAATTTTATTTGACAATTTATATGGCTTTTTTCCTTCAATATAAAATAATAGCATACGTCTGACAACACCTAAAAATACTAAATGCATGGGATCTAGTGGGAATTGTGTTACCATTTTTACATTTAAATCTAAAAGTGGTGATCTAGTTTTAAAATGAGAACTTGAATTTTGTAAATGAAAATCTGCATCATTTCTTTTTGTAATAATTTGCATCTGTGTGTTCTGTGAAAAATTTACACGATTATTTTCGTAATTCCCAATAATGTCGCATTTTTCGCACCCAAATTGCTTGTGTGACCAGCAGTTCCTTTTAAATATGCGCGAGCAGGAGCATCACATATAAAAAATTCAATATCGAAGGAATAATGCTTGTTGTTGAAATGAATTCCCTCGTGTCGTAGTTTCTTTACTTCCTCTACAAAATCTTTCAGATACATTTCAATAGGGAGAGGTTTCCCTTTGCCAGAATAAATTGCTATAGTAAATGGACTATCATCGCAAATATTTTTACACAACCCAAAAATTGGATAAAACTCAGTAGCACTGCTTTTGAACAAGGGTATTCCATCAATATTAATTTGTATTAAAATCTCATCATTAAAAGAGCTTTTGAACCCATGCTGTAACTTGGGTAATAATTTTTTTTTAATACCAAAATAGCTCATTGCACCATTTTTCAGATGAGAAATATTCTGAATACACCGTGGGGTGGACAACAATGTTCTCGCATCTAGCGGTAAATTATTCAATTGAGGATGCAGAATATGTAACAGTTCTGTCACAGCATTTAAAGTTATATTGTTGGAAAGGGCCCAGTTTCTCAACTGATGTGTGAAGTTTTCATCCATGCAATTATTACTAGAATCTATTGAATCTGTATCCTCACACTCATCAGATGAAAAAAATTCACCCTCATCAATATTATCACTTTCAGCTAAAGGTACAGAGGTTGAAGAGACTGATGAGATTTCATGAAAATGAGAACTTGATGCTGTTGGTACAGCAACATTTGAAAGTTCAGCCAATACTTTATACCTAGTTTTGGCCCTACGTCTAACTTGTCGTAAAGACACTTGCTCGTACATAGGCATTTCTGGTAGATTTTATATGGGGGGTGCGGGTACTATAGAGTAAGTGTGCCAGTTACTCGGACGACACCTATTATCGGACAGTTTGATAACTGTATTATTATCTCAAAAATAACAAAACACACCTAAATTGTCCTCATTCTGATACAAACCCTATTGTACATATAACAAACTGTTAAGAATTAATCTTTTTTTATTTTTGGTTTATCTTTTTGGTTTATCTTTTTTCTGTGACTGATTTGACAATTTTATTCAAGAGATGATGAAAATTGCACTGAGCTAAAAAAAAGCAAACTCTAGGAAACTATGTGCTAAAAGTTGTACAGAAAAATAACTTTTTCATCACTTTATATTATGAAGTTGAAATGCAAAAATACACTAAATGTCCGAAAACTGGCTCATTTACCCTACCCCTACTTAAAAGCAGATCGGTAGGTACGCTATTTATTACCTATTATATCCGAACAGCTTTCTGCTTTGAACCCAGATTACTTATGCCACTACTAATTAAATTTGTACATACAATAATTCTATCATTCAGAATTTATAAATAATATACAGAAGAATTCTTAATTGTAATTAAAGAATTGTTGACACACTCGTTATTAAGACTGAAATACAAAAAAAAAAATTAATCCAACATAGACTAGTAAGAACCTAATACTTTGACTCACCTGATGCTGAAGCTAAAAGTTAAAAAACTCCACCTTGACAATTTTTTTAAAAGACGATGAGCCCACCCACCTCTTGCGGGTACAGACAAAACTCAAGCTCACTAACAATACATGGAGCAGCAAAGCTGAAATTAGTAATATTATGTGAATTATTATTGTATAGCTATTATATTCCCGTGTGGGTCCCGTGGCGCAGTGGATAGCGCGTTGGTCCGCCGTGCCTATATACCTTGGTTCGAAACTCACCAGCAGCCGACAACTATTTGTTGTGTTTCTCGAGCCAAGATCGGGATCCACCTTGTGGAAGGCAATGGCAAACCACCACAAGTACCCTTGCCTAGTAAAACCTCTCAAACAGTGCCGTTCGGACTCCGGCAATAAAAAGGGAGGTCCCATATGTCTGTGTAAACTGATAGCTCGCGCACCACAGACATATGCGAGAGGTAGCCTACGCCCGATATGCGGGTATGGCACTTGAAGAAGCTATTATATTATTTTGTAAGTCTTTTTTTGGACATGGCAAACTTCTGTCAAGTCATTGGTGGCCTGTGTAAGATTCAAACAATAATTCTAATACTCGGATTATACAGGATGAGTCATTTTAATCTTCGAACCCGGATATCTCTGTTGGTAAGCCAGGTTATTTGTTAAATAAGACACCCTGTGTATTATTGTTTTTCATATTTCCCGAGATCATCTATAATAAGAATGGCGTTTACAGCTACCGTTAAAACTGAGTAGGTTACAACTCATCACTGAATAGGTTATGAGTAATAAATAACTGAAAAATCACAGTTTTTCATTTTGAAAGCAGTGTACAGGGTGATTACATAATGTCGCCCTTCTTTAACTTTGTTAATGCAAGTGTCCCAAAAAATTAAAAGTATGGTTATGTAGGTGCTAAAAAATACTTTTTATACGTATAAAAAAAGGTTGAAAAATTACCAGTATACAGGGAAAATCAAAAAGTTCATTTTTCTAAAATGGGTCACTCTATATAAGAATTAATTTTTCGATTCCTCGTAAAATTCTAAACATAATAATTTATACAGGCTGTCCGTTTTTTGCCTGCCACTATGGTGATCTCGCTTATCTTAAGATATACGAAGTTGGTTAAATTAGGGAAAAGTTGCGTATTTTTGTGCTTAATAAGAATCTAGAAAAAAATCAGGTTATTTTAGAGTCGTTGCTGAAATATACTGAAAAAACTGAAAAATCAAAATTTTCTTCAAAAAATTAATCAAAAAATTCTTATTTTGGTAAAATCTTTCTTATTATTGAAATATAATAAATTATTTTTTGTAGATTAACATAAGCCATCTATTTGACATTACAAAAAAATTTCAAAGCCCACTGGATTCCAGAGTATTCATATTGCCAACTTTTGTTTTTCTTATGGCCGGCCTATTGTTTTTTTTGTCGTTCGGTATAAAAAAAATAGAGGGAGGAAACCAAATATCTATCACATTAAAAAAAAATTATTTTTCTGTGTTCGAAAAAAATACAACTTTTTATACCGAATATCATATGAAAATTAAAAAACATAAGACAAGTAATACCTATGAGCTATGACTTCATATTGAAGGTAAATTGATTCAGTGAAAATTTTTTTTTTTTTAATAATAATTTTGAACCATTTTTTTGAATGTGATAGATGTGGTTTTCCTTATTTTTTTATACCGACCGACATATAGAAAAAATATAGCGGCCATACGAAAAACAAAAGTTGGCTATGAATAGGTACTCTGGGATCTAGTGGGCTTTGAAATTTTTTGTAATGTCACATAGGTAGATGGCCTTTGATGGCTTATGTTGACCTGCCAAAAATAATTTATTACTTTTCAATAATAAGAAAGATAATATGGCTAAAGCAGGTAGGTAACTGATAACCTCCTCATTTTAAACTTAAACTGTAAAAATCATTCTTACTGGATTTTCTCAGAAAGTATGAAAAAACAATAAGTAGGTATACGCAGGTGCCCTATTAAAAAAATTATCTTGACTTTCAAATGGCCTTGAAATCGGTCGAAGTCGTCCAAGAGTCGTTAGTACAGTCAGATAGCCCCCATTGTACAACTTTTGTCTGCCCAATATTATTAAAATTTTTGTCTGCCCGATATTTTTGTGTCTGGCTTACCAACAGAGATATTCGGGCTCAAATATTAAAATGACTCACACCCCGTATGGCCATTCCAAAATTCCTACATGAATAATGATAATTAATTAATGATTATAAGAATAATTAATTTAGAAAATAAATGATTCTATAATAATTATTATAGCAACATTTCTATAGGCCATGTTCTAGGTACTAGGCAAGCACGCACATGCCTTCCCGCCGCCATGGTAGGTGCAATGACGCCGATAGCGTAGCGATACCATACCACGCCATAAGATTTAGCATAAACATAATACTCTACAAAACAGCCTTGTGTGAAACCAAAAGTCATGAAATTATTTTATATCTAGTTAGTATTTGATGGTACTTACCTACTGTTACACGAAGTAAACTCGATACTTTACTTTAACCATGAAGTAATGCAAATATTGCAAATTATTGCAAGCATCAATATGGCGGTTAGCACTTGCACTAGCAGCGACAGTAACGGTTCGGTTACGGTAAAGGTAAAGGAAGAAAGAAAGATGAACGATGAATCAGAACAGGTGTAGGGTGTAGGGTGTAGAAGAGTAGAGGGAGAGGGTAGAGGAACGGTCTCTGAAACAAACATGAATTCGCGCAAACGCATAAAACGCAATGGTCTACCGCGCAACGACGTCGCAATATACCATAATTCAACGTCACGTCAAGAACACTACGCTCTGGTTACGCTCTGGAGTTGCCAGGTCTAAGAATTTTCCCCGAATTCAAGAAATTTTGTTGTATTGCAGATTACAGGGTATATAACAGGATTTTGTTCGTTTTTCGTACCAATCTAGGGATTTTTGAAAAGTACATAGATGATATACAAATATAAAGAGTTTTCTAGTATATTTTTATAAACTACTGCTAAATTCGTTTGTAAATATTTGCAAGTAAACTAAAATAAATATCTACAAATTTTGATTTTTATTATAAAGTGAACTAATAACTGTACCTATTCAGATAAAAAAATCACAAAAATATACATTCGAGTAATACCTATTTATTTCTATTAGAATTTTTTAATATTATTTGTTGTTATTGGGTTTTCGGTTCTTGGTTAAAACTCCAGATCTCAAAATATTAATTTACATATTTGAAACGTTTCCGAGCGCATTGGCTCCTTGTTCACTCCTCAGTTGTAAATCTTTTTTGTACGTGTACCTATATATAAAAGTTAAAATAGGTAGGTACTTAAATTAAAATGCTATAACATTCAAATTAAGGTCAAATTAAATGGCGTATTACTAATAACAATACTTTTAAAATCCAACAATAAACAAAAATGATGAAAATCACAATAATATACGCAACAAAACACAATAAGCAATAAAATAAAACAAACAAAAACACAACATCCGCAACAGCCAAGAAAAATATCATAATCAAAGAAAAAGTCGATTTATTTTTCAAAAATATTTTGACCTAAATGACCATTTTGACCTTAATTTGAATGTTATAGCTTTTTAATTTTTGTATACCTATTTTAACTCATATATACCTACAAAAAATGTTTACAACTGAGGAGTGAACAAGGAGCCAATCGCAGCTCCGAAACGTTTAAAATAAATTAATATTTTAAGTTCTGAGTTTTAACCAAAAGCCGAAAACCCATTAACAACAAATTTAAAATTTCAAGGAATAAAGGTTCTATATAAAATATATCGCAATGTTTTTAGTAGAGTATACCTACCTATGCTTTTTTAAATAATTTATCAACCTTGATATATGAGAGAATGAGGTATTATTATTATTTATATGTTTATTTTATACAGTAGGTACATATTATTATATTTTATATACCTAATACCAAAATACACCAGAGTTAACTAACTAGGGATATTTAAAATTATTGTTTGGAAGTAACACTAGGGTATGCAGAAAATTTCACTTGGCAACACCGACTACGCTCATTTTATTCTTGAACTACGTAGATGAACGATGAACGATCAAGATCCCTTCAATATGCTTCAACACAGCCAATTAGGAGGCAAGTATTCCCTGTTACCAACACAATAGCAATAATTATTATTGCGTTACCAACCTGCATCTGCCTTGCCTTTTAAACAAACATATGAAACGTAATAACAACGTATTGATTTATTATGTCATTGTATAAAATTTGAAATTCTTTTCATTATGATGCAAATTTCAATTAGAACACTGACAAACAGAATTAAGGTGGTTTCTCTAATTCTATGATACTGAATCACACGAACGTCAAAATTTGATGAAAATTTAGTAATGAGCATTTACTTATACTTGTGTATTAATAATAGCCTCAAAATAAGCTTATAATCAGAGCTGGCCATGTACTCGACTACTTTACTCGTATTTTCGTTACGAGTAAAAAAATACTTGTAAGTTTCCACTCATAAGTACTTTGCATCCAAAATACTTATTACTCGTACCTACCTACGAGTAAGTACAATTTCAACCCTACTCGAGAAATACCTATTACTCGTGAATTACGGGTAAATTTACGAGTAGAAATGACGTCATTTGGTCATCAAGGAACGGAACTGAAAACAAAATTCACCGTTCTGCGCACTTGCACTGTCACTAGTGTCATATACAACTGTACTGCGTTTTTATTTAACCTGCAATTTCATTCAGCAATCTTCATTAAGTTATAAGTAGCCTCCAAGAGTGATAAATTAATTGAAATTACAGCAACAAGTACAATAAACATCGAAATAAACCAATAATCTACTTTCTACTGCCGTGTCGTATGTAGCTGTCACAAGCATGACGTCATAAGGCTGCGTGCTAACACCATGATTCTTGGTACCTATTATGAGTAAAACTACTCGTAGGTACTTGTTACTCGTGTTTTCACTTATACTACTCGTACTCGTACACCTCTGCATGGCTGTGCCTAAAGTACTTACAAAGTACATTTTCTAAGTACTCGTAGTAAAATTGTTTACGAGTACTCTTGTCAGTTCTCGTACCCAGCTCTGCTTATAAGTATCTATAAGTAATTAAGTAATAAATACAAAAAACGAAGTCTCCTAATTCTTTTCAAATAATAAAACCAACGGTGGCTTACAGCATTCATAATTTGTTAATTGTTGGATAATTAATATTACGATATACATAATAATACACAATCATGTAGTAGTTTTTACTATTTTGGTCACTACTGCGCAATGACGTCATGTGGTTGAACTTTGACTCGAAACATAACGCCCAGCGAGGTGGTTTGTTTAAAATAAATGTAAAATTTTATTGCTTTCTTCTTGTGTTTTTTTTTGTGGTAGATCTGTATATCATTTGGTAGATTGAAACTAGGTGGATCTCGAAAACGATAAGAGATACAGGGTCAGATTTAAAAAAAGCTGCACAGTTTGAAGCTATAATTACGAATCTGGAACAAAATTTAAAGAAACTTCAGACCTGAAACCCGAAAAAAATGGAAAATCGAGATTTCATATTTTATGAAAGAAATTACATTGTTTTTTCATCTCATTTGGTAGGTATTTAAAAAACAAGACAACCAAAAATCTATCACATTAAAAAAAAAAATTCAAAATTTTCCTCTTCTTATTTTTCGAAAAAAAAACTTACGTCGTAAATAATCATGAGGCAAGCAAGCGACGTCATATTGCGACATCATACGACGCCACTCTGTGAAAAAAACTTTAATTTTTTTCGAAAACAAAAGAAAATTTTGAAGAAATTTTTGAATGCGATAGGTTTTGTTTTCCTTGATTTTTTTAATACAGCGAATAACATGAAAAACAAAATGGCGGCCATAATGAAAACAAATAAAGTTGTCTATGAAAACTCTGGGATTTAGTTGGTAGTGATATAATATTTGAACCATCAAATGGATAGTTATTATGACGAGTTATGCAAGTCTACAAAAAGTTATTTATTTTTTTCTGATAATTAAAAAAAAATTATGAGTAAAATAAGCAATCTCATGTGTGTAGTCTTTCAAGCGCGTGACGTCAGAAGACGGAAAACTGAACACATCCCTAATGACGACTTTTAAGTTAGTTTGATAATTAAATATTACGTTGCTTTAAATATATTTAGTTTTAAATGCCTTGGAATTAATGACATTAATTTAAAGTTAGTTTTATATTTAAATATTACCTACATATTAAAAATAGTTATGTGATATACGTTAGAATAACGTCAGGTTATATTCGTATTACAACGGTACACTACTAACGTTGTTTTCACTTATTATTTTAACCTAAAATGAATCGCAGATAATGACGTTAGTTTAACAATTAAATATTACGTTACTTTATAACTACGTAACAATGGTTCAACAATGGATCAATATTAAACGTTACAAATACGTCAGTTTCTTATATCATTTCAATCGTCAATTTCTAACGTGGTTTTCTACATAATATCTTAAGTTTCAAATGTTTAGGAATTTATGACGTTAATTTGAAGTTAGTTTCACAACTAAATATTACGTTACTCTATAACGACGTAACAATGATTCGATCTTAAACGTTGCAAATACGTCAGTTTCTTATATCATTTCAATCGTCAATTTCTAACGTGGTTTTCTACTTAATATGTTAAGTTTTAAGTGCCTTTGAATTTAGGACGTCAATTTAAAGTTAGTTTAACAACTAAATATTACGTTACTTTATAACGACGTAACAATGGTTCGATATTGAACGTTGCAAATACGTCAGTTTTTTATATCAATTCAATCGTCAATTTCTAACGTGGTTTTCTACTTAATATGTTAAGTTTCAAATGTCTTGGAATTTATGACGTTAATTTAAAGTTTATTTAACAACTAAATATTACGTTACTCTATAACGACGTAACAATGGTTCAATATTGAACGTTGCAAATACGTCAGTTTTTTATATCATTTCAATCGTCAATTTCTAACGTGGTTTTCTACTTAATATGTTAAGTTTTAAGTGCCTTTGAATTTATGACGTCAATTTAATGTTAGTTTAACAACTAAATATTACGTTACTTTATAACGACGTAACAATGGTTCGATATTGAACGTTGCAAATGCGTCAGTTTTTTATATCATTTCAATCGTCAATTTCTAACGTGGTTTTCTACTTAATATGTTAAGTTTTAAGTGCCTTTGAATTTATGACGTCAATTTAAAGTTAGTTTAACAACTAAATATTACGTTACTTTATAACGACGTAACAATGGTTCCATATTGAACGTTGCAAATACGTCAGTTTTTTATATCATTTCAATCGTCAATTTCTAACGTGGTTTTCTACTTAATATGTTAAGTTTCAAATGTCTTGGAATTTATGACGTTAATTTAAAGTTTATTTAACAACTAAATATTACGTTACTCTATAACGACGTAACAATGGTTAGATATTGAACGTTGCAAATACGTCAGTTTCTTATATCATTTCAATCGTCAATTTCTAGCGTGGTTTTCTACTTAATATGTTAAGTTTTAAGTGCCTTTGAATTTATGACGTCAATTTAAAGTTAGTTTAACAACTAAATATTACGTTACTTTATAACGACGTAACAATGGTTCGATATTGAACGTTGCAAATACGTCAGTTTCTTATATCATTTCAATCATCAATTTCTAACGTGGTTTTCTACTTAATATGTTAAGTTTCAAATGTCTTGGAATTTATGACGTTAATTTGAAGTTAGTTTCACAACTAAATATTACGTTACTCTATAACGACGTAACAATGGTTCGATATTGAACGTTGCAAATACGTCAGTTTCTTATATCATTTCAATCGTCAATTTCTAACGTGGTTTTCTACTTAATATGTTAAGTTTTAAGTGCCTTTGAATTTATGACGTCAATTTAAAGTTAGTTCAACAACTAAATATTACGTTACTTTATAACGACGTAACAATGGTTCGATATTGAACGTTGCAAATAGTCAGTTTCTTACATCATTTCAATCGTCAATTTCTAACCTGGTTTTCTACTTAATATGTTAAGTTTCAAATGTCTTGGAATTTATGACGTTAATTTGAAGTTAGTTTCACAACTAAATATTACGTTACTCTATAACGACGTAACAATGGTTCGATATTAAACGTTGCAAATACGTCAGTTTCTTATATCATTTCAATCGTCAATTTCTAACGTGGTTTTCTACTTAATATGTTAAGTTTCAAATGTCTTGGAATTTATGACGTTAATTTAAAGTTTATTTAACAACTAAATATTACGTTACTCCATAACGACGTAACAATGGTTCAATATTAAACGTTATAAAAACATCAGTTTGTAATATAACTTCAATCGTTAATTTATAATGTTATTTTAACTTCATGTAGTAACACAGAAACAACATCTAGTTGTATAATTTTAGACCAATAACAATTTAGTAACGTCTCCAAGAATTAAAAATAAAACGTTATTTAATAACGTAAATAAAACATGTATTAGAAACTATGAGTTGATTTTCAATCTTGATATAACGTTCTTACAACATATAGCTTACACGGTTCTATTTCAACAAAAAAACAACCGTTATATTTTCAACGACTAACGTTATTTCAACCAGTAGTACGTTTTTCCAACGTTTGTACAACGTAGGTGTGTTTACTGGGCTGTTATGGTACCGATACCAGTTTCCTTTGTAACTATGAAAGTTTTTCATCTCTTCAAGATTAACAGGTTTCAGCCAGTACCTACCAAAGCCATTTAGCCAAAAAGTTGCTTTTGAAACTTTTCAATTCGGAATTTCAAATTCCACCCATCTGATAATACAATAGTATACAGGGTGTCTGCTTAAGGCTGGCCACCGGCATCACCCTGTATTAAAATTTAAACCACATAGTAGGATACTATGTGAAAAGTTAAGATAGGGACATGTAAACCGTTTTTAGATATCTTGAGCCGTTCTAGTTCTAGACTGCTTTGAAGTTGAAAATTTTCGATTTTCACTTGTTTATAACTCATAAACCGCTCAATCTAAATTCCAATGGTGAAAACCACCTGTATTAGATTTCTTCAGTGACTTGCGTGGCCAAGTGGTTCTCCACTTGCCCACAAAGCCATAGATCGCGGGTTCGAAACTCACCTCGGCCCGCTTTACTTTTCAGATTCATTTTCGAATGTCTGTGAAAAGTAAAACAAGCGATCGAACGTTTAAAAGGAAAATATAATTTAAAAGTGTGTGTGGCTAAAGAGTTCGTGCTCAAAGCCAAATTACCAGAGTGGAGCGACTATGTCTTACCTACACAGTTAAGACCGATGCTCCCTCTTTTAAAAACTAAAAAAAAAAAAACTAGATTTCTTCAGACATTTAAAAAATATAAAGTTTTACAGGGTGTTTCCGTTAAAATAACGAAGTAGGTGTCATCTTCCGGTATTTCCGGAAGTGCGGCAATCTTGAAAATATTTCCATTGAATTTCTCTTGATCACTTATGTCTGGAAATTTTTTGTTTTGAGGTTATAGGCCCATTAGTTTCCGAGATATAGCCGGTGGCCAGCCTTAAGCAGACACCCTGTATATTACATTACTAGTGTGGAAAGTGACCCATTTCAACTAGGTACAATTTTAATTGTATAATGGAGTTTACAACAAATAGAGAGATTTCTCTTTGTTATTAAATAACAGATAAATTTTATCTGTACCTACATTATGTATATCGATGATAACAATAAGATTGGCACCAATATAAATGTGTGCTTTAATTGAAATTCATATTTCGAAGACCTCAGATGCACTTTTCGATTATACTGTTTTGCGACTGCATTATTAAACTTGTTACATAAAAAAATTGTAAAATAGTATTTAAAATTCTATTGGAAATCGAAATTGCAGAAAGTTGGAAATACCTTATTATGAATAGCTGTATTGTGGGCTGCCTAAATTAAGGGGTATTAACTAACTTATAGACTAACCATCATCTTCATCACCCGCGTGTGATATTTTACTTTTCATCTCTTAGGTTGATATTTGTCATTTTCGAAGTATACCTACAGAGTGTACTATTTGTCATTTTCGCAGTCACTATAAGATTCCTAGGATATGATATTTTCCCTATATGTTACCTGTCGTATGCGACACAGTGTAAGTATATTATGTGTTCCAAATTTCTGACCTCATGCACAATGCACATGGAAGTTTGGAGTGTTAACTCAAGGAGTGATTCTACTCGAACAATTAAAACCATCCAAAACTCCTTATAACTATTTTATCATGTAAAAACTGAAAAATTGCAGAATTACCTACACTCTCTTGAAGCATTTTCAAAGAATTTTTTTGTAATAAGTTTTTGTTTGCCAACGATTTTTTCAGATTTTTTTTAAACTTGATAAGCTTGTCACTTCAATATAGTTTAAAGTTTTGTGTCAAATTTGATCCGTAATTTGAAGTGCCGCCTAGCAGTCCTGTCAAGAAGACATATTGACGTTTTGTTTAAATAAATTGGCATTTTAAGTCAATGCTAGTTTACAGTTCAAGCCGCTTGGGTAATAGTAGATTCCGTAGCCAAATTTTCTAGGGAACCTGTATTACCGCTTTACTAGGGTAGCGCATTCTCATTCTCACAAAAAGTTGGGAATGTCAAATTTGACATCAAAAACATCAGATTTTCCATGAACGTACAACTGTCTAAAAATTCACATAATTATTTGTTATTAATAAGTCTGCATATTTTATAAAAATGGTAAACTTTTGATGCGTTAGATCGTTAGAAGATGTTTTAATAATAAAACGTGGTTTTCCACTTGTTCGCGTTGCTGAAAGGTAACTTTCATAATATTGTTACGGGTCTCACAATAAATAAATCACCACCAAAAAGTCTTACAAATTACTTTATTGTTTAACAGTTAACACCACAAGTACTTATAACCTCTAATAATTATTCTAAATAATCAAACACACTAAACACAGCTGTTCTCTTTATAATTCGCTATACTGTCACTACTGGCTCCCTTACTTCACACTTCACTTCACTACTGCTCTGTTCAGCTTCCACTAGTTACTGCTCTGCTCTCTGTCTTCACTTCACTCAATGTCCAAACTAAACTAAAACACGCAGCCGCGCTGTGGTCCTTTTATAGTCCCCCGACACATCAGTAGTCACGTTCTACTCCGTTCTAGCAGGTACATTCTCGAACGTCGCACCGGCGCACTGACCGTCGATTCGTGGATTCTGGAAATGTCAGATTGTTCAGAAAGCCCACTCCAGAAATCCATAGAACTAACGTCTGTCTGTCGATGTGTCACATGACATGTGACTGGAACTGTCGCGAACATGTCATTGACTAACTCAGTATAAAAAAAGAATGTAAACAAACAAGCAAATTCGTGGACTATAATGTTAAAGGTTAAAGAAGCAATTACTAGAATTCTTCCAGAGCGGTGTTCGTTATACTATTTTAAATTTAAACTCATTATTATAGTCCTCTATCAATACTTACCTGCTGTTACTAGGATCTTCTTAACAAAAAATGCATCCAGCCCCAGCAAACAGTTATGATTGCAGAAAATATACGACGGGGCTCAGAATTTCCGTATTCCTGAAAGTTGGTCAGGTAGGTTTTATTACATCTTGATGAATCTTATCTTATTTTTAAGCATCAGTATGGGTATAGGTACTAAGATCACGCTGCCGTTCGTGTGTATCTACCAAGACGCTTTTTCTTAGATACTACGTTAGATATCGAGTCAAAAATTATACCCAATACTTTTAGTCTACAGCTTCGTAGATCCTATAAACCCGTAATTATGTTTTTAATACCCACTGAAAGAGGATTCCTTGAATTCTAATCGTGTTATTATTTTGTTTCATTTTTCAAACTTCGCTTTTTTCCACTTGATACCTACGCCTGTGACCAAATGTGCCAAAATATGACATCCAGCTGTTCAAACATAACCGTGTTTAGTAAACGTCAACGAGTGAATGCGCTACCCCAGTAAGCGTTAGTGTCGGTAATGCAGGTTCCCTAAAATTTTCAGTGGAAGCTGTAGGAAGTATTTGTTAACAGACAAGACAAAACAGAGCGAGGTCAATTAGTTCGAGGAAGAAAAGAATTATCTGTTATCTGAGTTAGGTGTTGTCTTGAGTGACGTTTTGGAACACTTGGGTTTTCTCGTTTTCTGACCGTTCTGGATCTGTAATTTCTGACTTTGTTGACAAGTATCGTCTGTTGTTTGTTGTTTTAATGTTGATTGTTGGCGTTGGCAGTGTCACTATACTGAAGTTTCAGAATAGTAGGCACTAAGTTCTTAGAAATATTACGGACTTAAAGTAAACACATTGTTGCCAGCTTTTAATTCTTGGTGTTTTATCATTTTGTATTTTTATCATTCACATGCAGGTAAATGGTTGTAGGATAAAAAATACTGTGTTTTATTTGTTGAGTAATTTTTCTGCTATAATAATTTCACAACATCGATATTTAATAGCAAAAGATGTAGAATTTCAATGAGGTTCGGTCCCTTAAAATATAATATATGGCAACATTACAGCAGTGTCAACAAGTACAAAGGATAAGCAGGTCCAACTTGCAGTAAGGTAAAGTAAGATGGATATATATCGAGCATGCTGCCAGTCCGTCCAAGGCAGCTCCGTATTCAGTGGCGTATCGTTCATGCTATTTTCGTGAGGGGCTGCAATATAACATTTATCGCTCCTTTAAATCCTTAATATTTTATTTTTATGTTTATATTTGCTGAATTATTGAAGCATCACAAAAATTAAAAAACGCATGAAAATGAATGAAAAAGAATTCGCGGCAGTGGAATAACCTGAACAAAAAGAAAAGTTGTTTGTTTTGGGCTGTTATTGGATGTCGATCGGGACTTGTATATTTTTCTCTTTCTGTTTTCTGGTTGTCAGAAAAGAAAAATTAATATTACCGGGGGAAGAAGATTCTCGACTCTCGGGAACAACAAAATTTTGAATATTTCATATTGCTCATAGACAATCTGTGAAGTAATTAAGAAATACAAGCTAGAAAAAATCAATATCTTACTAATTTGTTAATAATTAGTTATTAGTTAATTATTTGGTAAAATAATAATACAATAATGATTCCTGTTTTGGGAATGAACTGAGTTCCAGGATACAGAAAAAGTTTAACTATAAGAAATTTACGGAATTACCATCCCGGAAAAACCCATACCCGGTCGACAATAAAGTGCATAATTAGTGGGGATAGCTTGGTTGCTTTAAGGGTCGCTCATCAGATTTCCTGTCTGAATCTTATTTCTCAGTTCTCACTGTGGTGTAAACGGGAAAGAAGCAAGCTTCTTTGAGTGCCGAAGTGAAATACTGTTTAAATTTAAAGTTGTGAGCAATATGGAAGGCGAGAGCAGCCAAAGTAAACGTCGTCGTACGAATTTATCTACAGGAGAAAAAACTATTATATACAACGTGTATTGTGGACTCCGTGAAAGGAATCAAAGTATGTTGGTAAACGATGTAGTTGCTTTGTGTAGTGATTTAACCAAAGTGTCAACTAGGAGTGTACACCGAATCTTGAAAACTTTCAAAGAGTCCAAAGGCGGAACAGAAAAGGTAGCTGAAAATATTGAAACAAGGGGGAGAAAACGCATTGACATTGATGATGACATAAAATACGCCGTTCGGAGAAAATTTCATTCGTTCTTTTTCCGAAATGAAATTCCAACATTAAAAGCAATCGCTGCCGAAATCAATTCGGATGACGCAATGCCGAAAATATCGCGACGTGTCTTATTGCGGACATTAAGACAAATGAACATAAGGCATATGAAAAGGCAGAGAAAAAGTCTTCTTATAGAAAGAGAAGAAATAATTTTGTGGCGGAGAAATTATTTACAAAAAATTCGAGAGTATCGTCGTGAAGGGAAGAAAATATATTTCTTAGACGAAACTTGGCTGAATCAAGGTCATACTGTTTCGAAAATTTGGCAAGATTTGGAAATAACAAGCCGTCGACAAGCTTTTTTTGAAGGTTTTTCCACAGGACTAAAAGCGCCAGCGGGCAAGGGGCGGAGGCTCATAATAACTCACATAGGTAGTGATTCGGGTTTTTTGGAAAACGGATTGCTACTTTTCGAATCGAAGAAAACTAGTGACTACCATGAGGAAATGGATGCGGAAAAATTCGAAAGCTGGTTTTTAAAAATTTTACCAAGCCTTGAGCCAAATTCGGTCGTGGTAATGGACAATGCTTCCTACCATAGTCGACGATTGGAGCCATCGCCAACAACTGCATGGCGAAAAGGTGACATCATTAACTGGCTGGCTCAAAGAAATATACCATTTGATGACAACATGTTAAAAGTGCAACTATTAAACATCGCAAGGGCACAAATACCTCATTTTAAGAGATATGCTGTCGACGAATTGGCTCGCGAGTGCAACATCATTGTACACCGCCTCCCTCCTTACCACTGTGAACTGAATCCTATAGAACTTATTTGGGCTCAAATAAAAAACCAAGTGGCGAAACAAAACGTGACCTTCAAGATGGATGAAGTGAAACGCCTGCTAGCTACTGCAATAGGAGATGTGACGGCTGAAACATGGAGAAACTGCATCCGACATACTACAAAAGAAGAAGACAGAATGTGGGATCTAGACACAATAGTTGATGTTTCGGTTGAGCCATTAATTATCAACTTGAACGATAACGGTGATCGGGATAGTTGTCCATCATCCGACGATTTTTCTTCTGACGATGACTAAGGTACTATTTTTTTCCTATTTTCTTTGCTATTTTTATTTTTGCTATATGCTATATTATTTACTATATGCTATATTATTTGGAAGTTTACAATTATATTTCTCAATAAATTCATTATTGTCTGAACCTATTTTGATATTTTGCGTCCGCCACTGAATGCTCCAACTGAGCGCTTATACGTCACGACCACTTCCGAGAACTTAGTGCCTACTATTCTGAAACTTCAGTATAGTGTCAGGGTTGGCTGTTGCCTTATTAGACAAGAGACAAGGAGAATGGTGTTATTTATTTTATTGGTGTTGGCGTGCTGCTGAGTGCTGACTGACACTGACACTGAGTCACACTGAGTGCTGAGTTTCATCCGAGGAATATTCTGAGAGCTGTAAAGTCATTTCAGTGACACGCTGTATAGCTTACACTCATACACTTTTAGTTAATTAAGGCCATATAATTCTGTTCGACAATGGTCAAAATGAACCGAAAGTCTTAAAAATCATCCTTTTTACGTAGGTACAACTGCATGACTGCATGGTACTCTTGTTTAAATTTTATACCTACCTCTATCAGTTTTCTAGTTTTTATTAATTAAAAAGCAAAATACATCAAACTTTTCAAAGCAAATATCTCCAAAAGCGATAAACTAATGAATTGACCAGGGGTAGGATTTCTATTTAATAAAGAGCATACTTCAAGATTTTCGATGAATTTTGACCACTGTCGAAGAAAAAAGCAATATGTCCTAATATACAGGGTCATCAGTTATAAGCGTACGAAGCGGCCATATCTCGGAAACTATTGGTCCTAAAGCATAAATTAAAAAATTTCCAGACATAAGTTACCATGAGAAATTTAGTAAAAATATTTTCAAGATGGCCGCACTTCGGGAATAACGGAAGCTGGCACATCAATGAAAGTTAATAAATAATAAATAAATAGACAGTCATCTTTGTTTGACAGCATGGAAACCATGAAAACATTATCCAAATTATAAACTTACATTTACATTAGAAAATTAAAATTGTGCCAGAGTTATTTAAACAGGATTATATTTACATAGCGAGGTACCTAGCTAAGTACCTACATACTTTTCTTTTTGCTAAAAAAATATTTTTCCCCCAGAATGTGTTATAAAAAAACACAAGGCAATCAATGAATTCAATATAAAAATTTATACTGACGTCATTCGATGAAAATTTTTATATTTTTTCCAAAAAATTTTAATAAACAAAAATTATGAGATATTGTTTTTTAACTGAATAACATGAAAAAACAATACAGGGGTCCCAGCTCATTCGCAGCGGTCTCTGTGAGCCAAACACGATTGATTTTTTCAAAAAAATTTTTGCAAGTGCAACTACAGGATCACAATGGGCCATTATTTAAATTTATTTTAGACTATACAGAATGTCCCATAATATGAGAGTGGCATATCAAAGTTATGTTTTTTCAAATGAAATGCTCCTATGTTATCACATTTTTAGATTGTCTGAGAAGAAAAAAATAAGATTGGCTTTTACACTTGATGTTTAAATTGAGAAGTTTGTGAGTTATAAACAAGTGCAATACGCCATTTTTGAAATTCGAGGCCCTGTACAACGAAAACGGTTCAAGATATAGCAAAACGGCTTTCATATCCCTATTTTAACTTTTTATGTACTATCTTATGGTACTTATAGAAACATTTGTACTTTCTTTGTTTTTTTTTATTTGGCGACGCGTGGAAAGATCTCAGATTTTTTCAAATTTTTTATCACCCTGTATAAACATTTTATCTACATGTTAGGATAGTACATGACAAGTTAAAATAGGGACATGTAAGCCGTTTTTCTCTATCTAGAGCCGTTTTCGTTGTACAGGGACTTGAACTTCAAAAATGATGATTTTCACTTGTTTATAACTCAAAAGCTTCTGAATTTAAACATCAACTGTAAAAGCCAATCTTATTTTCTCTTCTCAGACAATCTAAAAATGCAATAACATAGGAGCATTCCATTTAAAAAAGCCATAACTTTGATATGCCACTTCGGGTTGCATGTTAACATAACGTATAAACAATGCCTGGTAGTTGCTCAGTAAGTTATTGTACCAATAGGGAAAAAATTCAAATTAACGTTTAAAATTCAGTATCAAGTGAAATAAATTCGCTTTCTATTTCCGGATGCAAATTTAGAAAGAATGATAAACATTTTACTGAATCATTTTTAAATAATGAAATGGGAAATTAAATGAATGTTAGGTAATAGTATATTATGCAACGAGCTTATAAGTTAAGATACGAGCCGTAGGCGAGTGTCTTAACCATCATAAGAGCGTATTAATAGCCATTATCTGCGAGTTCCATACACCATTTTTTCTACGACCCTTTTTTATTTCATAGAAAAGATTGAAAAATTATATATTTTAACAATGACCCATGTACAATTGCGGATCATTGAGGGTAAGATAGGTTGCTATTTGCTTACGCATATTAGGTACCAAATTCTCTCTTCGTTGCTAAGATTATTCTGCTGAGACAGGTTTGAGTATCAAGTTTAAAGGGCACTACTCACTACTGCGTAATTTTTATTATGCGAAGTTCGAATTCCGAATTTTACGCTTCGATTTTGAGATTAATTAATAATTTTAATAACTGACAGCCATTAATTACGATATTGTATGACACTGCGCAACGCGGGTCGCAGCGTTGCCGCTTTGAATACTATATCACGGAGCGCTACGAATGATATAATACTTTATCTTCCCATCTTTTACACGATATACCTACTTATCAAATTAATTAAGGTAACATAAAATCTTGATAAATTTTCTTTGAATGTTACTTATGTTCTAAATTAAATAAACGTTCAGAATTTTTTTTCAGGAATACAGAACTTATATCACAAGGCAATTTTTGTCGTCAGTATGACAACTCTGTGACTTCGGTTGGCTTGCCGACCCGATCGTGAGCGAAAAGGAACCGATTCGATTGCAAATGCTCCTCTGCCATTGGATAGCTTGACCAGTGCTTTAATGAAAATTTGTATCTTAATGAGACCCATTAAAGCACTGGTGATTCATATTTAATATGCATATTAAAAGTTGGGAGTAGAAAAAACAGTATTATAATATTAGGGACTAAACAAATATTATATCATACAAAGAAATTAATAAAACCCTCACAGTAGACCAGTGGCAGTAACTGGTAGTATATGGTATAGGATACACTATAAACCGTTATAATAATAATGTTAACCCTTGTGAAATTCCTTAAGCGGCGCGGTATTTATTGACCTGACTAATTCTTCTATTTCTATTCATCTGAATACTGAATGCATGGACCTAAACACCCATTACGTTCTCTGAAGTAGAAAGACCACTTCAACATTCTTTTAAAAATACTTTATGATAGTGTTCGTATTGAATAATATTTTATAGTGCATTTTGCTTCGTAAATAAACGAAAAACATTAGTTCTTGAACTTGACTACATTCAATATTGTTTAAAAATGCGCTTTAAGTCAAGGTAAATCAAGTAAAACGTGAAAACGATTTTATTAGATAGGTATGTATAAGTTAAAATAGGGACATGTAAGCCGTTTTTCTCTATCTAGAGCCGTTTTCGTTGAGCCATTCTCATGCCACTATCAAAAAAATCACTGTATGGATAATATGCAAAATAAATGCATATTTTTTTATTGTTTTAATGCTAAGCGCCTATCTCATCAATGCAATTTTTCGTATGGCCAGACTCTGGTATATCAAGCGACTTTTGGTTAAATTAGAGAAAAGTTGTGCTATTTAAAGATGTCGTGTATTTTGCAAAAAAAAATCATTATTTACATCCGCGTATCTCTACAGCCGTAAACGTTAAAATACAGGATCGGTTAAATTAGAGAAAAAGATGCGCAATTTGATGATTAATAAGAATCTGAAAAAAATGTTATCGGATATTTTCAGTCGGTGTTGAAAAACTAAAAAAAAAAAAATCGAGAATTCTTATTTTTGCCGTATCTTTCTTATTATTTGAAATTAATAAATAATTTTTTGTAGGCTTACGTACTTACGTAAGCCAAGAGCTACCCACTGACGCTTCAAAAATTTTCAAAGCCGACTAGATCCCAGAGTTTTCATAGTCAACTTTCGTTTTTCTTATGGCCGTCATATTATTTTTTATGTCGTTCGATGTAAAAAAAATGGAAACCAAAAATTAATAAACTTTGGAAAAAAATTCTAAAATTTTTATTCTTCTTTTTTCGAAGAAAAACAAAAAAATTCTCGCTGAAATACGTCAATATGAAGTCATACTGCTTGCCTCATGGTTTTTTAAATTTCTCTATGGTATTCGGTCCAAAAAGTTGTATTTTTTTAGAGAAAAAAGAACAAAAATTTTTTAAATTTAATTTTTGAAAATTATTAATTTTTGGTTTCCATTATTTTTTTCATACCGAACGACATAAAAAATAATGTGGCGGCCATAAGAAAAGCAAAACTTGACTATGAAATCTCTGGAATCTTGTCGGTTTTAAAATTTTTTGTAGTGCCGAATTGATGGCTCTTGACGACTTATGTTAACCTACAAAAAATAATTATTTAATTTTCGGGGGTAATTACACGAGAGCTTATTTTTTATCCGGATAAAGATGCAGTTTTAACGAAAATTTGTTTTTTATTGGCAATTTAACGAGTCAAATTGTCTGATAAAACGACGAGTCCGAAGGACGAGTCGTTTTATCTGACAATTTGACGAGTTGAATTGCCAAAGAAAAAACAAATTTGAGTTTAAAAGTGCATCTTTATCTGGATAAAAAATATAAGCTCGTGTGTAATTTAGGGAGATAATTTAACGAATAACAAAATTTATTTATTTATTGGAAATAAATGACGTTTATTAATTTGTCAATTAATATCACCTTGGTAACTACTTACTTGATTTTGCATCTAAAAAGCTAGCTTACATTTTATCCAGATGCAAAGTTAGGGCTAACTTTATCCGATGTCAAAGTGACAAAAACACTATTCCTTATGTCATTTTTAATACATGAGTTAAATTATCAATGATAAAAAATATTTGATGAAAAAAAATTCTGTTTTTTTTAAATAATTTTTTCAGATTTTTCAGGAATTAATCAAAATATTAGAGATATTTAAATTAAAATTTCTGTTTTCAACCCTTACTTTGTAGAATCTCTGCATACTGATGGATGATTAATAAAACACTGTAATGTTTAAAAAAATTCTACTATACCTACATATACATAGTTTAAAAAGATTTCAAAGCCGACTATTATCCCACTAAGCAATGTAACTTACATGCAATGTAAGTGTAATATGCTGCAATAAATTTTTGTTATTTGTAATGTTGAATCATACCTTGCAACAACATTGCATGAACGTGCCTGCAATGCTCTAAGTACCTTAAACGCAACTTACATATGCAACATTGCGAGAGAAAGGTTACGAAACGTTTCGAGAGAAATGTTATGCAACGTTGCTTAACATTTCTCTCGCAACGTTTCATCACATTTCTCTGGCAATGTTGCATATCGATGGTGAACTGGCAATAAGTCCTATCTCAAAAAAGTAAATTGGTCAGGAAGCGAAAAAAACGTTCTTTTTTTTTAATTTAGAATTTCCGAAACAAGAAAAAAATACGTATATTTATTTTGTAACATATACTTAAATTTAGCAATAAATATTAATCACATGCTGAACGTGTATAATAGCAGATAGGACAATTTAACACAATAAACGGAAAATGCCTGAAATTTCAGATAGGACATATTGCCAGTTCACCATCGATATGAAAGTTGCGTTTAAGGTACTTAGAGCATTGCAGGCACGTTCCTGCAACGTTGTTGCAAGGTATGATTCAACGTTACAACTAACAAAAATTCATTGCAGCAACATTGCTTGTAAGTTACCGTGCAACGTTACGAGATAAGTATTAGGCAACATTGAAGGTGAAATGTTTTGAAACATTGAAACAACGTTGCTTAACATTTCTCTCGCAATGTTTCATCACATTTCTCTGGCAATGTTGCATATGAAAGTTGCGTTTAAGGTACTTAGAGCATTGCAGGCACGTTCCTGCAACGTTGTTGCAAGGTATGATTCAACGTTACAACTAACAAAAATTCATTGCAGCAACATTGCTTGTAAGTTACCGTGCAACGTTACGAGATAAGTATTAGGCAACATTGAAGGTGAAATGTTTTGAAACATTGCGATACTGGTGTCATGTAACGTTTCCAGATAAGAGTTATGCAACATTTTGAGGCAATGTTACAAGAATGTTGCAAGAGAAACAATATGCAATGTTGTGATATGATTAATATGCAACGTTGCCAGAAGATTAATTAGCAACGTTGCTACTTGATTTGTTATACAACATTGAGAGAGAAGCCTAATGCAACGATTATGCAACATTGCAAGATGAGTGATATGCAACATTGTGAGATGATTGTTATACAACATTGAGAGAGCAATGTAACGAGATATTTTTAGGCAATGTTACAAAAATGTTTCAAGCTGAACATTATGCAATGTTGAGGTATGATTAATATGCAACGTTGCAAGAAGATTAATTAGCAACGTTGCTAGTTGATTTGTATACAACATTGAAAGAGAAGCCTGATGCAACGTTGTGATACAATGATTATGCAACATTGTAAGATGAGTGATATGCAACATTGTGAGATGATTGTTATACAACATTGAGAGAGCAATGTAATGAAATATTTTTAGGAAATGTTACAAAAATGTTGCAACATGACCATTATGCAATGTTGCGATATGATTAATATACAATGTTGCAAAAATATTATTATGCAATATCTGCGGTAATCAAGTTGCAATATAAAAACACATCCATGAATGATGCTGAAAACTGCATACGTTAGTCCATATACCTATGAATGTAGCTTCACTGCACCATGCGAAAAGTTGGTATACATACAGGTTAAAAGAAAAGAATCGAATATTTGGAGACGAGGGTATAGTATGGACCAAAATAAGTGAAAAAATCTAAATCATGGGTCAGAAAATTTACGGTTTCGGAGATATGAAGGATTTTTTAAAGATTTTGGGTACCTACACACCACACGTAATTTTTTATTATGTCAAACAAACGATAGAAACTTATAAACAAAAGTGAATTATTATTTTTTGAGTTTTTTTCTAATTTCTTATAATTTAATGTTAATTGCAGACAACGATAAGAACATTAAGTTTTTGGAAAATAAAATAAAAACTACAAAAAAAAAACTTTGTTAACAATTACTTTTACTCTTTTATCGCCTTATGTTTTTTATTGCCGTATCAAATGGGTTTCAATCGTTTGTTTGCAAGTAATAAAAAAAAATAATTTGTGTATAAAGACCCCAAATATAAAAAAATATAAAACATAAGTTTTCGGACTCATGTTTATTAAGATTTTTTTATGTACTTATTTTGGTACATACTATACCCCCTGCAAATATTCGATCTTCTTTTAACATCCTGTATAGATAATCAATAATACATCCAGTTAATTATGTTTCAGTAATTATTGCATCTCTACTAAGTGTTAATATAATGTTTTCAAACAAATTTATTGTATATGCAGACCCTAAATTTATTTTATTACAGTTGTTTTGAAGTTATTACAGAGTTTTAAAAACGACTTCACAGTCTCATACGTATCTACCATAAATGTAATCTTTTGGATTTTGTAAGTATAAAATTAAAAAAAAAGCTAATGAAATCACAATTTTGAAACTAATTGCATTTTACTCACTTTTCAAAGCCATAAAACTCATGGAAAGCAGGTAGCCTGTATAATTATTAATTTCTCATTAATAAGCATTTGAGTATTTTACTTTTCACAATCAGTCTTTCTAGAAAACCATCAGAAAAAGTAAACTACAGGCTTTTAAAATAAGTATTGAGTAGGGAGTTAGTAAATTATGGCATAAAATATGACAAGAAATATACTTTAACATAATCTTTTTATTCAATATTCAATTGTTTTACATTAAAAGTAGGTATTTATTGTTACATCTAACATAAGAAAAATGAAGTATGAAGAATGAATATAATGAAAATAAATCAATTAACATTAAAATTAATGATTTTTAATATATTTTTTATGAGGACCCAATATTGTTGGGGCCGCTGCGTTTATATCGCGTTGACGCATGCTGAAACCACGCCATAACGTCCCTTTCCCATTCTTGGTCTTTAATTTCTGGGAAATTTCCCTTCACCGCATCTGAAAATCATATACAGTACCTAATTAAAAATATGAAATCAAATTCATTTATAGCAATAATTAATAAAAGAAGTAGTTACAATAATTTTTCAAAATTAATTTGCTTTATAAATTACATAACGCCATCAGATAACACAATTATGTCATAATAAATTGATCAATGAAAAGAAATGAATACTTGATGAGAGATAGTTCAGGAACTGAAGATCAAAAAAAGGCGAAATAGAGGAAATAATAATTAATGTAGAAGACAAATTTGACATAGTTGTAAGGTTGTGTAGTCACTAGTTAACAAGATTTGGAGGGTAGGGGGGGGGGGGGCAGTTAATAGAAATAAAAATAATCTGTTTTCGCAAAAAAAAGTTTTGTGTAAAATGGGAAAATGGGATAAAACGCAAAAGAGGATAAATTTTTTGTTGGAATCTTATAGGCACATTGGATATTGATGATTTGGTTTTCGGTCAATAACGCAGGTACTAACCATAGTTTTTTTTTTTAATAGCACTCCCTACTTGTGAACTTGTGATACATGACCAAGAGTATGCTTTACGACCACAAGTCAAAATTTTCTAAAAATATATACAAGGTGGTGATAAAGTTTGGAACAACATTCATAACTTTGTTATTTATTATTTTTTTTTTCAAAATCCCGAAACAGGTCGATTTTATTTGTAAAAAAGGCACTTATCAACATGAAAATAATTTTTTTTATCAAATCACATTTTTGAGCTGTGACGTCATCATATTTTTTTTTTAATTGCAACCCCCTTTTTTATCTCAAAAATGGAATCTCCTCTTCTTCCTGAATACAACGATACCTCATACTAGGGCTTTATTACTGTTCGCTGACAAGATACAGGGTGTTTAAAGTTTGTGGTGATAAAGTTCCACACAATATTCATAACTTTGTTATTTACCAATATGTGATTTGATAGAAAAATTATTTTTATGTTGATAAGTGCCTTTTTTACAAATAAAATCGACCTGTTTCGGGATGTTGAAAAAAAATGGTAAATAACAAAGTTATGAATATTGTGCGGAACTTTATCACCACAAACTTTAAACACCCTGTATCTTGTCAGTGAACAGTAATAAAGCCCTAATATGAGGCATCGTTCTATTCAGGAAAAAGAGGAGAATCCATTTGAGAAAAAACATGGGGGCTGCAATTAAAAAAAAAATATGATGACGTCGCAGCTCAAAAATGTGATTTGATAAAAAAATTATTTTCATGTTGATAAGTGCCTTTTTTACAAATAAAATCGACCTGTTCCGGGATTTTGAAAAAAAAAACGCTAAATAACAAAGTTATGAATATTGTTCCAAACTTTATCACCACACTGTATATACATGGGTTACCTACTATTTTGCATGTAAAATTCCATGATCACAATTAAAATAAATTCATTGTATCTGTAAGTAGCTATATAAAAATTATACTTACTATTTATAATCTTCATAATGTTCAAGTGGCTTAATTTGAAATTGCCCTTCTTCCCAGTCCATGAACAATATTGCCCTAAGTAATTAGTAAATACTTTTTCGAGGCATCTATACGTGCACTCTTTGGCTCTGGCTCCCCCAGTAAATTTCAGAAACTGCAGCTAAAAACAAATTTCATATCAAAATTAAAAAATTACATAATAATTAAAGTGTTTTCGGATTGAGTTCATCATAGGTAAACTTTTTGTATTTAATTTTTGAGAAAAAAATCTTCATTAACAACATGTCATACATTCAATAAATCTTTTCTTATTAACCTATTTTCTTATGTGGAAAAAATATCCTGTCTTGATAAATAGAAGGCACATTTAGATACATAATTTATGAATATGTATTGTTTAAGTAGTAGGTATTGTTAATGATCACTGCTGGGTGATACAAATTTCACAAGCTTATAATATTATTATACCTCCTATTATCTTACAGCGGGTAGAAAAATTTAAGGCCATAAATAAATTAACCCAAACAAATTATAAAGAAGTACATAAAAATAATAGCCATCCTATTACCACAAGACAAGACAAGCGTAGCTACCTATTAGCCACAGCAACTATACTTACAGGATGTAGAATTGGTTTACGTACCATAGGGATTTCAATTGTAAAAACTTGGGATTGAATTATTGGCTTCCCTGTATATTTTAGAGAGAAATGTTAAATAGATTGATTAAAAAAGATTGAAAAACTGCTGCTGTGACGCAGTTACATTTTAATTCAGTTAAGCTATTTCAGAGAAAAACGAGAAAAGGTTTTCAATTTGTGACGTCATTTTTATTGTTTATATTTTGTTGTTTAAGTAATTTTCGTCACTTACGTTAACTTTTTAATTGTTAAAGTCAAGGCAATGATGAGGATGACGTTACAAATTGAAAAGTTTTCCCAATTTTTTTTTCTGAAATGGCTCAACACAATAATTAAAATGTAACTGCATCAACAGAAGCAGCTTTTCAATCTTAACAAATTAATAATTTAACATTTCGCTCTAAAACGTACAGGGAATACAATAATTCAATCCTAAGTTTTTACCCTAAGGTGCGTGAACCAATTCTACAACCTGTATGTTGACATCATTAAAATAAAGTTCAAACTATGTAATAAATCTAATCTTAGTCAATCAAAAACCTATTGTGAACTCTGCAAATTGTCCTAGCAGGAAGTTATACAAGGAGGACGAGTTTGTTGATTGGTCTATTTGGAATTTTACGTATTCCAGTTTGACCAAACAAACCCAATTATTTTTTACCTTCTTTGGTATATTATGTATAGGTTATTCAGAATTTACACGGGACGGACGATTATGGCTATGTCCTTTGATTTAAAAAAATGCAATAACGAATAAGGATGCCATTAAAAAAAAAAACATAACTTTGATATTTTTCATATTTTTGGGACACTCTCTACATTATGAATATAATTAAAAATTTTCCCTCATAACGGGCTTGTATCTTTTTCAAAAACAAAAATGTTCTTAAAATCAAGGGACATAGCCATAATCGTCCGTCGCATACACCGTAAATAATCCAGTAGGTCCCCCCACTCGCTATACTAACAACTGTATCTATGACAAAAAAATCCCTACATGAAAGCAACTAAATGAAACCCAAACTAAATCATTATTTTAGATTACTTACAAGTTCCTTCCTGGCCAACTCATTGCTATTAAGCAATTTTTCAAAATTTTCCAATTCGCCAATTTCTTTCAAGGGCAATGTCGGGAGCAGGCAGATGTTTGCTTCTTCCCTGGATCGTAGATTTAATTTTTCTTCTATCGCATCCAGTCGATGCGACATGTAAGAAAGTTGACTCTTTATATCGATTAGGTGTTTAGCCACATCACACTCGGGTTTTTCTGAAATTAATAATAATTATCGGTATATAATAAATTATAACTATAACATTGGTATAAATTATAACTAAAATTTTGAAAAAAGCCATCCATTGGTTTTTGACCAATGACGAAATCGTGTTAATTTTTTGATGGCAGCCCTCAACTTGTAATACAGTTACAAAGGTGTTTTTTGAGAAAACATTTTCCGGTTGATTTTCAACTTAAAAAAAAAAAAAAAAAAAAATTAGGAGTCCTGATTTTATAAATAATTTTTAATTTCGAACTTTTTTTAGGTAAGTTTCTCATACATACAAATAAAACTTTTGGATTCAAGAATGTACATGTGAAACTTTGAGGAATAACTTTTTCTAAGGGTATTGAATGAACTTATTAAAAAAAATGCTTTTTCGCGAAAAAAACTTTAAAATTTAAGCGAAAAATATTCTCCTTAGACCTTGGCAACGATGTGTCATAAGTAGGGGGTTGCTACGAGTATTAAAAAAAAGATATGATGGAGTCATTGGGCAGCAACCAAAAACCAATGACGTCATAACAATATTTGACACGTCAGAAGATTGTATTTCAAAAACAAATTCGAACTGTCAGAGTGATTTCAATAGAAACCTCGCATAATGAAATTATGATTTTTTGTTCTAAACTTTATACAGTGATATCGGAGAAGCCCGCACCAAATAGGAATTTCCTTCATTAGTAAGATTAAAAAAAAAAAAAACAATTGCGCAGAACTGTGTATGCTTCAAAACTTATTTGACAGATACTTATTTTAAGTTACGATGGTATGCGTAGCATACAAATAACGCTACAAATTCATATCAGACTTCATTATTTTATTTAGAAACAACTTTTTCCGATAATTTTTTTTAATACCTTCACAAACAATGATGGCTACTTTACTTTTGTAAACTTATTCTACTTGTTTGCTACACATCGTAACTCAAATTAAGTATGTATCAAATTAGTTTTAGAAGGTGCATAAATTTTCTGTGCAATTAATTTTTTTTATCTTACAAAAATAATCTCATAACTTATGGTAGGTACGTACTTTTCGGATTAATACAAATTATTTGATTTGATTATACAGGAATTATTTTCCTGTTATCTCAATGGGTTAACGTTGTACTTACCAATTTGCAGATCCTGGGTTTTGGGCAAATTTTTCTCAGGCAGATTAAATTCATTTTCAAGCGCCACCTCATCGTTGACAATCAAATTTTCTCGTACTGCATTTGCGAGCGAAGAGCCATCACTTCCGAGAAAATTTGATTCTGAGGGTGGGTTTGAGGGTGGTTCTGGAGGTGACTCTGGAGAGAACTCTGGAGATGACGAAGAACGTGTTTCATTATCTATAAAAATATGAAAATTACAAAATAGTTCATTTAACGATATAATGGACAGAAACCTGAAATCGAGCCTGAAATGGTGCTCTTTCCTAAGGTTGGTGGTGGGGACAAAGAATCGTCCCGGAACTTTTTGTTCATTTTTCTCTTCCGTTTTCCTCCTTCTTCAGATTCCGATGAGCTATTAACTTTTTTTTTTCAGCAGCAATTGCTTCACGTAAATTTCCTATAAAATCAAAACTTATGTCATACATAAATCGAATAGTGTAAATAAATAAGGGTCTAAGTGCAAATAATAATAAACTGAGAAACTGGCATTTAAAACAGTATAAAACTGTTACAGTATACTGTAATTATTATTACTTTATTACCAAAAAAGTTAAAAAAAAATCGGGACATAAGCGAATAACATGGGAAAACATAACAGTTTGTTGCTCACCGCACTTTTGTAATTACCATTACCACAAGAACCTGGCCTATCGAAAAATAATTAATTTCTAAGCCTGCTGATATCAAACACTAATAAACAGCTTTTTAATCATGACTATTTTTTGTAACGAAATCATGCATTAGAAATTCGCATGTCCATAGCTTATTCTCACACTTTAAATATTAAAAATAGTTTAATTTTCGATTATAAAAAAAGTCTCAGAAAATAATTATCTTTTGATAAACTTCGTTACCTACCGTTTTTGTAGATATAAAAGTGGTGAGCAAACTACAAATATTTATGTGAGTTCCCATGTTATTCGCCTATGTCCCGCTTTGAAACTTGTCATTCGATATAAGTTACTGGGAAAAGTATACTTACGACAACTTTTAATTACTTAAATAACTAAATTTTTCAGCTTTCAACACTTTGACGGGTATTTATTATTAGTATACTCTTCCAGTTGTTAAGATTTATTATGTATTACAAAGAATTATCAAACGGACCATTTTTATAATTATTTATACGTTTAGGTATACATATTATAGGTATGTATTTATTTTTATAGTTTTTATTGAACCTTCCTTAGATCTTGAATTTTAATTTTAGAGCCCAATAAACAGAAATTAAAAATTCAAGGCATGTGTTTATACAGTGTGTCCAGAATAAGTGGCAGTATAATGGTGATCTTGGAAACGGTAAGAGATACAAGGTCGGTTGAATTGAAAAAAAGTCCATAATTTTATGCTTATTAAAAAATTGATACAAAGTTCGGGATAGAAAGATTTATGGTCAACTTTTGTGTTTTGTATAACTACCATATTCTTTTTACGTATCATTCGGTATAAAAAATTAAGAACCAAAACTCTATTACATTAAAAAAATATAATAATAAATTTTTCTTTTTAAAAAATAACATTATTTCAAAAGATGTCATGAAAAAATAGAAATCAAGCAACATATTATATTGACTTCATTCGGTGAAAAATTATTTTTCCTTCTTTTTCTGAAAAAAGAAAAATACAATTTAGGAAAAAAGATTGAATGTGATAGGTTTTTGGTTTCCTTAATTTGCTGTGTACCGAATGACATGAAAATACCTACAATATGACGACCATAAGAAAAACAAAAGTTAACCATGAAAACCCTGCTAGGATCTAGCAGTCGGCTTTGAAAAGTTTTTAAATGTCTTAATGGATATAACTGATGAAGACTTTATGCACATCTACAAAGAACAATTAATTTATTTCCAGTAATAAAAAAGATATACCTAAAATAAGAAAACTACGTTTTCCAGTTTTTTTTTCGGCAGCGACTGAAGTCCATCTTTAATTTTGTTTCAAATTCTCAGTAAGCATAAAATTGTGTCAATTTTTTGTAATTTTAATCGACCTTATATCTCTTGCCGTTTCCAAGATCCCCATATACTACCACTTACACTGGACAATCTTTATTTTGCTGATAGATAAACTGGTTTTTATACTAAAATATAAATTATCTATTTCTTCAATAGGTACTTAATTAACATACCGTAATATCCAATTATTGTTATATCTTGTATAAAGTGCCAGTCGCTCTCGGGAGTCATCCTCATGTTTATGGCCTTGCGCTCCAGGTTTTTATTTTTCGGCCAGAAACATGACCGCTTCTCAGCATCCATCCATCTGGTTGGAGCTGCCGAGACATATTCTTCATTATCCAGCCGAAATATTATAACCGCATATATTTTCTGAAATGATTTTTTTTCTAAAAGTTAGTGGATTATGCACAGGGCACATAGATAGGTACTGTTATGGTTCGCAGGGACTGTGCTTTCTCTACTCTTTTTTGAAAATTTATTTTCCTCTTTGATTCCCTCTTACCATAAACAATTTATTGGGGGCCTTTCTTTTTTAAAAACTAATAAAAGTTTAATCTGTATGAGACCTCTATGACTCAGAGTGAGTTCAAGTATTTTTTTTTTATAAATTTTTTTTTAAATTTTCTTAACCTATAAACCCCTATTGAAACTCAATTTAAATTTGTTTGGGTTTTATTACAATAAAAAATTTTCCAAACAATAACACTTACAACAACTAACTTAAAAATAACTTAAAATTACTCACAGTTTGTTCCCTTAATGAATCTTCTTCGTCACCGACTTTCTGTCATTAATTTTTGACAGAAGTCCCTCGTAGGTTAACGAAAGGAATAACCTACGGAATCAGCTGTTGAACAAAGCTTGAAGTCAACTCTAGTAGCCTTGCTGTTAGTGTGTCAGCAATTTTAATGTAGATCTCTGCATGGATATATCCAATTCACTGCTACGTTTTTCTATCTTCAATGTCAAAATCGCAGAATCCAAATTGCTGCACGGCTGTACCCAAATCAAACTGCAATTGTCAGCTGCCTGCTAGCCAAATCTCCGCACGGCTGTATCCAAATCTAATTGCAGTTGTCAGCTACCAGCTAAACAAATCTCTCCTTCTAACCTATATGTTTCTTCTTGCAGTCAGCTACGGCCTCTGTTCTTTTCCAAATTCTTGATGTTCGAAAATTTTCTAGATGTTCACGATGTTCACGATGTTTACGATGTTTGGTTATGATTTCGTGGTCTACACTGACTAATTGTGTTTTAGGAATCTCCACTCATTATCGTTGTTTTTCTATTTATAGTTTTTCTTGTAACTATGTAAATTCGATTGTTATCTGCTTGACAACATATTATTTCTCACTATGACAGCGGATAATTTTTGTATTTTCCTTCCAATCAACATCTATGAAATTCATTTCTCTTCTGGAGTACAACACACAAAATCCTCTTTGGACATGTTATGTTTTCCCCCTTCTAACAGCCAATTTCCCTGCTACTAGAGTTGGTGTTCATTTCTTCTAAATTGTGACTTTTTATCATTTTATGCCTGTCATTTCTCCCATACACTCTAGCTAGCTTATTCTAATTATTCTAATTATTTTACAAAAACTATTCTATGACATTTCACCTTATTATTACATTATTTTCTATTCTACTGTCCCAAACAAATCTAAATATTCTGTTCCAATAGAACTTCTCAAAAACTAAAGACTATTTTTCATGAAAGAATAAAAAAAACTATTACTTAGTAAATAAGCAAATTGAGCTTTTTATAACAGTACCTACCTATGCGAATGCTTCGTCAAAAATGCTTCGTGGAAAATTTTGTGTGGTACGCAGTTTTTATCTATTCTGATTTTCAAACCTGGAATCATCAGCAAGGGATTCCTTCAAAATGCTTTTATTGTATCTATTATAGCATTTTCCTTTCTGGATTATTAGGGAGAATTTCTTTTTGTGTTTTTTTTTGTATTATTATTCATAGCAAGTGGCACTAGCTTGCGAGGTTTGAGACTCGAGATTAGACTATTTTTCTTGTAATCTTATTAAGATACCTACCGTTAGTTATTCTATAGTATTATATTATTAGTGTATTTTTAATGAAAATACAAAAGTATGAATAATTTAATGAATCCACAAAAATGCAATATTTAATATTTATGCGACTGCTGCGCAAGAAGGTTTATCATGATTATATCTATTATTATATCTATTATATTATACCTATTATTTTATGTCTGTTATGTATGTACCTACTTCCTTTATTAGCAGATAATTTTACAATTTTGATACGTATTACTAAATAGATTTTGTCAATATTCTCTCGATAGGTAGAAATCTCTCTTTGACGAAGTAAGATATAAAAATGGTAATGACAAACCAAAAATACAATTTTTTATTAAGTTTCATGATTATTCCATGTAAAAGCTTATAATAATGAAGGCTATTAATGCAAGAGTACCTATGATGATTAAGATACGAATAAAGTGTAAATATCGAAAAATATTTTTTTTTTATTATGAAAACAGACAACATATCGAGAAATCGTAGTAATTAATTAGGATGACTTCATGAGTCTTTGGCATTGAGACTTTCAAGTGACCTGAAATTAACACACCATTATACAGCATGTTCCTTAAGTAATACTCTATGGTGAAGTAAAAGATTCTTCATTTCAAAATATTTTACGATCCAACAAAACTTGCTGGAACAAAATATTGATAGAATAATTTGAAAATAAAAAAGATACAGGGTGGCAACGGTGACCTTTTAAAATTTATTTTTCTGATAATTCTCTCTATTTGAAAGATTGTTATTGTAAACGCACGAACGTAAAAATTTCAGAATAAACATTTTGCAGAAAGAGAAATCATACTTTTAGATCCCTGTCGGTGTATTATATGTGTATGGTGCCACATACGTCGTGTTGATCATTTAAATTACGCTGAACTATTTTATTTTACCTTTAACGCTATCTTGCTCTTGATTTTAAAATATTGCAGGTACATAATCGCGAAAAAAAATTATACTGATCGTCACCCACAAAAGTTAGTCGTTTTTGAGGTAATCGCATTTCTTATTAGTAACCTGCATAATTACATTTTATTTGATAATAACAAAATGAAAGAATCATAAGACGATCACAATTTTTTTTTTATTGAAACTGTCGAGTTAATTCTTGTTTTGAATCAGTCAAAGTGAAAATAGGTTAAATAGTGGAGAGGGTCTGTCAAAAAAAAAGGCTCCATCCGCCTTGGACTCGATATTTTTTTTTAATTTTTTTTTTCCTAACGTTGGACCCCCTCTTCATTTTGGTGGCATTTTCAAAAATTTAATCGACGCCCTGGCGGAGAAATGTGCATGCGAAGACATCGGCAATGGGTTTTTTGCACATAACTCGCTTAATTCAACTCTGAGCATAGTAAGTATCCTGTCGAAAAATGAAGAGCTCTCGAAGACGCGTAATTTGAACTTTGACTGGTCCAAATCGGTCAAACGGTTCTCGAGATATCGCGTTTTCAATTTTAAGGCCCTTTCTTCAGGATTCCGCCGCGGTGCGAATACACCGCCGTCCGTGTTCGCGTGTTTTGCATGGAAAAGATCGACTTAGGGACTTAATTTTTTTTTATTGACAGACAGAGCAGTGTCCTCAATGATGACTGAAATTTTGAAGTCGCTATCTCGATTAGAGGGGGAGGGGGAGGGGAAATCATAATTAAAATTCAAATTGCTATAACTTTCGGTAATATTACGGCGTCGGGCCCAACCAATGGGAGATGACACTTTGGAATGCCTACTTTAAAATGGTATTTTTATTTTTTCGATTTCGCCAATATTGGCAAGATGCCCGTAGAAAAACCGATTTCCCTCCACCTTTTTTTTTTCTTAAAACTTTTTTTTTGCAATGAAAGAAGGGGGTGTGGGTAAATTTTTTTTCGTCATCAGACGGGAATTTTTTTTATCTTTGATTTGAGCCCCAGTAGACCTCGATCGGACCATTATTAAGGTCACAGGGTCACCAAACGCGTTTGGTCCTGTAGAATGGCAAGGATTAGGGTTAGCGGGTTCCGCTACCCGGCGTTTTTTAGGGCTAAGTGTCCCCTTTCAAGATTTTCTTATTCCATGTCGCTATCTCAATTAGGGCCTGCACGCGGACGTGATTAATCTAGCCGCGGAGTAGCGAGAGCCGGGGGCGGAGCCTAGCGCTCCCTCTCCTTTCTCTCTTCTCTCACAGACACACACGCTAGATTAATTGGTTTACATATCAGGTCCGCGTGCAGGCCCTAATTGAGATAGCGATATGGGGTAAGAAAATTTTGAACGGGGACACTTAGCCCTAAAAAATGCCGGGTAGCGGAACCCGCTAACCCTAATCCTTGCCATTCTACAGGACCAAACGCGTTTGGTGACCCTGTGACCTTAATAATGGTCCGATCGAGATCTACTGGGGCTCAAATCAAAGATAAAAAAAATTCCCGTCTGATGACGAAAAAAATTTACCCACACCCCCTTCTTTCATGGCAAAAAAACAGTTTTAAGAAAAAAAAGGGGGGAGGAAAATCGGTTTTTCTGCGGGCATCTTGCCAATATTGGCGAAATCGAAAAAATAAAAATACCATTTTAAAGTAGGCATTCCAAAGTGTCATCTCCCATTGGTTGGGCCCGACGCCCCAATATTACCGAAAGTTATAGCAATTTGAATTTTAATTATGATTTCCCCTCCCCCTCCCCCTCTAATCGAGATAGCGACTTCAAAATTTCAGGCATCATTGAGGACACTGCTGTCTGTCGATAAAAAAAAATTAAGTCCCTAAGTCGATTTTTTCCATGCAAAACACGCGAACACGGACGGCGGTGTATTCGCACCGCGGCGGAATCCTGAAGAAAGGGCCTTAAAACTGAAAATGCGATATCTCGAGAACCGTTTGACCGATTTGGACCAGTCAAAGTTCAAATTACGCGTCTTCGAGAGCTCTTCATTTTTCGATAGGATACTTACTATGCTCAGAGTTGAATTAAGCGAGTTATGTGCAAAAAACCCATTGCCGATGTCTTCGCATGCACATTTCTCCGCCAGGGCGTCGATTAAATTTTTGAAAATGCCACCAAAATGAAGAGGGGGTCCAACTTTATGAAAAATAAAAATAAAAAAAAATTCTCGAGTCCAAGGCGGTTCGAAAGTTAGACCCTCTCTACTAAAATATCAATAAGTTTTTCATTATCTTATAGCGTACGCCGTTGATTGAATGAGTCAGGTCAGGCTCAGCAACGCTTTATTTCTCATAATAAATAAAATTTAAATTATGCAGGTGGACTATTAAAATGCGATTTATCTCGAAAACGACTAACTTTGTGAGGGTGACGATCAGTTTAACTTTTCTTCGCAATAATACCTAATGCACATCTAATCTTTCAAAATGAAAAGCCAGATAGCGTTTAAGGATAAAATATAGTTCATTTTAATTCATTTCAAATAGTGTACATTTTTTACACAATCAACATGACTTATGTGGCGCCCTCTATTAATTAAAAATTAAATATTACTCGTCAAATTATGTTATCTCTCTACCGTAAAACGTCTCTTCCAAAATTTTTACGTTTGTGCGCTTACAATATTTAAAAAGATCCCGAAAAATATATTTTAAAATGTCAACTCTGCTACCCTATTATATCTTTTTCATTATGAACAATTTGTTCAGCCAGTTGTGTCAGATAGTAATATTTCGAAATTAAGAATCTTCCACTTACCTCGGACCATTGCTTACGGAACAGGCTGTATAAAATTTAAATCCAAACGAAATCTTTTTTTTTTACATTTCATCTGTCCAGTCGGTAAAGTGAAAAATTACCAGAACTTCATAAAAAATCTTATTAAAGATTTTCCTTCAATAATAATTGTAAATGAAGAGGAAATAGTATAAAAAAAGCTTGAGTGATTTAAAAAAAAACTCGTATGTCATAGTTTTATTCTTGTATATTTAAGAAATTGCAAAATTTTGTATTTTTTATGTGCGAGAATTTTCATCTTTTTGGCGCACATCCTCTAGACAAAGTAAAATTATTCGAAAACCAAACAATCTATGAAGAAAAATAAAAATGGGTTTTGTTGAATGAGAAATAAAATACAAGTTTTTTTTGGCATTCTCATTGATGAAGTGCTTTTTAGTATATAAATATTACAATAATATATAGTATAACTTAGAGTCCCTGTAATCGAGGGACTCTAGTAATACTGTCTGTTGATTTTGCTACTTTTTAAGTTTTAGCAGGCCTAATAAAAATAATAGAAATCAATAAAATATCATAGCATATAAGTATTATATTTTTTGTCAAGATATTACCTATCACCACTGAGAAAGTTAAAAATAAAAAAAATACATTTTGAAATTTCAACAGCATTTTAAACTTTGTCAAGTTTAGGCAATTTTTTTATGATCTCATAAAAAACAACACATTGAGAATGTACGAGTACCTAAAAAATTTCAGTACGCACTAACTTATAGCAATAATAATATAGCAATATTTCGTAATATTTTCAAAAATTTTCAGCTGCTGTTTCATTTTTTTTTTAAGAAATGGCTCAAAAAAAAAATTGACAAAATTTGGCTAGGTAACTTTAATACGTATACTGCTAAAATTGAAAATTGTAATTTTTATTATTTTTACCTTTTTCAGCATTAATTAATAAATAACTAATAATAAAAACAAAATAAAAAACTATGCACTAAAAAATAATAGGTACACATCAATGAGAATGGCGAAAAAGTTGTATTTTATGTCCCCTTCAAAACTCACTTTGATTTTTCTCCATATTTGTTTGGTTTTCGAGAAATTTAATTTTTTTCTAGAGGCTGGCCGCCAACAATAAAATTGTAAATTCATGAAAATTCGCACGCATCAAAAATACAAAATTCGCAATTAATAAAATATTGGGTCATTATTTACATCCGGGGCTCCTACAGTTTCACTATGCCACCTATATAGGGGTGGAGTACACCTAGAGTAACATCAGGAAGCTATTCCTATTTTCCGCAAATTCACGGTTACCGAAAAAAAGGCACGAAAGGTCACCTTAGGTCCTTGAAATCACTGTTTCTAGCTTCGAAAAGGCAATATGGCAACCCTGTTAAACGCTAGGCTACACGCTTATCGAGTTCGAGGCTGCCTGATTTACTAATAAATCTTGCTATGTAGCTGGATCTGGATCAAAATAGAGATTGATTTTGAAGCTTTTTGGAATGCAAATGCAAAAAAATAATCGTGCTACTGTTAATTTCGAAGATATTCCTTGCCCTAAAAGTGAAAATAAAAATAACAGTGCGACTTAAGTGTCAAAAAGGCCTTAGTTGTGACCTTAATATTAATTTGCGGTAGCTGTTTTTAGCTTCTTACCCACCCAGCACCCCTATTTCGCTCCTCGGTCCCGCTAAAATAATTGATGGAACTTAGCAGCCGCGGATGTAAACAATTACATTTGACCAAATATTGAATTCCTCGAGAACTATCACATACGAAAACATTACAAGATATCTTTTTTTAGAAAATCACTCAAGCTTCCTTTCTTCTAATACGTATTTTTTGATATATCCAACGTTCAACGAGTTATATTAGCGAAACAATACTTTCTTCACCGAAGGGTTTTTTTACGAGGGGGGGACGTGAATTTATGTTCCATAATTTTATTTTTAACCTATTTTTTTATTTATGTATAACCTCTTCACTAACAATTATTATTGAAGGAAAATCTTAGATAAATTTTTTTATTAACTTTTGGTACACTTTTTACTTTACCTAGGTAACGCCGGTACTTAACTATTCTGTATCAAATTTGGGCAGACTTAAATAGTCTCAAAAGTAGAAAAAAAAAAGACTCGAGAACAAAAATATTGCACATTAATGTGATTTTTACCATGATTGTTATTCATTTTTGATTTAAAGTTACTTGAGTGCCAAATAAACAGTATTTTTTTTTACTATTATAGGTAATTGTGTAATATTTTTGTCTTAGAGTACCTATATAGATAACGAGAATCGAGGGACTCTAGCGAGGAGTAGAGTGTATAAAGAACACACATACAATAAAATTATATATAACTTAAGTAACTTACCTCGTTTGAATTCATTTCTTTTAAAGTGATGATTGATGATTGATGAAATATCTGTGTCCAATAAGCACTTCGCACTACACCAAAAAGAAAACCGCAAAACACTTCTTGCTTGACGCTGCGACGCAGATATAATAATCTATATATTCGACTTAAGTAAAACTTATTAAGCTAAACAAACAAAGCATACACACAAAGAAGGCAACAGGCACAGGCAGGACTGCTGGCTGGAGTGGGAGTGGCTGGATTGTGAGTGATTGATATTATTGATTGTGTTGTGGATTCTGGATCTGATCTCTGCTCTGATCGGTAAAACTGGCAGGGGCAGGGCAGGGCAATAACGGGCAAGGGGTCAAGGGGCAAGGCAGGGCAACTGGCTTGTCTTTGTCAGCAAGTCGGCTGGGCTGAAGAAATCCTATGATAGAATTTAAATTATGTGTGAATATTTGACCCCCACCCCCACAACCGTTCTAAAGTACCGCCCGCCGTTGTAAAGCCTGCCCTATCGAATTGCTATTTTTTTTTCTGCGACTAGCAAAAAGTAGGTATACCCCTTTGGCAGGTAAAAAAATGCCTCTTTGTATGAACTGTTTCTTAACGGGGGAAAAAAAATTATCAGGAAAAAAATGAGCACTTTTGCTCATGGCCGCTTAGGTATAGCTACTATTAACACTCAGTAATCATCAAATTTATATCAAATACGTACACGAAAGTTACATTATTATATTACTAAATGTCCAAATGGCAATTATTAAGAGAATTTTCATAATAATAACTATATCCTTTGTTATTAAATTCTCGAGCTAAAATCTATCACTTTTTTCTCTTGTATAATAATAAATAACTATTACATAGGAAATTTTTTTGTTTCTAATAATATTTTAATAAAACAAAAAAAAATTCTTTGAATTTTAAAATAAAGTTCTTACACAACGAGATCAGCCGAAAATCGCGTGGAATTAAAAAAGTCGAGGCAATAAAAGTAAATTCGACTACGATAATATTCACAAAAATGTGATATTGTGGGTATAGGTATTATTTTATCCACAACTGAAGTATTTTCATTTTTAATTTATATGTTTAAGAAATTTATTGAGGAGGAAATTTAATTTTAAACTTATTATAAATAACTCAAAAATTATCACAGATAGGTATAAGAAATGCTTATACACATTGATGCCAAATTCACTTTCACATAAGATGCGAAAATAAAAAATGTCCAATCGTATTTGAAAAAACAGACTTTTGATAGTCTGAAGTTGCAATAAAAGAATGTCGAATTCTGGACACCCTGTACATAAAGTGCCACTTATAAAAATTGCACTATAAACTAGAAATCTTCCTTTACTTATGGCCTAAATTTGAGAAATTTTTCTTTAAAAATGGCGGCAGTAGATGATATAAAACATCACGTTGTATTATAAAAAAAAAATCAAAAAAGTCCAAAAATCTCAAAAATTACTACACGTAGGTCTAGGGAGTCCAAGACAAAGTCTCTTTAAAATAACGTTTTGAATCAAAAAATGCAATAAAAAAATGTACCATTCCATTTAAAATAACAAAGTTGATAGCGACTTCCGGTATTTCCGGAAGCGCCGCCATCTTGAAAATATTTTCATTCGACGGATCATGTGCCCTTACGGCTATAACCAAAATTTCAGATCGTTACCTTTCTTCGTTCTCCATAAACTTCTAATGTGGCGTTTCAATCAATCACCCTGTATAGTGAAGCGAAATGGGAAGGAAAATGTGTTGTTTTTTTTTCCGGCGTATAACCAGCTGCCACTTATACGTATATGTATTTGACTACTCCCGCAAAAAGAAATGGACATGTACGACTTTTTTATAGGTCAGGAAATAAAAAAAATATTTCAAAAATTAATAATTCAAAAAAATTGAATTTTCAAAGTTCAATCTCTAAATCTAAGTGAGCTATCGACGATTTTTTTTAAACTGAAGTTTCTTAACAAAAGAAGCGGTAAACTCAAGTTTACCGCTTCTTTTGGCGGTAAACTTGTTTCTAGGATTTGTATATTTCGTTGTGAAATGGAAAAGTAATTTAAAATTTCCACAAAAATACATTAAGTACTTAATATTTTCAGTCAGCGAGAAACTTTTTTATTTTTTAAAATTTCTTGACACATGCAGCGAAGAAATTGAAGCCAAACCGAGAGCCAAACTATTAAGAAAGTTTTTAAAAGTTAGATTTTTGTCGCAATTAAGTTTGATGGTTATTGAATTATAAATATTTTATTGTGTACGAAGTCGTGCGAGTGCTTAAAACGGAAAACGGTAAGCGGAACCATTTTCAAATAATGATTTTTTTTCCTTAATATGTGACAAGAAATTAATTTATTGACACTTCCAAAACAAATAACCTCTCCTTGTCAGATGCGTGTGCGTAAAAGTATAGTCGCTTTAAGAATTGTTATTATAATTTTCAGTTCATATCAATATTGATACATTAGAATTGTTATGAAAATGCTTACAGATTTTTTTTTCCTTAATATGTGACAATATTTTTAGGTCACACACATAACAATATAGTCATATCTAAACGTTCAAAAGTACAATTTTTAACAATCGTAGCTATGTTTTTTCAAATATAAGAGAATTTCGCTCCACTAATAAGAGAAAAAGAAATAAGATGTTTGAAATTTTTTAATGAACCAGACGTGTTTATCTTTCTTGTCTTCACCGGCCAGGCAGATGTTAAACCTTGCCATCACGTTTCAATTGTGTTAGCTTTTTATTGCTTTACACCCCTACTTTGTCCTCCAACTAAACCACATTCCGACAACCTTATACCGACAACAATTATTTGGTCTTTTAGCTCATGGTAGAGTATAAAAACAGGACCAAGGAATAATTAATTATTAAGCTGTATTCAGTTATCGGCAAAGCGGAAGTGAACTTTTCTATTGAACTCTTCGTGATCGAGGGCTACCCAAGAACTCTAATCAAATTAATTTTCGGCGATTTATCATAACTTCATTTGTTTAGGTAGGTACCTAAGAGTCCCTCGAATCGAGGGACTCTATATGTGAGTCACTTTCAACTGACTCACCATTGGAATCTCCTAAACCATAGGAAATACAGGGTCGGTTAAATTAGAGAAAAATTCTTGTTTTAAAAAGAATATATTTTTTAGAACGATATCATCCAAGTAAACAAAACACTTGGTACCTTGGATACCTACGAGGACATTGTTCATTAGTCTTTGGAAAGTTGCAGGAGAACCTTTTAATCCCATGGGCAATCTTTTGTATTGGTAGTGCCCTTGAAAGGAAAAAGCGGTTAAAGGGCGAGATTTTTCATCGAGGAGAATCTGGTGGAATCCAGAGGCCAAATCAATTACTGAAAAATATTTTGAGCGACCCAGTTGATCCAGAATTTCGGTTATATTAGGAAGGGGATAAGCATCGCTTTTCGTGATTTCATTTAGCTTACGAAAGTCTACAACTAGACGCCATTTTTGTTTACCATCGCTATCTAGTTTTTTTGGAACAATAAGAATTGGAGAATTATATGGAGAAGAACTATTTTCAATTATATCATTTTTGAGCATTTTATCAATTTCATTTCTGATTTCGGGTTTTTGATGTTCTGGTAATCTGTAAGGCTTGATGTATACGGGTTTTTCAGATAAAAGAGGAATTTTATGATGAATAGTTTCTGTATGAAATAATTTATCACCTTCAAGGAAAAAAATGTCATTGAACTCTCTGCAGATTTCTAAAATTGAATTATATTCTTCTGGATTCATGTGGTCATGTCGAATTTGAGATTTTAAGAGCTGGAGACGAGATTGATCCACTGAGGAGTTTACATTAAGAACGAAAAAGTTATCAATATCTTCGAATTTAAGATCATTTGATCAAATGGAAATTGGATTTTCTGTAGAATTGATGAATCCTATTGAGCAGTATCCATTTTGACTTTGAACAATACAGTTTGCAACAAATAGACCTGGTTTTACCTCTTTCTGTAAGCATACGCTTGGATTTGGAAGATTAATGGGTATTTTTGTAAGAAATTCGGTTCTTGGAGGAATAGTGACCAAGTAAGGATCTTTGAGCTTGAAATTGAAATCATGATTGCTTAATGAAAAACATAGCTTACCAGTGCCATAATCGATTTTTGATTTACATTTAATTAGGAAATCGTTTCCCAACAAGGCTTCAGTGAGAATTGGGAAATCATCAGGAACAATATGAATTGGGTGAGAAATAGAAATTTCATCTGATAATTTGAATTCACCTATGCAGAGACCTAAAGACGAAACAGCATTCTTTGTTATGCCTTTTAAAAGTATTTTTTGATCGGTGTAAATAATTGCGTCACTATCTGTATGACTTAGTTTTAGGAGAGTAACGTCACTACCCGTATCTATAAAAAATTCTGCTTGCTTGGATTTTGCCAGTAATAGTGGTAAGACGACACTAGAAGTGTGATTGCTTGATTCTATTATAAACACCTTCGGATTTGGATTTGTCGACGATTTCTTATTTGAGTTTGATTTTAGTGAGATTGAATTAGAGATAGATGTTGACTTGGAGTTTGTTATGGAGTTAGAATTAGATTTATTAGCACATAGATTTTGCGCTGAATTTGAATTAGAATTATTATGAGGATTTTTATCGCAATAATAATTAGAATAACTACTTTTGTAATTATATCTAGGTGAACTTGAACTTGTAGAATAATAATTACTCAGGCATTCTGTATGTCGAGAACCCGAGATGCGTTGCCTGATGTCGACGCTCGCGGGCTTGAAGCGTTTCCCGGAATCGTGTTACCATTTGTGTTATTTGAGGAACTAGAATTGGTAGCTGAATTTTGATTACAAGAATTTGAATGATTTTGATTTCTCGAATTATTATACTGACGTTTTCTACATTGTTCAATGGTGTGGCCAGTTTTCTTGCAATACCTACAAGTAACTTGAATTTGGTTTACGTTTTCTGTTTTAATTTTAGGATGATATGGATAACCTGGAGATGCCGAAAATTTACGAGAAGCAAAATTTGAGCTCGATTGCTTTAGAAAACAGTCGTCGGATGTATGCCCCATTTTATTACAATTAAAACATTTTGGAATTTTGGGTTTGAATTTAAATTTCGTGTTTTGAGAATTAAAAAGATTTCTTGAAGCAGTTAAGTTTTTTTCTTCTTCAACTGCTGCTTCAATAGCTGTACTTAGACTATTGTAGCGGCTGGCTTTGATTATTAATTTTATAGGATCACGTAACCCTTCAACAAATGCTTTCAAAGCTGATTTTTTATTTAGATTTTTTATAGTATTCATTGCTGCTTGCCCCTCACTTGCAATGCATGCATCATTCAGATCAGTTTGTAATCGTTCAATTTTAGTGGCAAAAGACCTAACATTTTCATTTGGAAATTGACGAGCTGACAACAACTCGGTTTGAATTTGCGCTATAGTGCGTTCTTCTAAGAAATGTTCATTTAATGCATCCTTTAATGCATCCCAATCTGCATATTCGTTATATTTAACTATGTTGTAAGCTGGTCCAGATAATTTGGTCTTAATAACATTCATAAGCATTTCCTTTTCTGCCCGTGTGGTAGCTAAAGCTCCCACTATTGTACAGCACGAAATAAATTTATGTAATTGATCCCGATTCCCAGAAAACTCGGAGATCATTTTTAAAGCAATGTCCATGGTGAAAACCATATCGGAAAATAAATCTTCGAAATGAGCAAAGGGAAATACTTCAGAATTGTCAAATTCTATCATAAATTAAATAAACATAAAAAATTCTCAATATAAAAAGCACGAAAATATTTTAGATAAAAATATAGGTATACATAAGTTGCAATGAAATACGAGAAAAATTAAATTTGCGTTTGATATACAAATATAATGAGATTTGGTGTATTGAGACTTACTACTTCTATCTCCTGACTCTAGAGGGTTTTCCTAAGGGTTGTCCGTAGGATTGCCTGATTTCTGCCGCTCTGCCTTCCTCGTACCTCCTGTCTGCTGTCTGCTGTCCTACTTCAGGATCGGAAGTCCAGATTCTGCTACTAGAACTGCTACTGGAAACTCTGCTATTGGAGGCTGGAGAAAAACTGCGCCGGAATCCTGTTTGAAATTCCGTCTTCTTGTCCTGGTATGTTAAGCTTTGGTTGCAAAACTTGGAGGTGAAGTCGAACGTCCAGAATCTTCTTCAGACAAACAGCTCTGATGATGGCCAATGACGATAATAATGATGATGATGATCCTCTTCAATTTCAACCTTCTTACAAAATCACAGCCGAATATTCGAGGGTTTTCTGACACTCAGTTGAGCCTTATTCGCCAGATTTTTGTAGTGACTCGTATTTTTGTTAAACACGATATAGCCAAAACTACCCCACACACCTGACACCAGAATTGTTGTTGTGATTTCTTAGGTGGTTATTATTGAACTTTAAGTGAAAATCATCAATTAAATTAACAACGTTTATTGAAGAGAATAGTTATTGGCGGTGTTACACGGATGTTCGTTGTAGAGACAGAAGAAGTAAAATCTAACGGTACAAGCGTCGTCGAGGGGTTTTGTTGAGCTCGGGTCATGTGACTTATTACGCATTATGGACTCATCATTTCAGCCAATCAGAAACTTCCAACAAAAACCTGAGGCGACGCTCATGTTGTTTGTGAAACAAATGAAAATACCTTAGCTTGTAAGTTTAACTAGAACATTGACTTAATAAACAACTACATACAAACATTCTAAGAATGTGTTCTTGAACAAAGCAAAAATAATAATATTTGCATTACTACAATTGATAGTTTTTGGTTCATGATAATTTTGGGTCTCCGTGTTTTTTTTAATCCGAACGACACAAAAAAGCCACGATGGAGGACAAACAAAAGTTGACTATAAAAATTCTGGGATTCTGGAAAATTTAGTCGGCTTTTAAATTTTTTTAAACGTCAAATAGACAGCTCATGACGGCTTATATGGTTAAGTCTACAAAAAATATTAAAAATAAAAAAAAATGTGGCTAAAATATGACATTTTGACTTTTCAGTTGTTTCAGCATATTTCAGGAAATACTGAAATTATCGCAAATTTTATTTCAGATTCTTATTAAGCATAAAATTGTGCAACTCTTCTCTAAATTAATCGACGTTGTATCTCCTATGGTTTAGGAGATCCCAATGGTGAACCAGCTGAAAGTGACCATCCTATTATAATTAGATGACTAGATTTTTTTTTTGTGTTAAGGAATCTGAAAACATAATTATATAAATCGGTTGTGTTAGATATTTTACTATTTTAAATAAAACTCATAATTTTGCTAAGATTAATTCGACATTTATTTCTTAATAATTATTCCCTTCACTTGCATTTTATCTATATGTATTTCATTATCAATTTCTGAAGACTCGATTAAAACCAAGACTGTTCAATTCATAAAAGTATATACACATACCAAACAATGGTTGTTAAATAAACTAAGGATACATAACACTCCCTCCTTAAATCACGACTACAAGATTTGACCTAATTAACTTAACACAAAATTTCAATTTCCAAAGAATTTAGTGAAAACTAAACAACAAAAATATTTTTACATTCTTCAGATACAAATTAATTATATGCAATAAATTAAACCAATTTTTTTTACATAAATCAAACACCCATACTAAATTTACCTAAATACATCATATTATTTATTCACAATTATACCTAACAGGTTTAGTTACAATTCTTTTAGGATATCGGCTTTCAGAAGAAGCATTTTCCTTTGCTGGTGTCTTAGCATTGCATCCTGATGATTCATCTTTATTTTCATTGTCTTGTGAATCATTATTACCGACATTCGGAGTATTATCAATATCGATATCAGTATCACTATTTTGAGTAGCACCGCTCTCCACAGTCAGTGATGTTTTTCTATTAGGACAATTTTGAATATCTGATGAAGTTTCATCTAAGGTTGAAGGTCCGACAGAATGTCGACTCAATCTCTTACCTTGCAATTTTCTCATTTGTTCAGCATGTCTATGATATTCTTTTCCATCAGATTCAACTGTGAAAGTGGAACTACTCACTCTATCTGTAATTTTACCAGGTGTCCATTCTGTCTGGTTTTTACTAAAATCTCTCATTAACACCCTATCATTAATTTCAAAATTTATAGGTTTGCCACCTCTGTTATCGATTTGTTTACACTGATTTCTTTCTACAATCTGAGAAGTTTCAGGCCTAATTATATCTAATCTAGTACGAAGGTGTCTGTTCATTAACAATTTTGCTGGAGACTCTCCCGTACTTGAATGTTCTGAATTTCTATACATTATTAAAAATTTATTTAGAGCTAAATTGAAATCTTGATCTTCTATTACAGCCTTTTTAAGTACTGCTTTAATAAATTTAACAGTCGATTCAGCCTGTCCATTTGAACTAGGATGTCTAACTGGTGAACAATAATGAACAATACCATTATTTTTTAGAAATAATTCAAATTCTTGTGAACTAAACGGAGGTCCATTATCAGTAACCAGTTCACACGGCAGTCCAAATCTTGCAAATAAACTTCTCAGAATATTTATAACATACTTTGCTGTTGTGGATTTGACCTCAAACACTTCAGGCCACTTAGAATGTGAATCATGAACAATGAGAAATGTATGCCCTTTAAATGGACCTGCGAAATCAGCATGCAATCTATACCAAGGAATTTTTGGCCAATGCCAAGGTGTGAGTATAGTTTTGGCTGGGGATTGAGCCGTCAATAGACAAGCTTTACAATCTTTTATAAATTTTTCAATTTCACTATCAATTCCCGGCCACCACATATACGATCTAGCAATGCTTTTTGATTTCACAATTCCCAAATGACCATCATGTAAAACATTTAATAAAGTTTGTCTAAATTTTTCAGGAATTATTACTTTATAACCCCATAACAAACAGTTATGATCAACAGATATTTGATCTCTTTTTCTATAGTACGGCAACAGTTTATCATTTTTAATAATTTTAGGCCAACCAAAGATAGTATACCTATACACTGTATTTAAAATAGGATCAGACTTAGTAGCATTTTGTATGTCTCTAACATTTACTGCAGGAAATTCATTCTCAATGCATTTGACGTAACCAAATTGCTCACTTTCATTATTCTGGCTGCTGATAGACAAAGGTAGTCTTGACAAAAAATCAGCACTGTAATTTTTATTAGTATTAATGTATTTAATTTCAAAATTATAATTCGTTAACTCTATAGCATATCTCTGCAAGCGATTTGCAGTTGTAAGCGGAATACCCTTTTTTGACCCAAATATTGAAACTAAAGGTTTTGCATCCGTTAGTAAAGTAAAGCGGCGTCCATAGAGATATTGGTGAAATTTTCTAACTCCAAATAAAATAGACGTTGCTTCCTTAGAAATTTGACTATAATTTTGTTCGCTTTTAGACAAAGTGCGTGATGCATAAGCTATTACCTTTTCCGTGTTATCATTAAATTTATGGAAAAGTACTGCACCCAAACCATACGAACTACTATCAGTTGCCAAGTATAAAGGTAAATCTTTATTGTAATGACATAAAACTTGCCCTGAGGTCAATATTTTCTTAATTTTAGAAAATGAAACTTCACACTCTTTATTCCAATTAAACTTCGTGTCTTTCTTCAATAAATTATATAGAGGATTCAACACCGTACTTAAATTCTTTACAAATTTACCATAATAGTTTATCATACCTAATAAACTTTTCAGTTCTGTCACATTTTGAGGTATTCTGCAATTTGAAATTGCTGTTATTTTGTCATTTGATGCGCGTAAGCCGTCTTTAGAAATTATAAATCCTAAATATGAAACTGAATTTTGAAAAAACTTACATTTATGTTTATTTACTTTTAATCCAAAATTTTGTAATCGCTGTAAAACTAATTCCAACGTATTTAGATGTTCAGATTTATCTTTACCTGTTATTAATATATCATCTTGGAAAACTAAAGTATTTTTAAGACCTACTAGTACATTTTCAATTATTTTTTGAAATTGTTCAGGTATCGGTGCTAAACCATAAGGCACTCTATTATAGACAAAAAGTCCTTTATGAGTAGAGATTGTAGTGTATTTTTTTGAATCATCATCAAGTAAAATCTGTGCATAAGCTTGACTTAGGTCTAGTTTAGAAAATTGTTCGCCTCCATTCAAGTTTGCAAAAAGGTCCTCTATTTTTGGAAGAGGATACATTTCCACAAATAAATATTTATTGATTGTTGCCTTGTAATCTCCACATATCCTAATTGTAGAATCATTTTTAACAATAGGAACAATCGGACTAGCAAATTCACTGAAATTTACTGGCGAAATAATTTTTTCTTTTAATAATTTATTTAATTCTTCCTCTACTTTTTGCTTGATCGCGAAAGGTAGTGGTCTAGCTTTGCAAAAAATCGGATTAATTTTTTCCTCTGTTTTAAGACGTAGCTTGAGACGGAAGTCTTTCAAAGTTCCCAATTTGCCATCAAATACACTAAAATATTTCTGACATAATTTATCCACTACTAAATTCTGATCCATTTCATTTACTAAATTTATTGAGTTTGATACAGGAATGTTTACCCTTAACTTACGAATCCAGTCTCTGCCAATTATTGGACAACTTCCATTTAAAATAACATATAATTTCAATGAAGCACTAATAGTGTCATAATTTACATTTACATTTATATAACCTTTTGGAGAAATTGGATCTCCTGTATATGTAACTAGTTTAATATCAGACTTATTCAATCTATATCTAGAAAAATACTTAGAATAAGTATCATAGGACACGGCAGATATAGGACTACCTGTATCTAATTGCATTTTGAAATCAATATTTCCTATTTTTAATTTACAAACAATAGGAGAACTATTTTTCATATTACCTATAACATTATTTAAAGAAGTGGTATCATTAATATAAAATAAACTATCCAAAGCAAGGTCTTCCATATTTTCGGAATCCAAAAAATTATTTGAAAATTTTTTATTTGTTTTTGAGTGATTTTTAAAATTTGATTTTGGAATATCATGACTCTTACGATAATTAGATTTTTGATTCTTGCCCTGAAAGTTTTTACAATTTGTTGCAATATGATTTTTGCCCCCACATTTGTTACACACACTGTCTTTGAAAAAACAATTTTTTGAGACGTGGTTATCTTTACCACAATGTTGACATTTACCAGATTGAAGTCTTCTTTGATTATAAAATTTTAATTTATTTACCGCAGCTCCTCCTGTATTGTTTCCACCACTGGGACCAGCTTCAAGTGCATCTCTCTCTGCTCTTTCCAAAGATAATGATAACTCCACAGCCTTAGCATATGTGAGGTTGCTTTCTGTGAACAGACGTGACCTGATTGTGTCATTTCTTAAACCTGAAACCAACTGATCCCTCAAATTAACTTCTAGCTGATTTTCAAATTGACATGTTTTTGCCAAATGCTTCAATGTTTGTACATATTCTGAAATACTTTCCTCTTGCTTTTGAAACCTTTGACGAAATTTATATCGTTCAGCTATTTTGGATGGTGTAGGTTGGACATGGTCTGTGATAACTTTGATTAAATCATCCCAAGTCTTATCTGCTGGTCGTTCTGGATGTGTTAAATCACACATTAATTCATATGTTTCATCTCCAACTACTGATAATAATGCTGCAACTTTGAGTTCATTTGCTATTTTATTTACTTTTACAAACTGTGAAAATCGTTCGATGTATTGACTCCATTTTCCATTTTGTAAATTAAAAGGTTCGATTTTTCCAATTGACATTTTCTTCACTTATTTAACTGGGCACTATTTATTTTCACTAAAAAACGTAACTGGAAAAAACCGTTGACTGCGCCAAATTGTTAGATATTTTACTATTTTAAATAAAACTCATAATTTTGCTAAGATTAATTCGACATTTATTTCTTAATAATTATTCCCTTCACTTGCATTTTATCTATATGTATTTCATTATCAATTTCTGAAGACTCGATTAAAACCAAGACTGTTCAAATCATAAAAGTATATACACATACCAAACCATGGTTGTTAAATAAACTAAGGATACATAACAGGTTGAAACTGAAAATCGATTTTTTGCAGGATCTTCTTGCTATAAGCGGGCATCGCGGCACATCGGAGTACCTAGGTATACATCCCGATGTTTTTTCCATACATTTTGAAATTTGGTATGCCGCATAATACAGTGTTTATACCTAACTATTTTGTTGTCCACTATAGGGATATCGGAAACCATAAAAGATTTTATTTCCCCGGGAGATAGAAGGCGATTCAATAGGAAAATAAAGTTCACAAACGTACAGTTGATGGTGAAAGAATCCTAAGTTCGCATGTCACACTTAAAAACACTTAAAAAGAAGGTGTATCTCACGCACACTCTACCATCACAACATTCAAATGAAAATGAGAAAACTTAATCACTCATCACTCATTAGATCGATTATATGAACTAGTCTAAATATGGCTAGAGTTGATCTGATCCTCTATAACAATCTCAAAATAATATAATTAAGAAAGGGCTAAGTATCAAAGACATTCGACCATATGTTATAAAAACTAAACATATTTATTTTTTCTTCTATCTTTTTATTTAAATTTTCTCACCACGTATTAGAATTTTTATTACGGTACCTTCATAATGTGTTTCTTTCTCATGCCAGGCCGCAACTGCGCATAATTTTTGTTTAAAGAAATTTTTTTTAACAAATTGCAAAAATTACTTTTTTCGACCCGGAAGGGTTCCTTTGGATGATTATATACAGAAAAGGTCTCTTATGATTTTTTCGTAGGAGGCTTCGTTTTTGAGTTAAGAAACATTTAAACTTTGGAAAATCGCGAAAACGGCCAAATTTGACCCTCTGTAACTCGGTCAAAAATCAACATTTTTTCATTCATAAAAACCGCCCATAATTTTCGTCTAAGGGGTTGTTTTTTAATTGTTAACAAAGGGAGCGCGTGCTCATTTTTCACGGTGCTTCGGTAATCAACAAGCGGCGTGGTGCGGCGCAACTTATACATAATAGGTAATAAAAACAATAAGTATCAATATGCCATCAGGCGCACCGCTGTGCATGTCTTATACTTCTGTATTAATTTTCGTAATTTTCGGGTCGAATGTATTTAAAAAAAAAATTGCAATTTGTTTAAAAAAAAATGTTTAAACAAAAATTATGCGCAGTTGCGGTCTGGCAACCGCCGGTTACTTCGAAAGGGTCCCATTTCTCGAAAGAATCCACCAAAAAATTCCATGAGAATATGAGATATCGCACGAGAAAGCAATCCCGACCTGGTCTAGTTGATTATATATACAGTCCCGCCTAAGCCCCTGAAGATGGCATTTTAGCCGAAACCGGTAGGAACTCAAAGTTTATAGTAGTCGTACCAAAGACGACTTTACCTTTTCTTAAAACTCTAATTCCCCTAGTTTTCATAGTTCATAGTCAACTTTATTTGTTTTTCTTATGGCCGTCACATTATATATTTTTTTGTCATTCGGTATTAAGAATTCAAGGAAATCAAAAATTTATCGGATTAAAAATTTTTTCTAAATTTTATCCTGGAATTTTTTTCGCCTGATATTATCAAAAATCACCACGCAAGCAATATGACATCATATTGACGTTGTTTGGTAAAAAATATTTTTTTCTCTTTTATTTTTTGAAAATATCTAAAGGAATATAATTTTTATCCTAGCTCATAAGAAAATTGAACTTTCTCGGCTTCATGCCCCCGGAGAAAGTGCCACTTTTCCTGCCTAGGCGGTAAAATTATTTTTATGTTTTCACGCTAGAGGGCCATCTAACAATGCATGTCGCTGTGAACAGCTGCAGTGTTGCCAGACTCACTAGTATTTACTAACAGATGGGTATATGGAGGCCCGAATAAATAAAGAAATGAATATGCGATAATTACGTAGGTAATTAAATAATTAAATACAATTATTTGTGAAATGAAAATCGGAATTCAGAAAACCAGTTGCATTGATTATATGAACTAATCACGTAATTATTTATCCGGCAAATTTAATCAACGCACAGCTTGGCAACACGGTAAAGTAATTCGATGTACTATGACCAATCAAATTCAATCAATCAAAATTCCAATAACATGGCGCCTGTCGAGTTCAATTTCGGTCGCAATCGTTTGTTTTGTTTTTGTTTATAGTTAGGTTAGTGAGGTTATGAAATCTGCTGAGCTGAATCTAATTGATATTATTTACCTATTTTTAATAAGAAAAAACGAAGTTAATGAATGAAATGGAATCATAATTAATTATAAAACCCCCTCCACAATTCTTTTTGCTTCAATTATGTTTGATTCAATTATTACAAATCAAAATAAGAACCTAACAGGTAGGTGTATTTGTGTGAATTTATTTGCTATTTATAACGGTTCTACAAGTTTTCTAGATGATCTAAAACAAATAATGGTTAATTTTACTTTATGTATTTACGTTTAAAAGCAAGTGAATTGTGTTCCAGTAACATATTATTCGCAATGTTATCTTCATACATTGCAGTTAAGTTACTGTAAATACAGTGCGCAACATTGCTAGAAACTATCAAGAATTACTTGCTGGCAACATCTGATCCGCAATATTATCTTCATACATTGCAGCCAAGTTACTGCAACTACAGCGAGCAACATTGCTAGTAACTCTCAAGGAGAATTTACTGGCAACATATCAGCCGCAATGTTATCTTCATACATTGCAGTTAAGTTACTGCAAAGACAACGTGCAACATTGCTAAAAACTTTCAATGAGTATTTACTGGCAACATATTATCCGCAATGTTATCTTCATACATTGCAGTTAAGTTATTGCAAATTCAACGTGCAACATTGCCAGAAACTTTCAAGGAGTATTTACTGGCAACATATCAGCCGCAATGTTATCTTCATACATTGCAGTTAAGTTACTGCAAAGACAACGTGCAACATTGCTAGAAGCTTTCAAGGACCATTAACTGGCAACATATCAGGCGCAATGTTATCTTCATACATTGCAGTTAAGTTACTGCAAAGACAACGTGCAACATTGCTAAAAACTTTCAACGAGTATTTACTGGCAACATATTATCCGCAATGTTATCTTCATACATTGCAGTTAAGTTATTGCAAATTCAACGTGCAACATTGCCAGAAACTTTCAAGGAGTATTTACTGGCAACATATCAGCCGCAATGTTATCTTCATACATTGCAGTTAAGTTACTGCAAAGACAACGTGCAACATTGCTAGAAGCTTTCAAGGACCATTTACTGGCAACATATCAGGCGCAATGTTATCTTCATACATTGCAGTTAAGTTACTGCAAAGACAACGTGCAACATTGCTAGAAACTTTCAAGGAGTATTTACTGGCAACATATCAGCCGCAATGTTATCTTCATACATTGCAGTTAAGTTACTGCAAAGACAACGTGCAACATTGCTAGAAACTTTCAAGGAGTATTTACTGGCAACATATCAGCCGCAATGTTATCTTCATACATTGCAGTTAAGTTACTGCAAAGACAACGTGCAACATTGCTAGAAGCTTTCAAGGACCATTTACTGGCAACATATCAGGCGCAATGTTATCTTCATACATTGCAGTTAGGTTACTGCAAAGACAACGTGCAACATTGCTAGAAACTTTCAAGGAGTATTTACTGGCAACATATCAGCCGGAATGTTATCTTCATACATTGCAGTTAAGTTACTGCAAAGACAACGTGCAACATTGCTAGAAGCTTTCAAGGACCATTTACTGGCAACATATCAGGCGCAATGTTATCTTCATACATTGCAGTTAGGTTACTGCAAAGACAACGTGCAACATTGCTAGAAGCTTTCAAGAACCATTTACTGGCAACATATCAGCCGCAATGTTATCTTTACACATTGCAGTTAGGTTACTGCAAAGACAACGTGCAACATTGCTAGAAGCTTTCAAGAACCATTTACTGGCAACATATCAGCCGCAATGTTATCTTTACACATTGCAGTTAAGTTACTGCAAAGACAACGTGCAACATTGCTAGAAGCTTTCAAGGACCATTTACTGGCAACATATCAGCCGCAATATTATCTTTACACATTGCAGTTAAGTTACTGCAAAGACAACGCGCAACATTGCTAGAAAGTTTCAAGGAGAATTTACCGGCAACATATCATCCGCAATATTATCTTCATACATTGCCGTTAAGTTACTGCAAAGACAACGTGCAACATTGCTAGAAACTTTCAAGGAGTATTTACCGGCAACATATCATCCGCAATGTTGTCTTCATACCTTGCAGTTAAGATACTGAAACGAAAGCAAGTAACATCACTTTACCTAAAAATTGTTATGTTGCCGTAATGTTTTGCAACATTCAATGCTTAGTGGGATATCCCAGAGTTTTCATAGTCAACTTTCGTTTTTCTTATGGCTGCCATATAATTTTTGTATGTCATTCTTATGTCATAATAAAAAAATAATAGAAACCAAAAATTAATAAACTTCAGAAAAAAATAAATTTTATTCTTCCTTTTTCAAAGAAAAACAGAAGATTTGTCGCTGAAATAGGTCAATATAAAGTCATACTGCCTTGCCTTATAGTTTTTTAATTTCTCTATGATATTCGGTCTAAAAAATTGTATTTTTTTAGAACAAAAAAGAACAAAAATTTTTTTCTATTATTTTCCAAAGTTTATTAATTTTTGGTTTCCATTATTTTTTTCTTATCGAACGACATAAAAAAATAATATGGCGGCCATAAGAAAACCGAAAGTTGACTATGAAAACTCTGGGATCTAGTCGGCTTAAAATTTGTTTGAAACGACAGATTAATAGCTTATATAGGCTTATGTAAGCCTACAAAAAATTATTTATTAATTTCCAATAACAAAAAAGATATGATGAAAATAAGATTTCTCGATTTTTCAGTTTTTTCAGGATATTTCAGGAACGGTCACAAATATCTTGCATGTTTTGAAGTATTCGAGATGGCCACAAAATAGCGCAACTTTTCTCTAATTTAACCGACCTCGTATCTTCAATGGTTTAGGATATCCCTGTAGTGACCCTTTAAATAGTTCTAACCCTGTATAGTAGAATTTTTTAAAACATTGGTGTTTTATTAATCATCCATCGATATTTAAATTGTTTTTCGCAAAACACCCATCTCAAAATAGCACACCTTTTCTCTTATTTAACCGACCTCGTATCTTCAGTTGCTTAAGATACCTGTGTAGTCGCTAATTAAATAGATCTAAACTCTGAATAAACGAGCACACTAAATAATAATAATTATTGTTATTATGATTCTGGCACCGAATAAAAGCTTATCTGTGAAAAAAAATGCTGGTGAAGATTTAGATTTTTCACCAGGATTATCTTTAGATATTATTGAATCAGAAATAGTATTTCAAAACTCCATTGCGGATTTGTGTCCGCAAAAAGAAAAATATTTGAGATTTAAATCGTCGCGAAAAGCTAAAGAAATGTTAGCAAGTTTCTCGTAAACTATTTTTTTTTACGTCAAATTTGTTTAGGTGTTATCAAATTTATTTATTAACGAATTCTGCTCAAAAATTATCTTATACAAAATTTATGCAGAACCAATATTGTGTAGGTAGAGAAGACAGAAAATAATTTTTCTGATGCGAAAAAATCCTGGGAAAATTTTGCAGCGGGATTATCTTTATTTTGAGATACTATTTCTCATGTCAAATATTCCGTTGAAAAATTTTCACCCGGATTCATTTTCCAGATATAAAAAGTCAGAACATTTTTCTAAAAGTTTGTACTTTCATTAAGTCGCAAAAATAAAAAATTTTCCAAGGCAGTGATACATTTTAAGCATTTTTTTCAATTGATAATGATTAAGGTACCCTTTTTATATCTGTAAAATCATCTAGTTTTTGCAAATAACGAAAAACAAAGATAGTAAAATGTTAACTTTGGCATTTTTTATCCCACCAAATTGAAGACCAGAGTTTTTTCAATTATTTTTAACGTGCTCTACTGAGTGTCCCCTAAAATGTACTAAAGAGTTTATCCGTCATTTTCTTAACACCCTGTATTTAATGTAATGACTAACGACTTAGATAAAAATAGTGACTTAATTATTACCTAATAACAACAACAAAGAAAATATGAATGAATTTCTATTCACATTATTAAAACATAAAAAAAACCTTCTTGCGCATCAATCGCATAAATAGTGTATTTTTAAGCGATCCAATTTATGAATATTTTCACCGCTTTTTAAATTGGCTTTCTGAAAATTTCCCTAGTCAGGTCATATTAGCGTAGTGGTTAACTGTGAAAATTGCATTTCACTTCGTTTGAAAACGTGCCTTAGAATGGATTTTTAAATTTAACAAAACCAAAATAAATGGTAAAATTGAACAATTTTGCCCCTTTTCCTTTGCCCGCCACTGGCTGACTTTACCTAAAAAATACTATTTTTCACACTACCTTCAATAGAACTGAAAAAGTGAAAAGGGAGCTTTGAAAACTGAAAATTTGAAATTTTAGAGGAATAAACATCATGTAAAAATATTCGAATATCTCCGCCATTTTTCTTATTTGCTTCTTGAAAATTTTCAGAATTAAGGGTTGTTAGTATAGTTATCTACTGTAAAAATTTCAGTTCGATTCGTACAAAAATAGAAAAATAGAATAAACGGCTATAGAAATTTAGCCTTTTTTACCCTTTTCCTACCCATGCCACTGGCTTAATAATAAAAAAATGCAAATTTTATTGCAATAACTCAAATTTCAATAAATATTCTTCCAATAATGCTAATTTTGCTTAAAAGTTTTTGTTTCAACTTGCTTATTTAGAGGTTCAAAATCTATCAATTTTTCTTAAAATTTAAAAGGCAGCCATTTTGGAACGGCTATTCCGATTTTACTCAAGACCGACTACTTGCAGTTATATTACTACAAAAAAAATTTCAGCCCCCTAAATTGAAAACTGCGACCAGAAACCGTGCCTCATGACCGGTTTTTTTTTGTAAATTTGGAGGGACATCCTGTAAAAGTAACAAAACTTTAGGAAAATTAGTTTTACGAAAATCAAACGTCATCTCTAAGTTTCACAAGAGTAAAAAATTTCGTTCATTAATCTTGAAAGGTGAAGCTACAGGAGCGTTTTTAAAATTTTAGAGAAATAAACATCATGTAAAAAAAATTCCAATAACTCCGCCATTTTTGTTATTTACTTCTTGAAATTTTTAAGGGCTAGAGGCTATTAGTATAGTTGCCTACTGTGAAAATTTCAATTTAATTCCTTCAAAAATGTGCTCATAAATTGTTAGAGAAATTTAGCGATTTTTACCCTTTTCCTACCCACGCCACTGGCTTATTAATAAAAGTAATGCAAATTTTATAACATTAAATCAAATTTCAATTAATTTTCCTCCAATCATGTTGATTTAGTTTCAAAGTTATTTTTCCATCTTACTCATACAGGGGTTCAAAAAAAAGCAATTTTTCCAAAAATTCAAATGGCCGCCATTTTGAAACGGCTTGGCCGATTTTGCTCAAGTACAATACCAGACCAGTCCTTATAGATTTCTTACTCCCACAAAAATTTCAGTCCCCTAGATTGAAAACTGCGACCTGAAATGAGATGACAAAAACGGGATTTGGGGAATTTTGAAAGGACACCCTGTAGAAGTAACGCGACTTTAGGAATTTTTTCAACGAAAATCTAACGTCGTTCCACAGTTTTACAAGGATCCGAAATTTCATTCACTAATCTTGAAAGATAAAGCTACAGGAGCGTTTTTAAAATCAAAATTTCGTGATTTTGGAGAAATATACAGGGTGATTCATGAGTGACCTTACATAGACCAATGGTGATAAGCGGAGTTCAAGGCGGGTCGAAAACCACAAAAGAAATTTTTTTTTCGTGATTGGTTACGAAGTTACAGGGTGTTTTATGTCTCAGGTACAAAACTTTGATAGGCGATATTTCTGAAACGGCTGGAGATATTTTGTAGAAATTTACTAGGAATAGTGCATTCCGGAAACTCATCAAAACCGCATTCTGAGTTAATTAAAAATCCAGGACCGGACTTGAAAATTTTTGCCCCCATGGTCTTTGTTGAAAAAGTTTATTTTCTGACCGCGCTACTGAAAAACTGTCATCGAATTTGAAAAGATAAGAAAAAACTCTATAGAAATCATTCCTCAATCTGAACGGCACACCCAAACCGTCTCGAAAAAAAAATGTCAAAGTAAAACTTCTCAGTAAATTATCGTTTTCGAGCAGACATATTTTACTTAATGTTCGTCTGAATTCCTTCAAATTTATTTTTTGACTTGTTTCTGTGGGAAAAATGTTGGACAGAAGCCAAGCTTTATTACTGGGAAATCAGGTGTCAACTACAAAATTTTCAGATTTCACTAATAATCACAAATCATTTCACTAATAACGAATACGCACACATTGTGTTTGTGTATGGTTTCTGTAATGGAAATTCAGAAGCAAGAGAATACCATAGAAGATTACGATCGAAGAACACCGGACCTTGTAACATTTCGCGTCTGTTTTCCAATTTTCTCGAAACCACGGCATATTTCCCTGAGTTCAAAGGAATGCTGAACCTCAATTGGAAAATCTAAACCATTAAAACACCGTGGAGATGGTGGCAGTAAATCCAAGTACAACTACGCGAAGAATTGGGCAAGCATGGGCATTTCTCAATCAAGAGTATGACGAACCTGGAGAAAAAGAAGAGCGCGGATGCATCCCTGTCTCGTACAAAGCGTACAGAGGCTTCAACCATTCAATGAAGTTCCATTGAATGGACTGCGTAGAATTTTGTTTACTGATGAAGTTCAGTTCACGGGGGATGGTGTAACGAATAAAAAAAAAACTCCCACCTATAGGCATATGAAAATCCGCGCTCTATTGTTCAGAAGAACTCGCAACAGATTTTCTATAAATGTGTAGTGTGGCATTGCAAATGATACCCTAATAGGTTCCCATTTTTTTGCTGGGCGGCTCACGGGGGAAATTTATTTACTTTTCCTACAAGTCATTTTGCCCGGCTTGCTTGCAGAGGCGAACGTGAACAGGCGTGCTCTTTCCTTCCAAAAAGATGGGGCACCACCGCATTTTTCTCGACAAGTCAGAGAGCATCTCCACAATGAGTACCCCAATCGTTGGTTCGGGCGCGGCGGCCCTCATTCCTGACCACCTAGGTCTCCCAACCTCACTGTTTTAAACTATTACCTATGGGGCCATATGAAGCAGGAAGTCTAAAAAACTGAAGTAAGTATCAGAGAGGAGCTCAGGACGCGAATACTGGTAGTTGCTGATGAAATTATAAACAACAGGCAAATAATTCAAAAAGCAAACCAAAATTTATGGAAACGCTGCAGGAAATGTATTGAAGTTGGTGAAGAACATTTTGAGAACCGTTTATAACATTAATATTGATAACATTTAATTTACACTGACATTTTTCCCACAGAAACAAGTCAAAAAATAAATTTGAAGGAATTCAGACGAACATTAAGTAAAATATGTCTGCTCGAAAACGATAATTTACTGAGAAGTTTTACTTTGACATTTTTTTTTCGAGACGGTTTGGGTGTGCCGTTCAAATTGAGGAATGATTTCTATAGAGTTTTTTCTTATCTTTTCAAATTCGATGACAGTTTTTCAGTAGCATGGTCAGAAAATTAACTTTTTCAACAAAGACCATGGGGGCAAAAATTTTCAAGTCCGGTCCTGGATTTTTAATTAACTCAGAATGCGGTTTTGATAAGTTTCCGGAATGCACCATTCCTAGTAAACTTCGACAAAATATCTCCAGCCGTTTCAGAAATATCGCCTATCAAAGTTTTGTACCTGAGACATAAAACACCCTGTAACTTCGTAATCAATCACAAAAAAAAAATTTATTTTGTGGTTTTCGACCCGCCTTGAAGTCCGCTTATCACCATTGGTCTATGTAAGGTCACTCATGAATCACCCTGTATAAATATATAAATATATAAATATAATATATTTCTTTCTATCACTGTGAGCTCCATCCACACAAAAAATACGGTTGAAGTGAGGTCCGCGACAAAGTGAGGTCCAATATACGGACCCCACTTTGTAAACGCCTTCAGATCTTCCACAGTGACTGTTACTGGCCTGTAAAATGCAAATTAGACATAATTGACTGGACCTCACTTGATGAATGATACGGTAAAATTTGTATATTTTAGTTCAGAGGAGGACCGTGGGTGGCGTGCCGGTAAGATGTATATTCTGAATACGTGTATAGTCGTTAAACGGATTACAGTAGAAGTGAGGACCGGAGACTCGGCAACGCAGCTGGTCCTCACTTATCGCTCTGCGTACAACCATCATAACGTATATCGCTGGGATTCAATAAATCCATATTTGACCTTGGCGTTCTCGAGTTCGTAGGAATCGTTCCTCCGGAGCTTCCCCCGGCGGTCTAGACAACTATAGGTAGCTTATTCTCTCGCTTTTTGAGGAAGAGTAGTACGATGTTTTTTTGACGAGCAATTTCATGACTATAATGATATTGTATTCCTTGAACCATTTTTACTTTTTAACCATACTATTTTTAAATAATTTTAGTTGTTTTTAAATTACTATTGTTAAATCACAGAAAAAATTATAAAACATAACGTGAACTATGCTCAAATCAAGCCAAAATGTGAAATCTTTTTTTCAATTATTAATACCTACTTATAGAATAACTGGAAACAATTAAAAGTACATTATTTTAATAGGTAGGCATACTTACCTCTACTATCTACCTATACGCGTTTTCTTTACTTTTTAAATTCTTTAGTAGGTACAATAATTATTATCAAGCGTTGCAACGTAAAATCATAATACCCAAGTAGAATAAGTAAGTAGGTACCTACAATTTTTTATTGGTGGTTTATTAATTTATGTGTACCTACCTACCTATCTACATTTAATTATTCGCGTAATAAATTAATATGTTCTCTCTTTCGATGAGTTAGACACGACATAAAACATTCTTTAAACCGTCCCTAGTAAAATTTTAAATAAATATGCACAGATAAACATATCTAAATGTAGTCAATTTCGTATTAATTCCCAACAAAATTACAATGAAATAAAAAAGTTTGAAGAAAACTATTCCAAAATGTAAGTCAACCTTTCATTATTTAGTATGTTTAGGGTACCTACTTACGGCTTAAGGTAACGTAATGAAATGAGTATTAAAAAAAATTGGACTTTTAGGTATGTATAAGTGAAACATAATGAACTGGAACTTAAAATACACACGGAACATCCATCTAAATTACTCACTAAAATTAAGTTAAGCCGAATAATTGAACTGTCAAAAATATCATTATTAGATCTGTACAATTATTGCCGGGCTTTCATTTCAGTATCTGAATAAAAAATCAATTTGAAAGCTAACAAAAGGTACATGATTGTAAGATTTTTGTTGACATTTTAAGTGTAAGTATGTACCTACCTATTTTTTACTTATAATACTGAAACTTATCTATTGAAAGATGTAAAGGCTAGGAAGATTTGCGCGTGCTTGTTGATGCGATAAGTAGGTAGCTGGAACTCAATTATTAAATATTTGACTGATAAAAGAAATTTATAAAAACAAAGGTCCTTTTAGGAACCTTAGCAAAAACCTTAAGAGGCTTTTGCTGCCTCTTTTTTCATTTGGAACCAAATTTTCTTTAAATAATATTGCCAATTAAAAGAGATTCTATTGAGAAATGAAGAAAATAGGTAGACTTACATCATAGAGGTACCTAGTATTTATTTGTAATCTTTCAAGTAATATTCATAGTCACGAGTCACGATACACTGAAACACGGTATGTCCGGACGCAGGTTGGCTCCACTTCGACAGAACCGTGACGTTACTTGTTACAAAAAAACAGTCTTGCCCATTTAATCCCGTGTAAATACCATCTGCTTTATCACAGAATACCGCAACATAAAATATTAAAATCTGAAAATTTTACATATTTTACATATTAGTGACAAAAAATAAGATACAACTTGGGCTAATCATTTTTATAAAATGTGACTCTAAATCCAAAAACTCCTCTATTATTGTATGCAATTTTTTTGCAGCCCCCTCCTATTAATCTTGCACCCCTTAGAAGGGGTAGTTCCCCTCTGGAATTTTCAAATGTATACCTAAACGGGGTCGGTTTATATGTGGATATGTCATTTGATACGTAATTAAATGCTCTATTCAGCAATACTCTCTGTACACTGAGAGTTGTCCGTTGTCATGCCCCACTGATTCTGACTAAACAATTTCATTTAATTCGATTTGAATCGTACACTTATTTCTAAGTCGAACCAGATGTGGTATCGCAGTTCGTGTCAGTGGCGTGTGTTGAGGAATAATGAATATCCTACAAATATATTATTTCGACAAGTTATTGACGAAGTAGAGCCTTGCAACTTTTTGATAACAAATATATATAATGCAAGTAAATAAGAATGATAATAATTATTATTGTTATCATCATGATAGAAATATCATGTCACCTACCTGCTGGTTGCCGTTTAAAAGAAAGAATAACACCTCCGTTTTCTTATTTGCAAGTAAAATATTCCAGCAATTTTATCACAAGACCACCTACTAGGGAGTTCAATCGTTTCCCAGGCAAAACAAGGAAATAGATTTTTAGGCATTCGCGAAATTAAGTTACTCATAGTTTATCACACCGTACAATATAACACAGGTAATTCTGCTAATTTCGTATTAAAAACGTTTCAAATCACAACAAAAACCTTATTTAGTATATTTACCGCTGACACTGACACTACTGAGAGTAGCGACGACAATCTTATCGTAATATCGTATTAATCTAAGCGTATCAAGACGCGAGTCGATACTTCCGTCTCACTCTCGCTCATCTTTTTAGAATTGCTGACGATTCAAACATATTTCTGACAATACGTCCCATTTTAACTCGATTGACTTTGCAATGCAATAGAAGGAGTAAGAAACATAACGAGATTATGTATCCTTACTTCTCACAACAGACAACTCTCAGTGTACAGACTTTATTTATATTTTTGTATTACTTTTTTTGCGAGAGCTTTAGTTGTAAAATTTAAATATCTACTACAAAAGGTTACATTATAACCTGCATGATAGGTATGATAAATGAAATTTATCACGGAAATATATTATTTTATAAGGCTAATAATATACGATTCTCGTTCGTATCAGTATGCATGCAGGTAATGTAGCCTTTGTAATTAAAATTTTCATTTTGCAAAAAAATTATGAAAATTGACCTTCAAAATCCAAGAATTTCATGGTTTTTGTTCAAGTTGTTTTCTTGTTTGAAAGTTTAAGAGGGGTAATTACCCCCGTTGAGGGGGTTGTATGAAAAAAGGTGACGACAATTTAAAACTAAAATCGAGTGTTTTCCGTACTTTCGAAAATTTTGGATTTGTCTCGAAAGTTAATTATTTTACAAATACTGAATTTATGCCAGACTCTGGCGCAGCCATCAGTATTCTAAAGGCCCATTAAACTAACGGGAATATTTCTGATACAACGCTAATATCGACGTCAAATTACTTTTATTAACATTTTTGTAATCCCTTTCATGCCAAGAGTCACTGAATTGCTATATTTTCCACCTATGGCCAATGGCTACTTTTTCTAGAAACGGTTCCAGAAATCTTCCCGTTAACTTAATGAGCCTTTATAATACTGGCTGTAAAACTCACACCACCACATATACGATACCTATACCCATTAATCGATAGTTAACAATAATAATATTGATTTTATTGAGATAAAAATATATTTTCTTTTCATAGTTTTTTATGAGATTTTTCAAAGATGTGAAAAAATTAGATGCTAAAGAAATTTTGAAATTACACTTACACGGCCCATTTTGAAACTTTCATAATAATTGGGAGTTTCGATTTTTATGAAGTAAAACTGCCATAAGAATATAATTCTACAGAATACTGAACAATATTAAAAAAAAAAACAGCCTGCATGAACAAACCAATCATTGTTTACCTATGCAGGATGCGTAAAAAGTATTGCACCAAGCGTGATTACGCAGAGGGGGTTTGACATTTAGATGTGACATTTGGTAGGGTTGATGTTGAATTACACATAAATACCCATACGTTGATTTGAGTTTCATTTGTTTTGTGAGACTTGCGTTTGTCTAAGGCCGCCATCTTGATTTTTATTAAATGGCAGCCTAAGTTTTTAAAACAATTCCAAATCTATTTTACGTTCTTATATATTTTCCCAAAAAAAAAGATTAGGAAAAAATAATTAAAACGTAAAATAGATTTGGAATTTTTGAAAATTGGTATTTGAAATTGAAATATAAAATGGAAAATGGTCCTGTCCTTCGTTAGTGGATTTTCTTATCTGATTATTTATCATTTTAATTTTTTAGTAAAATATTAAACTTAAATTTACTCTTTCTTATTTGTGTATTTATAATAAACTGTTTTGCTATACCTATGCTTGCTTTTATTTATTTGTTTATTGTACCTACGAATCCACTAACGAAGGACATGACCATTTTCCATTTTATATTTCAATTTCAAATACCAATTTTCTTTTTTGTATCGTAAAATTGAAAAATGGTCCTGTCTTTCGTTAGTGGATTCAGGTACAATAAACAGATGAATAAAAGCAAGCATAGATATAGCAAAACAGTTTATTATAAATACACAAATAAGAAACAGTAAATTTAAGTTTAATATTTTACTAAAAAATTAAAATGATAAATAATCAGATAAGAAATCAAAGTGTTATCTTTTACAAAAAAAGTTAATGAATTAGAAATACTTATAGTAAATGAAGTTTAATAGGTATCTTACTAAAAGAATTTACAAATAAATACAAAACATAACAAATTAAAAGTGGATGTAATAATCTTCTACCAAACAATAATTAATTATTGATTATTTTTAAGCAACATAGTAAGAAAAATAAAAACTGAAAATTATTGTACCTAATTTCAATAATAAAATAAAACCCGAAAAATTTTGTTTTATTTATCTTGATGGAGACGATTTTTTCTACAAACTCAACCCGAGTTAAGGAAGTTATCTCTCAATTTTTTTTATAGATTATTTTTCTATTATATCCAAGTAAATGTAGTAGAAATAATTTAAATTTAATTTAATAAATTTTCATTGTACAGTGTAGATGCTACAGAGTAGAAGAATGCTGCTCCCGCCAATTCCGCCATATTTATTTCCAATTAATTTCTAGAATTAATTTCTAGTAACAGTTTGTTGAAACCTTAGACAATATAATAAATATTTATTTATTTATTATGATAATATTTTATTTAATAGTATAAGGTTGAAACATTAGACAGTAGGACATTGGCTAATTGGCTATTGAGAATATGACAAGTATAAAATATTAGCGACACTACCAGCTGGTATTCATTCACTCCTGATTTCATCGATCGGTAGTGCCAGACACTTCACGCCGCTGCCCCATCGACTAGGGCCCAAGCCAAGACCAGTCGAACCACCCGTCCCGTAGTGTAGTATAGTAGGATTAACTTTAAAAAGTCAGATGTGACGTTACACTAACCGTCCGAATTAATATTTTTAATTTCACCAGAAAATGTCAAACAGTTAATTGTCAAGTTGTGAACGAGCGTAAATTATTGAAGGAATCATTCAAACAATCAATTGAACCGCTTACGTCAGTTTGAGAGCCACTGACAACTACATAAAATTTATTCACGTAATCACACTCTATCCTCTGTGTTGTGCATTTAATTCTCATTCAAAACCAATGTTGACGTATACTTATTTATGCGGGATGGAGTGTTTAGACAAACTGGACGGTTACTATAAAAACCACGTATATGAAACAAAATAAATCGAACTATCAAATGGAGGTGTATTCTTAATCGATACGTATGACTTTTTAGACTTTATTGGACTATATATAGTAAGTTACCGTAGCCGTATCCGTAGTTATGAAGTATTCCATGAGATTTCTAAGCAGTCTGACGCATCGGGGTTTTCTAGTTTTCACCCCGCGGCCTGCATTTGTCTCCTCCGTTATTGGAAATTGTCCATAGTATTGGCAATTATCCATTGTATCGCCATGTACGGACTTTCCCTTATTATTGTTATTTACATAAGTGCACCTTTTCCATTTATCACTGTAATAATTACTTATTAGACGAAATACAACTAGTTAATTCTGTTATTTATTTTATTAATGACAAGTCCCGCTCGTGCATGGTTACACATTACACAAGTCAAATTTCAGTAAAGATATTGTACCGTACGGAAGATAATTCATATACAGGCGCGTGCTGGCACCCATAAAAGGGCCCGGGCACATAAAATGAAAAGGCCTTTTTAAAAAGATAAAAAGGGGGGTTCGCAAATTTTTTGAAAATAAAGCACATAAAGAGACACTATTTTCGTTCATCTTACACAAAACAAGTCCAACGATAATAGCGTTACCATATTATTCAATATTATTCGAACTTCGACAGCAATAAAATAATTTCTAATAAGAAATTTCCGGCACTCGGGTGAAGTTAGCAACGAAAACTTAGCAACGGGAGTGGCTAATCCGGGTCCGGTACGATGATAATTTAATTACATAGGTAATCTGCTATTATTGTTTGAACGGGGTTGATCTTTCTCCTTCGATTGGAAAAATAAAAAGCCCAGCAATGCATCAAGGGCAATTTTTTAGCCGAAAATCGAAAATTACAACACCTGAATATGCGGATCCGGAATTTCAAAAAATCACGGTGGCCGTTCTGGGCCCGGACATGACGAGTTTTCACAAGGATATGATAGGGTTGATCTTTATCCTTGGTTTTAAAATACAAAAAGCCCAGCAACGCATCAAGGGCAGTTTTTATAGCTCAAAATCTAAAATTACTACACCTGAATACGTGGACCCGGAATTTCAAAAAATCACGGTGACTGTTCTGGGGCCGGACAAGACGAGTTTTCACGAGGGCATGATAGGGTGGATCTTTGTCCTTGGTGTGGAAAAATAAAAAGCCCAGCAACGCATCAAGGGCAATTTTTCCGACGAAATCGAAAACTACAACACCTGAATATGCAGATTCGGAATTTCAAAAAATCACGGTGGCCGTTCTGGGCCCGGACAAGACAAGTTTTTACGAGGGAACGATAGGGTGGTTCTTTGACCTTGGTTTGGGAAAACAAAAAGCCCAGTAACGCATCAAGGGCAGTTTTTATAGCTCAAAATCTAAAATTACTACACCTGAATATGCGGATCCGGAATTTCAAAAAATCACGGTGGCCGTTCTGAGCCTGGATAAGACCAGTTTACACGAGGGCATGATAGGCTTGATCTTTGTCCTTGGTTTGGAAAAATAAAGACCCCAGCAACGCATCCAGAGCCATTTTTACAGCCGAAAATCGAAAATTACAACAACTGAATATGCGGATTCGGAATTTCAAAAATTCACAGTGGCCGTTCTGGGCCCGGACAAGACAAGTTTTCATGAGGGCATGATGGGTGGTTCTTTGTCCTTGGTTTGGAAAAATAAAAAGTCCAGCAACGCATCAAGGGCAGTTTTTATGACCCAAAATCGAAAATTACAACACCTGAATATGCGGATTTGGAATTTCAAAAATGCCCGGCTGCCCGGCGGGCCAGCACGCGCCTGTTCATATATAATGTATCGTAAGAAAGATAATTGTTTTGCCGTAAGAAAATTTATAGGTAAATAGGTATAGGTAAACATAAAAGTACTTACATTATGATATGATAGGTGAATTTCTCAAAACAAAGCCCAGATTTAACGCTTTGCTATGAGCGAACTCTGGTACGTGTATTAATTACGGTATTTGTTTATTAATTATCTTGATATGATATAAGATATGTCCAAAAGGGGGATGCCATTTAATTTTTTTGTTCTTTTGATTTCTATAGGCAATTGAAAAATTAAAAAAAAGACTTGCCTAATTATCCACTATTTTAATCAATAAGATTTAATTCTAACTCTAAAACAAACTTTATTTCTATCTACACTTACATAAAAAACAATGAATTGTTCCTAATAATGGTAATAATGATTTGTAATATCTAAATAACTTAACGTACGCTATTTCACAAATTTAACGTTTAATTGAGTGAAAGAAGGGTTGGATTTTATAAGGCCTCTTGTAAAACGAATTTCCCTTTTACAGGTTCTTAAATGACGTAATTATCAGATATTCACTTTTAAAATGAATAATAAAGTTCATTACTAATTATCAAGTTGACTACAAATAACAATACTTCTTCGATAGTCTATTAAACTTCAAAATAACTTCAAAGACGGTGAGAGTGCGCTAACTCCTTAAAAAGGCGAATCAAAAAATGAAATGTTAAGACTTACAGATTGTTCTCTTGTGTTGATAAAATGCGTTACCAATGTCGAATGAAGAAATGGGGGGGATTTAAAGGTCTGTAGTTCTCATGAAGAGAAGAGAGGCGGAATTCCACGAAGTAGACAGGTCAGGTCAAGTCAGGTAGGAAAACGCAGCAGCAGCTGATGATTCCGCTTCTAAAACTGCCTGGGATACTGCATAGATACTAGCAGAGGCTGTCTCGTTGAGGCTTCTCAGGTAGACAGTAGGAATCCAGAGGCGAGCAGTTATAGTGAAAATGTGAAGACAAAGGGAACGCTTCCAGTTAATGCTTTGTAAAGCAGGAGGGACGAAAATATCCGGTAAAACGTAGAGATCAATTATCAAAAAGGTAATCCAGGGAGGAAAACTAGAATAACAAGGAAAATATAAGTAGATGATCTCAGATTATAATTAATTTAAGTAACTCACCCCGATGAAATAGATCCTCGGGCTTCTTTTCACGTAAGATATCAGATAAGAAAAATCAGGAAAGGACGCTTAGAAAATAAAATGGCGGTTTCCAATTGAAAATGACGTCTGTCACTAAATTTGCGGTATATCACTGAGCATTGACTAGATAGAAGGGACACTTGCACGATTTGTGACGGGCATGCGCGTGTGCAACGTTGCGTAGATGTAAAGTAATAGAAATAATATGTAACTACGTTACAATATAAGACCATTATGTTATCCAGAAATAAATATTATTTACAGGGTGTTCGGTAACGGGCCAGTCCAGACCAAACGTCATGTATAAAATCGTATTTGAAACATAAAAAAGAAAAACGTTTTTCAGATCGGGATGATTTATTTTAAATTTCAGAGCTGCCTTAGTTTTACATTTTTTGGAAATATTTCCCAACGAAGCCCGATATCTGAAAAAAACGTTATTCTTTTCTTATGTTTAAAACACGATTTTATACATGATGTTTAATTTTGGCTGGCCCATTACCGAACACCCTGTATATACGGTGTTCCCTAATTAAATGTTAATATTTAAGGGGGTATTTTTTTGGTAAATTAAAAAAAAACTTCATGAGAACGTGTGTCTTAAAAGTCTTAACTTTTGAGATACAGAGTGGTAAAGTTTATGAAAAATAATTAATTTTTTTATATCTTTAATACCTACCGCTCTAGATATTTCAATGAAATTTCGTATACATGCAGGTAGGTATTATGCATCAAGAGGCATTTTTTCATGTCCTCCACTTCATTTTATTTCCAGCAGTGACGTTCGTGCAGAATTTTACCTGCATAATTTGGCAGACATTGATAAACATTGATGGTACATACGCCATACGCCACTGATTTTTTTTTATAGATTCATTTTTGAAATGCCCATTCCTTTCTAAGCAAATTTGATTACTTGATTTTTTCAGATCGATGCACGCTTTCCGCCTAAAAAAATAAAATCTATTTCTCTCCATGGTCGCAAGATTATCGTTAAAAATGCTTTGATGAAAAAAATAAATAAAAAAAAAGATCGTCACCAGTAGAAATAAAATGAAATGTGGTACACGAAAAAATGCCTCTTGAAGCGTAATACCGGTATACGAAATTTGAATAATATATCTAGAGAGCGGTATTACAGATATTATGTAAAAAATTATTTATTTTTCATAAACTTCACCACCTTGTATCTCAAAAGTTAAAACTTCTGGTTTCGAGTTTCAATTGAAACATCACGCACTGATGTTTGATAAATGGGAAAAGCATTTCACAAATTAGGAAAAACAAAAGACGAATATCAAAAGAAAAAGACTGTAAGATTTGACTCTCTTGTGCACCATCGCTGATGATTATGTTTGTGTTATTTTCATTTTAAATAGATTTATTTCAAATAGGTTGATTCTATCTTAAGTAGGTATTTAAAATAGATTTATTCAAAATAGTAACCCACCTCAGGGTATTTTGCGATAAAGCAGACGTTATTTACATAGATTCGTAGATGATTTTTTAGAACAAGTGACATCACGGTTCTGCCGATGCGGAGCCAACCTGCTGCGGCAGGTCATACTGTGTTTCAGTGTATCATACTAAAGCGCTATGCTTGGCATCTGGCAACAGTGCTGGGTCTCACTTTCTACGAATCATGTAATATACGGACCTCATTAAATGCGGAGAGCATAAATAAATATACCGACCTCACTTTGATATTCACGCAAACTGTCCTCACTATGTTCCTATATACATGAAAATTATAACTTGGCTCTGTTCTGTTTTCCCTGCGTATACTCTCCAGCCATCTATCGCCCATCTCAAGATTTAACAATCAGAACATTTACTATGCCTGTAGGATGCTTTCTTCTGGTGGTCCTCACTTGATGGGTAGAACAGTTGGTCCTCGCTCTGATAGTTGGCCAAGTATATATATATATATATATATATATATATATATATATATATAGCGCTATAGTACCATCCTGAACCAAATGTATGTTTCCGTACGGTTAATCCTGAACCAGTCGAACAAACCTGAACCATATATGTGGTTCAGGATTGCAGACCCTTGTTAAACGACTTAGAGTGACCTCTAGATAGCGTGGTATGAATATGAAAATGGTTCAGGATGGTATGAAACTCCAAACTTTAGTTCAGCCTATTTCCGCATTTTGTGATGATGGCGCTGCAATCGCGTCGCTCATTATATACATGTATATGTTTGCGTATGGGGGACAATCCTGAACCATGCGACAGCTCGGCTCGAGTCTTCGCCGCATGGCTCAGGATGGCCAAACCCGTTCCCTCTTAGACTATTAATATTTATTTAATAGTCTAAGCGTTCCCTGTATAATAAAACTCTTTTGTTCACGAATTGAATGGAATTGTGTCAGATTTCAGCGAGAGGCCATGATACTCAAGATTATGGTTACATTTGTTGTCCTGTTCATCTAAGATTGTTGTTCAATTTTTAATCAAAATAATGTACTTATACCTACCTACCTATTGTTATCTCCTTAGGTATTAGCAAGACGATTTGAGGTATTTTTCGGAATATTTCACTTTTTCTCACTTTTTAACCACTTAAAAAAAAATTGCAAAATTTTAGCATAATATAATGATAAGATAAAAGTAAAATATGACGTGTGCTATATATTTTTTTATCAAATTGAAACATTGCCGACATGAAATTTCTTGGTAAAGCGTTAATGTTTTTGATTACAATACAGTAGAACATCCCCACCAATGAATCAGTCTAATAATTCTTTTTATAATTTTAAACATTTTGAGAAACAGGAAACTTTCCGTTATACGGATATTAAAAATAAAACACGAAAAATGAAGACTTAAAAAGATTTATGATATTAGTCATTTCCAAATTTCGCAAAAAAAGTTACAAATTGTTTAGGACTTTGAATACAACTTTTTTAAAGCGATGATTTAAAAGGATACAAAACAACTTTTGTAAAGTAGTGTTGTTGTAAGGCTGAGTCTTTTTATTGTGTTTCGTTTCGTTGATCTTTTGCAGACATCAACTTGCGCTTATTTTTAAATGGCATGGTAAAATATTATTTGCGTTTTTTGAGATTTTTGCTACATACAGCCCAAAGGACCCCTCATAATCCTTATGGGAATTGGCTCCCGGTTAAATTTGATGTAACTATGATGATCGATAGTAGGTATTCAATGAGTAGCTTAGATGTCTCCATGAGCGTAGCTTCTCAAAAAGTCTTGTTCTCGACATAAAAGTCTAAAGATAAATTTTTTCTATGACTAGGGATAAAAAATTGCGTTTAATGAAATAAACTTGTAAACGGCGGTATTTTAAACGTTTAGACGCGAGAAATCTTAGATACCTAGTTCATTTGTTAAGATTGAAAAGCTGCTTCTGTATCAGTGGTTACATTTGAGGTCTGATGAGTAATTTTCGAGAACAACGGGAAAGAGTTTTAATTTTATGTTATCATAGCCTTACCAATAGCCTTGGCTGTGACTTTCAAACTGGATTTTTTGCGCTTTTGTTTGTTGTAGTTTTTATTGTTAAAATTACGAAAATGATAAGACAAAATGAAAACTTTCCTGTTTTTCTCGAAAATGACTCAACATACCGAAAATGTAACTACTGAAACATAGACAGCTTTTTAATCGTAACAAATGATCTCTCTAATTTTCTCTCTAAAACAAGTAGGACGGCCAACACTTTAAAATATATGCGTGACTGTCATGATAGGAAAAAATCCATCTTCAGGGGTGAATATCTCGAAAACAGAACTTTTTGGGGGCTAAGCCCATGGAGACTTCTGATCAACTCATTGAATACTACCGATCACCAAAGTTGCAACAAATTTAACCGGGAGCCAGTTCACATAAGGAATCTGCGGAGTCCTTTTGTAAGAGCCTTTCTTTTCATCTATTTTACTTTTTTTTTACTTTTTTTAACTTTTTACTTGGCTACAAAAATTACGATATTATCTCCTTTATGGTTCATAATTTAGAGACAATATTTTTGACTTACCGGAAGTTTTATTACATCAAAAAAGTTAAATATGCAGGGTGTCCCTTGACTCGACAGCCATAGTCTTAATAAGGTCCTTTTTTTAAGATCCTCCAAATCCTTGAACTGTTTTGAAAATACCTTATAGGTACATATTTGTCCAAAACTCGTTTGCTTTAAAAATAAATCTGATTTCTTAATTATTGAGGTTTAATGCTGTTATCCGTTAGATTATTAAATATAATATCATTGAAGGTATTTTGATTATTACACACATTCTTATATGTGTGAGGACGTTCCAGTGAGGACGTTTATAGTTCCCCCCTACCCTTTAACCTCCGAGCCGGACGAGATAGAACTTTGCTAATAGCTATTTATGATATTATTGTTAAAAGTGAAGTTTTATTTTGTGAGTGAAAAGGTTTGTGAAATGAGCGAAGCGTAGCGGAGCGAATTCAACAAATTCACGAACAAAATAAAATCACTTTTAAGACGAATATCATACAATGGTTTTTGAAAAACTGCTCTATTATGATAATAAAATTGATGCATTTAGAATGACATTCAACTTCAAACAGCATTTTAAAATATTACAGATAAGTACAAGTGTACTATGCACAGCAACCGTTGCCGACGCTATGGTTACTAACAAATGCGTGCATACAAATAAAAGAGATGTCATAATAATTATTATTGATTGCAATTTCTGAACAATTATTTTTGTCTTGAATTCTTGACTAGGTTTTTATTAATATGTTTGCCAGTAATAAAAAGAATATGAAACAATCTTATTACCTATAATTTTGTCTAATTTCATCATGAGAAAATGTAGTTTAAAAAGAGAATGTACAGAAAAAGTAGATAGAAATATTTTTAACACGACAACACGAGTGTTGTAATATATTTTTAACAATCGTGTTAAAAATATTTTTAACACGCTTCCATGTAAACAATCACTTTTAACACTGTCAGCTGTCGTTAAAAGTGTGACTTATAATGGCAGTTGTACAAAAAAAAAAATTTGTGCAACTGCCATTAAAAGTCGCACTTTCGACGACAGGTGACAGTGTTAAAAGTGATTGTTTACATGGAAACGTGTCAAAAGTACTTTTGACACTAGTGTCAAAAATATTTTTGACACTAGTGTCAAAAGTAATTCTATCTACTTTCTCTGTACTTACATTCTCTCATTGAACTACATTTCCTCATGATGAAATCAGACGAAATTATTGGTAGTAAGATTTTTTCATATTCTTTTTATTACTGGCAAACATATTAATAAAAAATAAGTACCCAATCAAGAATTCAAGACAATAATAATTGTTCAGAAATTGCAATCAATAATAATTATTATGACATTTCTTTTATTTATATGCACGCATTTGTAAGTAACCATAGCGTCGGCAACGGTTGCTATGCATAGTAGGTACACTTGTACTTATCTGTAATATTTTAAAATGCAATTTGAAGTTGAGTGTCTAAATTCTAAATTTATTTATTTATTTATTTATTATTTATTTATTTATTTATTTATTAATTTTTAGTTTCTATTATTTTTTTCTTATCGAACGACATAAAAAATAATATGGCGGCCATAAGAAAAACGAAAGTTGACTATGAAAACTCTGGGATCTAGTGGACTTTGAAATTTTTTGAAACGTCAGATGAATAGCTCATAACCGCTTATGTAAGCCCACGAAAAATTATTTATTAATTTCCAATTGTAAAAAAGATAATTATGGCAAAAATAAGATTTATCGATTTTTCAGTTTTTTCAGGATATTTCAGGAACGGTCACAAATATCTTGCATGTTTTGACGGATTCGAGATGGCCACAAAATAGCGCAACTTTTCTCTAATTTAACCGACCTCGTATCTTCAATGGTTTAGGATATCCCTGTGGTGGCCCTTTAAATAGTTCTAACCCTGTATATTTTATGATATACCTACGGATAACTCGAGGGACTCTACGGATAAACAGTTATTAGCAAAAAATATTTTTTTACTAAAGCTTTTTTTAAGGGGGGGGGGAGGGACGGGCTGCACTCTCAGAACTGATTTTTGTGGACTTAGGTATATGTTCTATAACCTCTTCACTAACAGTTATTGAGGGAAAATCTTAGATAATATTTTTTATGAACTTTTGGTACATTTTTTACTTTACCGACTGGGGCTAATAATACTATAATAGAAAATTAACTCGTCGGCTCATCCATCAGCTCTAACCGAACTGAGGTTGGGGTTGAAAAACCAATACACTATTGAATCTTGTTTTTCTTATTCCTATTTTCCCGCGTTTATTGCTCATTGCCACAGAAGTGTCTGATAAATCAAATGAATATTCCATAACAATTTAAATAAAAAAAAACAATCCCTGCCGCAGTGGCGGCTATGAAGTGATATGAAGTAACTATATCTACCTCTTTCCTCTTTACCTATTTTTAATTATAAATAATGTATTTTTAAATCGGAAAAATGTTTTTTAAAATTATAATTTTCTCTTATTAGTAAAGGTATTAGGTAGGTATTTATTATTATTCTTTTTAATTTGAAATTTTATCGCATTATATCGCATTTTATACTAAATACATATACTAAATAAAGGTAATAAAGTATGGAGCGCCAGTCTATTTATGTATCGTAAATTATTATTGGGATCCAGGGTGTGATTTGATGTCGAATACTGGCGCACTGGCGGTCGGATTTTTTCTGAAAGACACAAACATTGTAAACATTATAATAATAATCAAACTAGAGAAGTGTTGCAGCCACGGCGGACGAACCGGTCTAGCACTTCAGAATAACCCAGCACTTCTGTTTACAACATAATAATTCCATATTTTAAGGGTTTCACATTTGAAAGAGCATCATTATTATATTGTAATAGTTCTCCAACTCAACCTTTTAAGTCCTTCTTCCCGCTCATTCTTCCTAAATAACCAATTTTTTTTAAGACTGTAGTTTTTACTTTTTGTTCATTTTATACTTACCTACCTACTGAGTTTTGCGTTTATCGATGACAGTTTAAATTTTGTATTTTATTTAGTTCGGATTTTGATTTCAATCAGGACAGGTCTAGGTGCTATACATCAGGGTGATTTATAATCAAGAAAAAAATTACACAAGTACCTATTCAGTATCAGTATTCAGTATGACACTTGAAACGAAAAACTGGTATACCTACATTTTTTTATTTAATTAGCTTCCTTACAAAGTTATTTACAAAAAAATTTTTACTTCTTATGTAGTATTTTAATTGGATACAGAAAACCAAAAACTAAATTCTTTATCTCAAATGGCATTCTGAACACTTGTATAAATTTATTACATACCTACCTAATTTTAATTATTATAAATCACCCTACATGTTTTTGCTTAAAAATATGCAATCCAGTTACAGGTTAGTGATATTGGTATACATCAGGGTTAGAACTATTTAAAGGGCCACTACAGGGATATCATAAACCATTAAAGATACGAGTTCGGTTAAATTACAGAAAAGTTGCGCTATTTTTAGATGAGTATTTTACGAAAAAAATTTTGAAATACTATCCCCAGTATTTTCGGAAATATCCTGAAAAAACTGAAAACTCTAGAAATCTAGTTTTTGACATATCTTAATTTCTTATATTCAGCCATATTATTTTTTTATGTCGTTCGATATGAAATTTAAACCAAAAATTAATAAACTTCAGAAAAAAAATTCCGAAATTTTTACTCTAATCTTTTTCAAAGAAAAACAGACAATTTTTCGCTGAAATAGGTCAATATGAAGTCATACTGCTTGCCTTATAGTTTTTTTTAATTTCTCTATGATATTCAATTTAAAAAGTTGTCTTTGCTTTTAGAAGAATAAAAATTTTTTAAATTTATTTTTTGAAGTTTATTAGTTATTGTTTTCCATTATTTTTTCATACCGAACGACATAAAAAACAAGGTAGGTAATTATTTACATCCGCGTGTCCTAGGTTCCATCAATTTTTTCGGGACCGAGGAGCGAAATAGGGGTGCTGGGTGGGTAATAATCTAAAATAATAGCCATTGCAAACAATATTAAGGTCAGAACTAAGGCCTCTTTGACACTACGGTCGAATTGCTATTTTTTTCTTCACATTCAGGGCAAGGAAAATCTTCGAGATTAGCAGTAGCACGATTATTATTTTTCATTTGCATTTATTTTGCATTTGCATTCCAAAAAGCGTGACATTTGATCACTATTATTATAACAAAAAGATGAACGACATATCGTAAAACGATACGTCATTCATTGATTTCATGCTGTGAGTCAGGGGTGGAAATTGTAGACACGTGTTTCGTCCTAATTGGGACTCTTCAGTATAATGTATCTTGCTAACACACAGCACAATCTTAGTCACTTAATAGTGAGCAAAATGATAAAAATAAATAAAAATAAAATAGCACGGTGGGTTCGGCTTTCGCCATAGGATGCAACCCCAGGCAGCTAAAACGCATGCCAACAACTGAGTGCAGTGCCTCCCGATGTGCGTAAAGGTAGGATAGGCCTACTTCCAAAGTTTAACAAAAAGATGAACGACATATCGTAAAACGATACGTCATTCATTGATTTCATGCTGTGAGTCAGGGGTGGAAAAATGAAACAATTCCTTATTTTTTTTCAGTCCCATGCACGGTTTTCGTTAAAAAAAAAAAATCTGTTTCTCTACAATATCACAAGATTGTCGTTAAATGACAATAAAAAATATAAAAATATTCATAGGTAAAATTCTGCAAGATGTCACTAGTGGAGATAAAACGAAATGTGGTACATGAAAAAATTCCTCTTGATGAGTAATACCAGTCTATTCAATTTTATTAAAATATCCAGAGCGGTGTTACAGATATTATGAAAAAATTATTTATTTTTAAAAACTATTACCACCCTGTATCTCAAAAGTTAAGACTTTTAGGACATAGGTTCTTATGAAGTTTTCTTGTTAAAATGGACTCAAAAATCACCTCCTTAAATATTGACATTCCAAAACCAGGACCGGTGCTAACCAGGACCGGACTCCCTAGACCGATTTTTAGTGCCTTTTTTTGCTAACCATGCATTTGCAAAGCAAATGAATACCTTCCTGGTGTTACTACGTCCTTCACCCTTATAATAAGTGCCATAGTGAAACTGTAGGACACCAAGATTTAAATAATGACAGTGATATTTAATTGACAGTTGGTGGAGTGTCTTTATAAGATACCATTTCTCACCCTGGCAGGGATTATTTCTTTTTAAATTTTACCGACTAGTATTTATTTAATTCCTCTGGCACTTCTTGTCAGTCCCGATAATAAACTGGTATGGCAATAATACATTGGCGGTTAGTAATCAGGACAAAGTGCGGGAAGAATTATTATGACAGCGGGAAAATAGGACTTATAGGATAATAAACAAGTTGAGGTTGTGTATTATTGTTTTCAAGGATGAGAAGAATATGTTTGTATTGTTTATATTGAATTAACAAAACAAAAATAATATTATTTTTTCAACATTTACCATTTTTGTGCCTTTTCCAAAGCGAATTTTTGAATCTACAAAAATGTGTTTCTAAATAGAGTAAAATAAACTGGAGGACGTGTAGATAAAGCTAAAATATTTAGAAAGTTTAAATTCTTTTTTTTTCCGAAAATGCTTTTTAACCGAGTAACCGAGATACAGGGTGTTTAATATAAGTATCGTTATTACGAAACTGGTTTTTATTTTATCTTTTTACAGAGTGGACCAATAAAGGGAAAAATTCTATAGGTATCAGTGGTATCACCGAAGCACCCAGTGGAGTAGAATCCGACGTCACAGCACAGGGCAGCTTTTTTCTCGTTGAAAATTTCTGAGCCGGTTTTTAATTTTTTTTTTTCGTTTTTCAGAATGCCAGATTTAATTGCTATAAAAAAGCAATACTATCAAAATTTTTAATAACTGTTTTCAATAAAAATTCAAATGTAGCGTTTTCAACATTTTTTATTTCTTTATTAGTCTAGCCAGTCTAGCTAGTCTGGCCAGCGAACCTAACCTGACCTGACAGACAGGTCATAATAACCGGGTTAGGTAATATCTATTAATGAAAATATTTATAGAGATATATGTCCCCTTAACAATATATAAAATGGCTGGGTGGTGGTGTGATAAAAAATGACCTCGGAGCTGCTCTCCATTCCAGAATATCCTTTTATTGATAATTGAAATAACTGGGGATTTAGTAAAAAACGACAACGCAAATATCAAGAAAATAAATCTATTGAAAAGTTTTATTTATTTTTTGAACTAATTTTAATAAATTTTCTCAAAAGGTCGAAAAGAAAATAGCGTCTTCATCTCGCGAAGAATAGCTATTATCCACTCAAACGTTCCAACACTCGCCTGTGAAATTTTCGTTCTCGTGAATAATAGCTATCATTCTTCGCTCGTTGAAGAATATACTATTATAAGACCCACAATAGACAGACAATTTACCATATTGTAATATGTACCTACCAAAAAATATTCATAATCAGAGGGAAGGCAAAAAAGAGTTGTAAGTATTCATGCCCCCTTCAAAACCCATTTTTATTTTTATTTATAAGTTGTTTGGTTTTCGAGTAATTTCATTTTTTGCCAAAATTTAAAGTAACAAAAAATTCGTGAGCATCAAAAATAGAAAATTTACAATTTCTTAAATACTAAATAACTCTAAAACTATGACATATACGAAAAAATTGCAAAATCACTCTATAATAGCTTTTCTGCTTCTTTTCTCTAAGGTAATACGTATTTTTTTAAGTTTTCCAACGATTAACGAGTTATACTAGCAAAAAAAAAATACTTTTTTCACCAAAGGGATGGTTCTTTTTTGGGCGAGGGGGGGGGGATGCGCTACACCCCCAGAACTATAATTTTTGTCTGTTTATGTTCTATAACCGGTTCATTAACAATTATTGAAAGAATATCTTAGATAAGATTTTTTATAAACTTTGCTATATTTTTTACTTTACCGACTGGACTATATGTGTTCCGTTATTAGGGCTTTTCCCGATTTTTGTCGCAAAAATTACTTTGTATAGGTATCTAGGAATGAGAATTCCTTTAAAATTATTCATAAGCGAATCCGAATAATATGTTTTTATTTCAATCAAAATTAGGTAGGTCTGTACTATTTATAAGTTGTTTTTTTTTGCTAGTTTATTTGCCTAGGTAAATATTATTCCTGAAATGAATGGAATTTTAGAGCGCGACAATAATGTGATATAGGAGTATAATATTAGAAGACACAATGAGCGTGTATAGGTATTTCACTAAATTTTTTTTCTATGTTCATTGACTAGAAGAGCAATAAATAAATATCCGGAACATCCCCCTGGAGCTGACAGATATTGGTCTTGGTCATAAACGACAACCGGTTCATTCTACATAATACAAAATTACAAAAATACAATAATTCTCTATCTACATTATATAATTTAAGGAATTCAGTCCTAAATGTTAATTAAAATATGGAAATTGTGATTATTAGATTTATGCGATTTGATTCTGGTTTATTTTTATACGTCAATTTAAATGAGATAAACTATGTTTCAATGTTTTGTATCAAATGACCCTAGAATAATTGGAAAAATTATTCGAAAGTTTTCTGTGATAATACTTGATGATGACTACATTAAAAACAAAACCTCGAAAAATACAAACATACCTGCTAGAGTCATAATTCGAAAATCCACAAAAAAAATCCACAATGTTTGTGGAAATTTTGTGGACAAATGGTTATTTAATAACCACTTTTAAACACTTAAGAATAATAATAGCATTATATGTGGGCAAGAATTTTAATTTTATCTTTACCCGTTTGCGAGATACAGTCCTTTAAAAGTAAGTATCGGAGTACATAATTTGAATCGGCGGAACGCTCTACTATTATTGGCCTGACGTCACTACCTCTGTCTGAATCTGGTGGACCCGCGCCCCACAGTTCTCATGCATAACGCCGTAAACCAGGCATTCCGCTTCGGTGTCGGTGAGGGGGTTTACGTTAAATGTTATATGCGCACATTATTGCTAAGAAATTTAAAAGTTTAATACAAAATATAAAATTACACGAATATGGAAGAAGATTTTCAAAAGGCCGACTCACATAACTTACCTACTGTCGATGTTACAACAATGGTACTTAACACAGTGGTTCTAAAGCAGACCCACTGATAGAGAATATTAGTAGAGAATACTAATATTGCGGCACCGTGCATTGGATGAATTTGAAAGTCTAGTATCTTTATTAGTTTTTACGTTAGAGCAAAATTATTTTGAAAAAATCTTGGAGCACATTATTATGCTAAAACTCATTTCGGTGAAATTTGGTTGGTGGGGGGGTGTAGCTCGACGTCAAGCCACACTTCACATGCAAAAAATTAAAAAACATATACCTACGGGGTAAGTGTTTTCAATGTCTAGTACTACAGTGATCTTGTAAACTACTTCTGTTAGAGGAACGGTTAAATGATTACTTCCCCTACTTAATGGGGAAGTAATGCAGTTTTATGAATTAAATTGAAGCAACTTTTTTTAATCTCTGGGTTCCTATAGATATTTGACATAAACATTTCGCATATTTCTTTATATTGATATAGCATTCTTATTATACTAGGTACTTCTAAATGCAGTTCCATAAGTTGGAGGGCGTGTACATGAAGCTTGAATATTAAGAAAATTCCAATAGTTTTCTTTTCCGAAAACGTTTTTTAAACAAAATACGGGGTGTTTAAGTTTCGATTTAATAAACTGGTTTTTATTATATATATCTTTCTACAGAGTGGACCAATAACTCTGAATTTTTGTATACAGTCTTTCTATTTAATAACCTGTAAATAAAAAATAACCTAAAAAAATTCTGGGTGAAATCGAAGAACCCAGTGGCGTAGAATCTGGGGTCCCATGACACCTTATTTTTTTCTCATAAAAAAATTCTGAACCATTATTTTTATTGCGTTTTTGAAATGTCATATTAAAATGCTAAAAAAGCTGAAGTAAACGCAAAGGAATTATTTTTCGAAAATGTTTCTTAATTGAGATACAGGATGTTGAAAAACCTGTTTTGTAAATGACACTTACACAACGTCTATCTCGGTTAAAAAACATTTTCGGAAAAAAAAAATTCTTAACACTTTAGCTTCATCTGCAGCCTGCAGCTCTTCAATTTATATGGTATTTATGTTTAACTATTAACTAAAAATAATAAAGATAAAAAATGTAAATAAAAAGTTAAGAGCGCTACATTTGAGTTTTTATCGAAGACAATTTTATTGAGTCCTATCGAAATTTAATAAGTACCTATGATGGCTTTTTGTATCAATTTAAAATGGCATTTCCAAAAAGCAATAATAATAATAAAAAACTATACATGCAGTACACACAGTATAGAGTTAGTAAAAATATCCTCCCGCGGAATACACTGTGTCTTATTTGCTTAATTAGACATTCACCTAAAAAAATTGATAACTATTCTGTTTTGTCTAAGAGTTCGGTCAGTATTTATATTTGGCTATCCTACAGTTTCACTATGGCATCTACCATATAGGAATGGAGGACGTACCTATAGTAACACCAGGAAGGTATTCATTTGCTTTGCAAATACATGATTAGCAAAAATAAAGGCACTATAAATCGATATAGGGAGTCCGGTCCTGGTTAGTACCGCGTATAACATGGTAAACAAGCACTAGAAGAAGTGCTGAAGTGGCCTATCGCGTCGTAGCGTTGCCGACGATACAGAGACGGGTCCGAACGAATATAGCTTTCTATATCCTGGGTACGATATGACCCAGACTATAGGGATTGATGTCACGCTTTTTGGAATGTAAATGCAAAATAAATGTAAAGATCAAAATAATAATCGTGCTACTGTTAATTTCGAAGATATTCCTTGCCCTGATATTGAATAAAAAATAACAATGCGACCGTAGTGTCAAAGAGGCCTTAGTTGTGACCTTAATATTTGTTTGCAATATCTGTTTTTAGCTTCTTACCCACCCAGTACACCTAATTTCGCTCCTCGATCCCGAAAAAAATTATGGAATAACTTAGGAGACGCGGATGTATATATTTACCAAGAGTTTTAATACTTCCCCATCATCGTTTGTTCCCTCTAATGAAATGAAATATCTTGCTTGTCGAATACCAAAACCTGCAATACTGCAATGAACAGATATCTGCAATGAACGGGGAAATACCCAAGCACCTATAACGTTCAATATGACAACAGCGCTAATGACTTGTGATGTGATGAAGTTGCATGTCTATTATAGGTAACACGTAAATTTGAATCAGTTGTTGCATTGTAAGATTTTTGTTTTTTTGTATAAAATGAAACAAAAAAGAAGAAGAAAGAAGAAAATGTGAAGTGTCAGGTAAACAATATATAAAGTCCCTCTGAATCGAGGGACTCTAATCAACAACTGTCTGAAATCTGCAATGGTTACGCCAGGATACTAAACCACAACCAGGAATATTATTAATTAATTATAAGGCAATAATTGAATGGTCGAGTTATGAAGTTACTTAAAAAATCAGGATAAAAATGCCTGACGAGGCCCTCTAATTCTTGTAGTTATGTTCTTGCATAATTTCTATTAGAGTTCTTATAGCTTAAAAAACATTCAATTGCAAATAAATGATTGTACTTACTTACTTTATAATACCTACATTTATTTATTTTCACATTTTTTGTTGGGTATTAGCAAAACCAAAATAAAATTTAATATACAAAGGAGGGAATTATGTATTTCAAAAAACCCTATAATGATATCTTTTAATAATAATATCCCTTGAAGAATTCTATATAAATGTTTTATCTTTCATTGTCGTTAACTTTGACCGACTAATTTCCATCGGCAAATCAATTTATTAATTAAGCCATTTGAAAAAATTTGCTTAAAGAATTTGAAGAGCTTCCGAATAATGAAAGTAAAATTGTTTATTCCTCTTATTGGGGTACGGGATACACTATATTGGGGTACACTCGCCTACGGCTCGTATCTTAACCATCATACTCGCGTATTAATAGCCTTCATTATAAGCTCGTTGCATAATATACTAATTAAACATTTATTTATTAATTAAATGAATGTAGGTATGTATAACATAATAAAGTGTGAGCCATAAAAAATTGACTTCTAATCCGCGTTACCAACACAAATTTATGTTCACCACTAAATCGTCCTGGTATTCCCACTAAAAAATCACCAGAATTTTGAAAATAGCCTCGTAGGAGAGGGGGGAGGGGTAGCGCCGCATCCGAAAATGGTTGAAAGTTCAAGGTTTTCAAACATTTTCCAGTAGTTGAAAATTTATTCAATCTTAAAATAAAAAAATTAAAACCAATTTTTGTAGTCAATCAGCTACAGGAATTAACAAAAAAAATTCCATTCATTATTATTATTATCAACCAGCAAAAACAATTTTTTCAAATGAAGTTTCTCAAGTCCTGTTTCTTAATTTACTCATTAACGTACAATACAACATAAATATTATGAATGAAAAAAAGAATGAATGAATAACGGGTGGTATTTTATGATTATGATCAATAGCTGTCAGCTCCCGGGATTAATTTATTGCTTTCCTTTTAGTTGGCTAGTGGCAATAGCGGCATCCTCATACCTACCCTCTTGATGCTATTAGGTATTACATATTGGTATTTCTGAAGATTTAAAACTATGAATCTGTTATTTACTTTGCTCTATTTAGTCACCCTATCAGATTGTTGAATTATATTTTAAAAATGCGCCCTAAATTTCCATTAAATTTATTAAACAAAACATCAAAATAAGAATTCTCATTGTATTCATAACATATTTTACTTACTTGAACAATGGTGACCAAATTTTATTAGAAGCCATTTAAAAACCCAGTGACCAGAATATCTTAAATTTCCTCTTACTTCTAATGTCAGTTACAAACGCTCAGAGCAATAAAATTATTTAAATCAAAAAACCGCCGCATTAATTTTGGCGTATTCTTTTATACGAGTAGGTAACTGCATATTATTATATGGTCTACTTAGATAATATTTTTTCAAAGGAAAGATATTTAACCCGTCAATGATCTGACCGGTCAGGTTCTGGTCAGGTTAGAACACTTTCTTTGAAAAAACAATTTCAAATGAGCCGTGTTGGGAAACACTTTTTGAGTTCAGATAGTTCAGTTTGTTAGCTGCGTTGAGCTGCACTCCCGCCTCCCCACTCCGGGAATATTAAAAATGAACTGCACCAGAATTATCTGCTAATTATGTGCTAATTAAGTGCCAAACTCGATGGTTTGTGCTCCTTTATTTATATCTATTTTAGGGGCGGAGAATATATCTATAGTAACACCAGGAAGGTATTCATTTGCTTTGCAAATGCATGGTTAGCCAAAAAAAAAAAAAAAAACGGCACTAAAAATAGGTTTTCAGAGTACGGTCATGGCGAGAATTGCGAATAACTACGCCGAGTTTCGGAAGTAACAACTTGACGACAATGCAAACCGCTTCGAAGCGTACGGAGCAGGACCTGCATTATATCCGCTTTCTCATATCGTATCCAGAATACAGGGATTAATGTCACGCTTTTTGGAATTCAAATGAAAAATAAATGCAAAATTCAAAATAATAATCATGCTACTGTTAATCTCGAAGATATTCCTTGCCCTGAAAATGAAGAAAAAAAATAGAAATATAGTCAAAGAGGCCTTAGTTGTGACCTTAATATATTAGTTTGCAATAGTGGTTTTTAGCTTCTTACCCACCCAGCACCCCTATTTCGCTCCTCGATCCCAAAAAAATTGATGAAGCTTAGGATACGTGGATGCAAATATTTATTTTTTTTTAATTTTTAAAATGGGATAAGTAGTTTTTCGAGCGACATGAACCTGCGTTTTACAAAAAAAGTGAATAGGCAGTTGTGAGAAAAGACGTGGTTCAGAATTGTATGAACCATCTAAAATATATACAGTGGTTCAGGTCAGCACAAGTATGATGGTTCAGGATGGTACGGTTTTTTTTGTATAAAATGATAAAAAATAAATCTCTTTTTTCGTGATGTATATGTTCAAAAATATGATATTCGAATAATGACAAATAAATATACGCCGAGAGACGGGCTCCAACTGCTTATTTAAGCCATGGTTCAGGATGGTATGAAATTTCGACTGGCTCAGGAAGGATAGAAAGATCTATATATATAAATATATATATATATATATATATCGTGGGCAGGTGAATTTTGGAAAACCACTTTTTCGTGATCTGGGGGTCATGATCGGTGGACATTTGATGAGTTTGGGTGATTTTCGAAAAGTGATGTCGTCCTCAATAGTGTATTTTTTTATTAAAAAATACACTAAAACAGGGGT